>JAAGEH010000327.1:1970753-2120186 GCA_011751065.1 Lasiurus cinereus | reverse complement strand
TTGCCACTCCCGTCTGGCCTGCATCGTTTCTGTTGAGAAATCAGCTGACAGTCGTATGGGTGCTCCCTTGTAGGTAATGAACTGTTTTTCTCTTGCTGCTTTTAATATTCTCTCTTTCTCTTTTGCTCTTGGTATTTTAATTATGATGTGTCTTGGTGTGGTTCTCTTTGGATTCCTTTTATATGGGGTTCTGTGTGCTTCTTGGACTTGTAAGTCTATTTCTTTTACCAGATGTGGGAAGTTTTCAGTCATTATTTCTTTAAACAGGTTTTCAGTATCTTGCTCTCTCTCTTCTTCTGGCACCCCCACAATTCTGATGTTGGTACGCTTAAAGCTGTCCCAGAGTCTCCTTACATTATGTTCACATTTTTGGATTCTTTTCTCTTCTTGCTTTTCCAGTTGAATGTTGTCTGCTTCTTTATATTTCAAATTTTTTACTTGATTCTTGCCTTTCTCTAGTCTGCTGTTAGGACTCTGTATAATATTTTTTATTTCAGTCAGTGTATGTTTAATTTCTATTTGGTCCTTTATCATCTTTAGTTGGACCTTTTCCATCTCTAGTTGGCTCTTTTGCATCGCTAGTTGGTCCTTTTTCATCTCCTCTTGGGTCTCACTAAATTTATCAAAATTTTCTAGCATATTCTTGAAAAACCTTATAAGCGTGGTTTTGAACTCTATATCCAGTCGTTTTTTTCCCTCCATTTCTTTTGTTTGTGATCCCTTCCCTTGTTTTGGCATTTTCACTATGCCGGGGAAACTTCTGTGTTGGATTCAGCCTTATGATACCAGACGCAAAGCCGCAGAAACCTCTGTTGAGCTTGAGATGGGTGGAGTCTCAGGGCTTAAGGGACCGACTTGCCTTCCAGTCGGCCCTGCCCTCCACAGCCTCTGAGCCTCACGTGACTGGGTAATGGCTGGAGTGGTCCTTGTGCACGCACCTGCAGTGCCTCTAGCCGGTGCCTTTCCAGCTCCCCTGCGCACTAGGACCACACGAGTCTAGGTCCCCAGGGTTTCGCCCGAAACAGGGGCTTAGTGGAGTCAGAAGTGGCACAGTTCAGAGGGTCTATCTCCTGCCCACTCCTGAAAGCCAGTGGCACAATCAGCAATCTGTCCTGTGTGCAGCACCGTGTGCTTGGGAGACCAGACCTGATCTTCTGCGACTCCCCTACATTTCCGTGCACCTCTCCCTTTTCACAGTCCAAACTCCCTCCGTATGAGTTTCGCTGGACCTGGGGTTTAGTGTCGTAAAATAAGGGGTTCAATGCTGTTGGGAGTCTCTGTTTCCCTCCCGCCAGAGAAAGCCAGCCAGGTACTCCGGCACCCGCTCTCTCAGCGCCCGCGTCTCAGTACCTCAGCTTTTTGCAGATCCTCTGGGTCTCTTTCCTTCTAGCTGTAGAACTTACACTCCGCCAGCTTTCCTGTGGTTCTGGATGATGTCCATTCTGTCTTTTAGTTGTAGTTTTGAAATTGTTGTGCGAGGCAGCAGTGTAGGTGTTTACCTATGCCGCCATCTTGGATTCTCTCTCTAAATACATTTTTCTTATTCAAAAACACGTAACAAGAACAACTGGGGTGGCATTTTGGGGGCTGGAACAGATTAACGGCATTTCAATTGATTTTAGTGGGGAAATTTGCTTTGAGATACGAGCAACTTGATATACGAGCAAGGTTACGGAATGAATTAAATTCGTATCTCGAGGTACCACTGTATAGGATCATCCAAATATATATATAAAACTTCTAGAAGACTTTCAGGGAGAGATAAGCAACAATCCAGTCATATTAGGAAAACTTTAACAACCTGCTGACTTCACAGGATAGATCTTCCAGACAAAAACTTAACAAGGAAACAGTGACTCTAAAGGACACACTGGATCAGATGGATGTAATTGACATTTATAGAACATTTCACCCCAAAGATGCATAATATACATTCCTCTTAAGTGCACATGGATCATTAACAAAGATAGACCACATGTTAGGACACAAAACATGTCTTTACAAGAAGATTGAAATACTATCAAGCATTTTCTCAGATCACAGTGGAATGAAATTAGAAATCAACTACAGTAAAAACACCCCAAAACATTTAAACATATGGAGACTAAATAGCATGTTATTAAACTAGGGGAAATTCATGCACCTTGAAAGGAACTGTGGGCCACGAGGCTGCAGTGGGCACAGGGGCTGATCTTAGTCTGTCCTCTGCACCCCTACCTGACCCCTCCCAGTGTGGCTCCCTGTCCCCCTCTGCCAGTAGCCCTTGCTCCTGCCACCGCTGTTCCCATGCTCTGAGAACGTAGGCCTGGCTCGCACCGCTGATGGTGCAGACTGATTGGGGCCAACACCAGTAGCAGGTACGAGTGGAACAGCAGGTGCGAGTGTTGGCTGCTGCCTCGATCACCCTTCAGGAGCAGGGAGGGATGGAGAAGCCCTCAGGCATGATGGGGGGCTGGCAGCTGCTGCTCTCATCTGCTGATGGTGCTAAGCGATTGGGATCAGCACCATGCACTAACAGAGGGTGTGAATGGCGGCTCTGCTGTTAGCTGTGGGTGTGAGCAGGGCTGGCACTAGCAGTGGATGCAAGTGGCGGCTCCAGTGCTGCCAGTGGGTATGAGTGGAGTTGTTGCTAGCCCAATCACCCCTCAGGAGCAGGGTGAGGTGGAGAAGCCCTGAGAGATGATGGGGACTGGCAGCCACCTCTTGCACCCGCTGATGGTGCTGAGTGATTGGTGCTGGTGCCGGCAGCAGGTGTGAGTGCCGGTTGGGACCACAGTGCACAGGAGCAAAGAATTTTCAGTAACCACCAGAGGCTTTCCCTGAAGACAGCAACTGGTACCCCACCTTGGTCTGAGGTTCCGCGGCCACCATCCCACAGCAGCCAAAGCATGCCATATTCTGCGCTCTGCCACCTGCTACCTCATTTACCATTGCAACAACAAAATTAAGATATATTGGAATAAACTTAACCATGGAGGCAAAAGACATGTATTGGGAAAACTATAGGAAGTTGAAAAAAGAAATAAAAGAATATATAAACAAGTGGAAGAATATACCATGTTCATGGATTGGTAGAATTAACATCATTAAAATGTCCATACTCACTGAAACCGGTTTGGCTCAGTGGATAGAGCATCGGCCTGGGGACTGAAAGGTCCCAGGTTCGATTCCAGTCAAGGGCATGTACCTTGGTTGTGGGCACATCCCCAGTAGGGGGCGTGCATGAGGAGGCTGATCGATGTCTCTCCCTCATCGATGTTTCTAACTCTCTATCCCTCTCCCTTCCTCTCTGTAAAAAAGTCAATAAAATATATTTAAAAAATATGTCCATACTCAAGGCACTTTACTGATTCAATGCCATCCCTATTAAAATACCAATGGTATATTTTACAGATCTAGAACAAATACTCCAAAAATTTTTATAGAACCAAAAAAGACCCTGAATAGCTGCAGCAATCTAAGAAAGAAGAATAAAATTGGAAGAATCACAATACCAGATTTCAAGTTTTACTACAAAGCCACTGTAATCAAAATAGCCTTGTACTGGCACAAGAACAACATATAGACCAATAGAACAGAAAAGAGACCCCAGAAATCAACCCAAGCCATTATGTTCAATATTTGACAAAGGAGGCAAGAGCATATAATGAATGGAGTCAAGACAGTCTCTTCAATAAATGATGTTGGGAAAATTGGACAGGTACATGCAAAAAAATGAAACTAGACTGCCAATTTATATCATATACAAGAATAAAATAAAAATAGATAAAAAACTTAAATGTAAGTTGGGAAACCATAAAAATCCTAGGAGAAACCATAGGCAGCAAAATCTCAGACATCTCATGTAGCAGTATGTTTACAGATACATCTCCTAGGGCAAGGGAAACTAAGGAAAAAATAAACAAATGGGACCACATCAAAATAAAAAACTTCTGCACAGCAAAAGAAATTGTCATCAAAATGAAAAGGGAGTCCACTGTCTGGAAAAACGTATTTGGTAATGATATATCTGATAAAAGGGTTAATATATAAGGAACTCATACAACTTAACAGAAGGAAGACAAACAATCCAATTAAAAAATGGGCAAAGGACCTACTAAGTGTATTGGTTAATAATGTGGATTTTGTAATCAAAGAAAACAATAATTTCAAGAGAAACATTAAAAGTGCTTTATTCAAAGTAATGGCCATCACTAGCTACATATTTCCCCCATATTTCAGGTAATTTATGGATACTGTCCCAATAGAACTTTACTTGATTTGAGGCAGACAATTCAGAGACCCAATTTTCCACTTCTTTGTATGTTTTGAAGTGCTGCTCAGAAAGTGCGTGTACCATCGATTGGAACAAGTAGTTATCTGAAGGAGCAAGGACTGGTGAATACACGGGGTGGGTTAATACTTCCCAGAAAAGATCTTTTAACATGTCTTTAACTGATTTTGAAGTGTGTGATGGTGCGTCATCATGAAGCAAAATTATTTTGCTGTGTCTTCTGGCACATTCTGGTCGTTTGACGATCAAAGGGTGGTTCAGATTGATTATTTGTTGTTGGTAGCAATCAGCATTAACAGTTTCACCCAGTTTTAGAAGCTCATAATGCACCACATCTTCCTGATCCCACTAGACGCAGAGGATTGTCTTCTTTCTGAAGTGATTTTGCCTTACAGTCGATGTTGATGGTTGACCTGGTTCTGTGCAACTGGGATTCTCAAAATATATCTTTTTTTAAAATTAATTTTTATTAATTTTTTATACATATCTCCCCATTGCCCCCCCTCCCTCCCAGGCATACCCCGACCCCCCAGTGTCTGTGATCATTGGTTATGCTTATATGCATGCATACAAGTCCTTTGATTGATCACTTATCTACCTCACCTAACTTTAATCTTTCTGCTGTAATTTCACAGTCTGTTTGATGCTTTATGATTTTTGTCCTCCTGAGAATTATCAGTCTACTCCCTTTCTGTCCTCCTGATTCTATTATATTCACCAGTTTATTCAGTTGATAAAATTTTTAATTCACTTAATTTTTAGATTCACTTGTTGATAGATATGTATTTGTTGTTCATAATTTTTTGGCTTTTACCTTTTTCTTCTTCCTCTTCTAAAAGAGTACCTTTCAGCATTTCATATAATACTGGTTTGGAGTTGATGAACTCCTTTAGCTTTTTCTTCTCTGTGAAGCTCTTTATCTGCCCTTCAATTCTGAATGTTAGCTTTGCTGGATAGATTATTCTTGGTTGTAGGTTCTTGCTGTTCATCACGTTGAATATTTTTTGCCACTCCCGTCTGGCCTGCATCGTTTCTGTTGAGAAATCAGCTGACAGTCGTATGGGTGCTCCCTTGTAGGTAATGAACTGTTTTTCTGTTGCTGCTTTTCATATTCTCTCTTTCTCTTTTGTTCTTGGTATTTTAATTATGATGTGTCTTGGTGTGGTCCTCTTTGGATTCCTTTTATTTGGGGTTCTGTGTGCTTCCTGGACTTGTAAGTCCATTTCTTTTATCAGATGTGGGAAGTTTTCAGTCATTATTTCTTTAAATAGGTTTTCAGTATCTTGCTCTCTCTCTTCTTCTGGCACCCCCACAATTCTGATGTTGGTACGCTTGAAGCTGTCCCAGAGTCTCCTTACATTATCTTCACATTTTTGGATTCTTTTCTCTTCTTGCTTTTCCAGTTGGATGTTGTCTGCTCCTTTATATTTCAAATTTTTGACTTGATCCTTGCCTTTCTCTAGTCTGCTGTTAGGACTCTGTATAATATTTTTTATTTCAGTCAGTGTATGTTTAATTTCTATTTGGTCCTTTATCATCTTTAGTTGGACCTTTTTCATCTCCTCTTGGGTCTCACTAAATTTATCCATCTTTTCTAGCATATTCTTTTTTTTTTTTTAAGGTTGTCATGGTTTATTGATAATATTACAGCATAGCAAAAGATTCAAACGGCTCCACGCGGTGTTTTGAAATTCATCCCAACTGTAGGCTGAGTGACCTGCAGATTGGACAGACTGCCAAAGTCCAAGAGCTTCAGCATTTCCTTAGTGTCAGGATCAACTTCAATGATCTCCTGATCCAGGGCAGAGACCTCGGGCACATAGTTGTCTCTCCTCTCCCTCTCCTCCTCCTGCAGCTTGATGGAGATGCCTCTCACGGGGCCCCTCTGGATCCGCTTCATCAGTTGCGTGACATAGCCCGCGATCTTGTTTCGGAGCTTCTTGCTGGGGATAATGGCGATCTCCTCGCACACGCGCTTGTTGGTGTGGAAGTCGTTGCCCAGGCGTGTGTAGTACTTCCTGATGATGACCCGGGCCGCCTTCTTCACGGTCTTGGTGCGAACGCGGCCCATGGTGGCGGGTCCCTGGTGAGAGAGCTAGCATATTCTTGAAAAACCTTATAAGTGTGGTTTTGAACTCTATATCCAGTCGTTTTTTCCCCCTCCATTTCTTTTGTTTGTGATCCCTTCCCTTGTCTCGGCATTTTCACTATGCCGGGGAAACTTCTGTGTTGTTCAGCCTTATGATACCAGACGCAAAACCGAAGAAGCCTCTATTGAGCTTGGGATGGGTGGAGTCTCAGGGCTTAAGGGACCGCCTTGCCTTCCAGTCGGCCCTGCCCTCCACAGCCCCTGAGTCTCACATGACTGGGTAATGGCTGGAGCCGTCCTTGTGCCTCTAACCGCTGCCTTTCCAGCTCCCCTGCGCACCAGGACCACACAAGTCTAGGTCTCTAGGGTTTCATCTGAAACAGGGGCTTAGTGGAGTCAGAAGTGGCACAGTTGGGAGGGTCTATCCCCCACCCACTCGTGAAAGCCAGGAGCACAATCAGCAGTCTGTCCTGCAGGCAGTGCTGTGCGTGCCACCAGGCCTTTTATCTTTTGCGACTCCCCTAAGTTTCCGTGCACTTCTCCCTTTTCACAGTCCAAACTCCCCCCCGTATGAGTTTCGGCTGGATCTGTGGTTTCGTGTCATAGGATAAGGGGTTCAATGCTTTTGAGAGTCTCCATTTCCATCCCGCCAGAGAAAGCCAGCCAGGTACTCCGGCACCACGCGCACGTCTCCGTACCTCAGCTTTTTGCAGCCCCTCTGGGTCTCCGTGAGCCCCTCTCTTTCCTTCTAGTTGTAGAACTTGCACTCAGCCAGCTTTCCTGTGGTTCTGGATGATGTCCGTTCTGTCTTTTAGTTGTAGTTTTGAAATTGTTGTGCGAGGCAGCAGTGTAGGTGTTTACCTATGCCGCCATCTTGGATTCCCCAATAAATCCACTTTTCATTGCAAGTCATAATTTGATGCAAAAAAGACTTTCTTTCATGCCACTCAACCAACATTTTACTGATTGCCTTTTCAGTTTTCCATTTGTCGTTCGTTCAGTTGATGTGGCACCCATTTTCCTTCCTTTAAAATCTTTCCCATTGCTTGTATTCAGAAATTGTTTGCTGAGTAACGTTTAATCTTTCTGCAAGTTGTTTTTGAGTTTGACATGCATCTTCATCCAATAATGCTTGTAATAGTTGGTCTTCAAACTTTTTTGGTTGATCTGGACGTTCTTTGTCTTTCACATCAAAATCATCACTTTTAAAGCATTTAAACCAGCATTCACAAGTATCTTGAGATGAAGATGTTCACCATAAGCTCCCCGAAGTATTCAGTAGCACTTTTCTTCAAAATAATGAATTAAAACTTCCCACAAGTGCTCTTTTATTGGCATAAAACTCAATATTTTTAAGTGTAAAAATATCTATGATATTAACATCTTCAGCAAATTTGACAATGAAGTTTTGAATCTTGTTGTCAATACAACAAAATAGCATATATATCAAATCGCATATATACCAACATATGTGTGACTCCATCTATTGAAAAAAAGAACTGCATTATTAACTGGTACACCTAGTAAATAAACTTCTCCAAAGAGGACATATAGATGCCAAGAGATATGACAAAATGCTCTGTTACTGATCATCAGAGAGATACAAATTAAAATGACAATGAGGTATCACCTCACACCTGTCAGAATGGCTACCATTAAATCAACAAATGACAAGTGCTGGTGAGGATGCAGGGGAAAAGGGAACCCTTGTGCACTGCTAGTGGGAATGCGGACTGGTACAACCATTACGGAAAACAGTATGGAGTTTCCTCAAAAAATTAAATATGGAACTCCCATTTATTTGATCCAGTGATCTCACTACTAGGAATATATCTTAAGAAACTTGAAGCACGAATCAGAAGGAATGTATGCATCTTATGTTCATAGCAGCGCCATTTACAATAGCTAAGGTTTGGAAATAGCCTCAGTGCCCATCATAGACGAGTGGATAAAAAAGCCATGGTAGCCGAGACTGGTTTGGCTCAGTGGATAGAGCATTGGCCTGCAGACTGCAAGGTCCCGGATTCGATTCCGGTCAGGGGCATGTACCTTGCTTGCCGGCACATTTCCAGTGTGGGGTGTGCAGGAGGCGGCTGATCGATGTCTCTCTCTCATCGATGTTTCTGACTTTCTATCCCTCTCACTTCCTCTCTGTGAAAAATCAATAAAATATATTTAAAAAAAAGCCATGGTACATTTACACCATGGAATACTATGCAGCAGTAAAAAAGGAGAGTCTCTTATCTTTGAGATAGCATGGAGGGACCTGGAGAGTATCATACTAAGTGAAATAAGCCAGTCAGAGAAAGACAGGTATCACATGATCTTACTCATATGTGGAAAGTAAGTAACAAAATAAACTGATGAACAGAGTGAATCTAGAGACTTGAATCTTGGAACAGAGTGTGGAATCCCAGAGGGAAGGTGGGGGAGGGTGGGTGGGTAGGAGGTAACCAGTCAAGGACTTTTATGCATATATGCATGGCCCTTGGCCACAGACAATCGGCGGTGAGGTCCTAAGGGGAGTGAGGCGGCGGGGCAGGGTGGCTATCTATGTTTTCCAGGTGGGCAAGCCCAGGCTCCTCATCGGACTCAGAGAGCCAGGTTTCCTCCCAAAGCGTGTCTGGAACCAACCAACTTCCGACCTGTTAATGGGGAAAAAAGGAAATATATGTAATATTCGGAACAATAAAGATTTATAAAAAAATCATTTGAAAGCAATTTGTAGATTTTCTTGCCTTTTTAAAAATATATTTTATTTATTTATTTTTTACAGAGAGGAAAGAAGAGGGATAGAGAGTTAGAAACATCGATCAGAGAGGAACATCGACAGCCGCCTCCTGCACACCCTCTACTGGGGATGTGCCTGCAACCAAGGTACATGCCCTTCACTGGAATTTAACCTGGGACCCTTCAGTCCTCAGGCTGACACTCTATCTACTGAGCCAAACCAGTTAGGGCTTCTTGCTTCTTAAATAATTCTAAATGAGAGATGCCAACAACCCTCTCCTCCAAAGCAAACAAGCAATAAATACCAATCACAGCCACAGGAATGTAAATGATCTCCTTATCTATACTAATAAAAGGGCAATATGCTAATTAGACTGGGATACTTTCCAGACGACCTTCTGGACGATCTTCTGGACAAAGCTATGGTGGCAAGGCTGAAGCAGAGGTGGTTAGAGGTAATCAGGCCAGGAGGGGAGGGCAGTTGGGGGCATTCAGGCCGGCTGTGGGGCAATTGGGGGCAGGCAGGGTGGCAGGCTGAGTAATTAGGTACTATCAGGCAGGCAGGCAGGTGAGCGGTTAGGAGCCAGCAGTCCTGCATTGTGAGAGGATTGTCCAATTGCCGGTTTAGACCTGGTCCCATAGGAGTCCCAGATTGAAGAGGGTGCAGGCTAGGTTGAGGCCTCCCCCACCCTCACCCTGTGCACCAGGCCATAATAATAAAAGCATAATATGCTAATTAGACCGGACAGCCAAACTATCTTCTGGAAGTCCTTCCAGATGACCTTCTGGACGAAGCAGGGGCAGTGAGGTCCGAGGTAAGCCTCCGTGGCTTCAAGGGCTGAGTTCCTTTGCATGAATTTTATGTATCAGGCCTCTAGTAGTCAAATAAATCCAAAAGTAAAATCATACATAATCCTTTAAATGCAATTTTATAGGAAAAAAAAATAAAAGACCTTGCATGCAGAATTGGGTGATTTACCGTGTTTGCATGTTTGGCGGTCCCCCTAATAAACGCTGTCGTGGGTTTGCAGAGGGCAGCAGCGCAGACCGCTCTAGGCTCAGGGCTGTCCTGCTACTTGGCGGCGCACCTTCAGGCTATCTGTTTTCCAGGTGGGCAAGCCCAGGCTCCTTATCAGACTCAGAGAGCCAGGTTTCCTCCCAAAGCGTGTCCGGAACCAACCAACTTCCGACCTTGACTGGCTTTGGCAGACTGAAATCAGTGTTCGTGGGAGAGCTCCTCTGCCTGACTCTGTCCAATCTTTGCAGACTGAGCTGGGTGCCGGGTGCCGAGAGCCAGGTGCTCGGTTCTGGACACTAACAGGCACGGAGTTAAAATGATGAACTCCTGTGCGGCACAGAGCGCCAACATCGCCGGCCTGCATGTCAGCACCCTTCACCTTCACAGGAGGGTGCACAGCTCCGCGAACCTTCCGGAGTCGCGCCCTCACCCTTCGCTCTGCCTCTGCCCGTCCGGGCCTGACCCAAGCCGCGCCCTGGCCAAGGTCCCGCCCATCGCGGCCCTCCTCCCCCGCAGCAGACCCCGCCCCGTCCCCGCCCCTTCTGGCTGAAGTCGGCAGCCGCCCGGCGCGCTTCTCTGACGCACGGCGCCTTTCTCTAACGTAGTCCGCCCGGCCCCGCCCCGGGTCGCATCGTGCCCGCCCTCAGCCGAGCGGCGGCTCCTGAGGCGGCGACCAAGCGGCGCGGTGGTAGCGGTCGCGGTCCCTGCCCAGCCGCTGTCGCCGCTGTGGTCCCCGGTCAGCGCGGCTGCCGCCCAGCCCCTCGGGCCGGCGTGCGATGGTGCGGCGGCGCGCGCGAACGCGGGCATGACGGAGGATGGAAGGACAGGACGAGGTGTCGGCGCGGGAGCAGCATTTCCACAGTCAAGTGCGGGAGTCCACGGTGAGCGGCGGGGCGACTGCCCGTCCTGTGACCCCCCCCCACCCCACGCCCCTTCCTGCGCCCCCGCGGCTGCCTCCCCTAGGCCACCCGTGCCGCTGCTCGCCCGGCCCCGCCCTTTCTGCGCGCAGTCGCCTCGAGTCACCTGCCTTCGCGGGAAGCGCTGAGGGACCATCTGAACCCGCGCCGCCACGCCCCCTCGCGCCCCTGCGCCCGCCCCGCGCCCCTGCGCCCGCCCCGCGCCCCTGCGCCCGCCCCGCGCCCCCGCGCCCGCCCCGCGCCCCTGCGCCCCTTCAGCGGCCACCTGGGCACTTGGATTCAGGCCGAAACCTGCTGTGGGTGGGAAGACCGGCGATTGGAGGGGAGGCAGCTCCTAGGGAGGTCACCCTTTCTCGTCCCGGTTCTGTCTGCGCTGCTGCCCGCGGTCCGGAACCGGCGTGGCCTCGGGAGGCTGCTCTGATGCTCTGCCCTTTCAGGGTGTTCAGGGTGCACAGAACAGTATCGTGCTATTTGTGTGTGCAAAACGGCGAAAACACATCAACTTCATGCACTGGCATTGGCCCTTCTGTCTTCTCTCAGATTGTCACACTGGGTTTGAGGTGAAACCTTGTAGCTTACAGTGGCCTCATATGTGTAGTTATTGATCTTGAAAATTGAGAATCACTCTGGAATAAAGAGGAGATGCACAGTCTGAACTGGTGGAATTTGACACAGAGCATTTGGTTCAATGTTTAAATTGAAGCTAAAAGGGCACAGAGGAGTGCACGATCATACATGAACGGCTTGAAGCATTTCACACGTGATTGAGAAAGGCTGCGACGGCAACCCCTTTCCAGTTACTCTAGTTCCTCGACAGTGACTCCTCTCCTGGCTTAATAGGTTAGCTTTGCTTAGCTTTGATATAAAAGGAACCTCTGTGTATGCACTTTTTGTGTCTAGTTTCTTTCATTGAACAGTGTCTGTGAAATTTCTCCGTATGTATGTGGCTGTAATTCATTCAGCTGTAGCTGTGTGATAGTAGCACAGTTCATGTTTGTTTTGATGTTGGTCGCACTCCAGTAATTCCCAGATTTTGGCTCAGAATATTCTTGGACATACCTTTTGGTGAACATGACTGTGCATTTCTGTCAGGTAGATACCTAAGAATGAGACCACTAGGTTTTATAGGCTGTGCACTTACTAGGTGCTTTTCAACAGTTGGCAAATTTACACCCCCAGCAGCATGTATAAGAGGTGTAGTTGCTTCCCATCTTTATAACACTTAGTATTTTCTGCCATTTATATTTGTTTATTTATTATATCTTTATTGATTTTAATGTTAGAGGAAGGGAGAGGGAGAGAGAAGCATCTATCGGCTGCCTCCTGCAGGCTCCTACTACTGATTAAGCCAGGAACCTGGACATGTGTCTTGACTGATTCTTGGAAACCTCTTGGTTCATGGGCAGTAATCTGCCAACGAAGCCACACTAGCTAGGGCTTCTGCCCCTTTTAAATATTAGCTACTCCTATGTGTCATAGTATTTATTGCACAAAAGATTTTACTTCCATTTCCCTGATGATAAATGCATTTGAGAACCTTTTCAAAAATTTACTGGTCATTTGGAAATCTTTTGTAAGTGTCTTCAAGGCTTTTTCCCATTAGTTTATCTTTTTAATATTGATTTACAAGAGTTTTTATTTGAGATATACTTTGGTCAGAGAAATATATTTAGCAACTAACCCCTCCCCCCATTGTGTTGATATCTTCTGATGAGCAGAAATTCTTGTCAGTGCTTTTTTGTTTTGTGTCCCATTTAAGAAATCTTTGCATAATCCAAGGTTATGAAGCTGTCTCTTATACAGTACTTTCCCCTAAGTGCTTAATTGATTTGCTCTTCCCATTGAGATCTGAGTTCACCTGCAGATTATTTCTTATGTGTGCTGTGAAGTAGGAGTTATACGTGTTTCTTCACACGAATGTCCAATTGTTTAAGCACCATTATGACCTTTGTCACAATTTAGGTAACTATATTTGTGGGGCTTAAGTTTGGACTCTGTGCTGTTCCATTGGTCTATTTGTTTTTTGATTTATTTTTAATTAGGTATTATGTCATTTGAATTGAGATCTCATGTTGTAGTAGCTAGGAGCTTTATTACACCACCACTTAACTATCACATCAATCAGGTTTCTATATGATAATAAGGGATTAGAGTCAGACTCTATTTAAGAAGGAGTCTCTAGAGAAAAATCAAAGGCAATGGGGAAACAGAAACCAGAACAATAGAGGAAATTCTAGCCTCTGATGCCCCCAGTGATATCTTACAGTAAACACAGCCTAACTCACAGCTAGATACATAGAGCCTCACACTGAAGGTGTACTTACCTCATTTCTTTTTACCCTGTATCTAATGCCTGACCTTCAACAAAACCAGTACAAGATATACTAAAAAGCAAAACACAGCCTCAAGAGACAAAGCAAGCATTAGAATCAGATTTAGGTATGACATAGATTTGGAAATTATAAAGGCAGAATTTAAAATAAATAATTAATATGCTTAGGGCTCTAATGGAAAAAATGCATGAAAGATTTTATTTGCATTTCCCTAATGATTAATGCATTTGAAATGGAAACTTGAAAAGAATCATAGAAGTCAAATAAACTGTAATATAAATGCAGAATATCTTTGATGGGCTTATCAGTTGATAAGGACCAAAGAAAGAGTAAGCTAGAAGATATGTCAATACAAACTGTCCAAACTGAAAAGCAGAGAGAAAAAAGAAAGGTTAAAAAAGGAATGAATAGCCAAGAACTATAGGATAATTACAAAAGGTATAACCTACATGTGTTGGGAATGCCAGAAAGAGAAGCACACAGAAAGGAGAGATATTTGAAGCAACAGTACCTAAGAATTTTCCTAAAATTAATACAGATATCAAACCACAGATCTGGCAAGCTCAGAGACCACCAGCCAGGACAAATACCAAAAAATCTATATCTAGGTATATCATCTTCAGACTGCAGAAAATTAGAGACAAAGAGGACAGAGGAAAGAAAGCAGAGCAACGAAAGCATCTTACAGAATAGAGGACCAAGAATAAGTAATCTTTCTCTTCAGAAATCGTGCAAGCAAGAAGAGAGGAGTGGTGAAATATTCAAAATGTTAATAGGGGAAAAAAAATCCACATAAATCAACCAACCTAGAATTTTGTATCTAGCAGAATTAATCATCCACACTAATAAAAGAGTAACATGCTAATTGACCATACCTTTGTGATGCCCAAAAGTCAATCAGGAGCAAGTATGCAAATTAACCCAACAAAGATGGAGGGTTAATTTGCATACACAGGTGACAAGTGGCCAGGGGTGGGGCGGGACACTTGTGTTGTTGCCATAGCAACAACTTGTGTTGTTGCTCTTCTGCACAGTGTGGGAAGATAAAAAGGTGGCTCTGGGCTGGAGTGAAAAGGTGGCTCTGGCCAGAGCGAATGTGGTGCTGGCAGCCAGGGGAAGGAAGGCCCATTCTTGCACATATAATAAAAATGTAATATGCTAATGGACGGGGCATCAGCTGGGGCTGCGAGGAAAGCCCAGGTCCCAGGTGCTTGCTGGTAGCCAGAGGGAAGCCTGGGTCCCGGTACCTGCCAGTGGCCTGAGGGAAGCTCGGTTCCCGGGTGCCAGAGGGAAGCTGGTGCTGGCAGCCGGGTGTAGGAAGGCTTACTCTTACATGAATTTTGTGCATTGGGCCTTTAGTTTAAATGAAATGGAGAAATAAAAACTTTCTCAGACAAACAAACATTAAGGGAAGTTGTTGCTAGTAAAGCTGGCACTAAAACCAGATAAAGACATTGAACAAAGGAAAACTACAGACTGCTATCTCTCATAAAGATATTGAGTATACGTGCACAATTCTGCAAGAAAATACTAGCAAGCTAAATCCAACAATATACAAAAGGAATTACACACCATGACCTGGAAGATGTGTTCCAAGGCTGGCTTAACATTAGAAAATGGCTTAATGTAATCCGTTATATTGACAGGATCTTTTTATTTATACATTAGTGACCTGGCACACACAATCGCACAGCCCTGCCCACCACCATGTGCTCTGCTCACCCGCTGCCACTGTGCCTTGACACTCTAACCTCTCCACCCAGAGCTTGAGTGTGCCTGGCCCCACCCTGACCCCTCTGTCCTTGTCTGGCTGCTTCAAGCTCCGCCCTTGGTCCGGAGAGTTACCTCAGGCTGGTCCCACCTCCTTTGGGCGTCTCCCCGCTTCTGCCACATCTCCAGAGCAATGCTGTGGCTCTGCCCCATCATGGTGATGGAGGAGAGTATGGAAGCCCCCTGCCTCCTGCCCTGTGCTCCTTCCCCTGGTAGGTGGGTGGCGGGGTGCTCTGAGTGCGAGTGGTGGGTGGCGAAGGACTGGTGAGGGGTGTGCTGTGGGCTCTAACCCCCAACCTCCCCAGCACAGGATGGTCCCACCTCCTCCAGATGCCTTCCTGCTTCTGCCCTGTCTCCAGAGCAATGCAGCAGCTCTGCCCCACTGTGCATGCAGCCTCCTGCTGATTGGTCATTTCGGTATGAGGGCTTTAAGGCCATTAGCATATTAGCTCTTTATTATGTAGGACAGTGGTCGGCAAACTCATTATCAACAGAGCAGCAAACCTCGGCTCGAGAGCTGCAGTTTGCCAACCACTGATATAGGATACTTGAGGAGATAGGCAAATATATCTGAAAGGAAAGCTTTCAGCCACCAGCAACACAAATATTCATGTGTTCTAAAACATGGGTTTATTTTTCTCGTAAAGCTCTGCAGCAGTGAAATACTGATATATGCTACAACATATAATATCTTACAGTATAAACGAAAGAAGCTAGACACAAAAAAACACATATGGTATGATTCATTTATATGAAATATTTGGAAGATATTAGTTCAAATCCATGGAAACAGAAAGCAAATTAGTGAAGGGCTGGAGCAGCATTGTGGCAGTGTATGGGATACATAGGGGCATGGAGCATTGAGTATGAGAAACACACTTACTTACTAGAATCTTATGACTTAAAAATGCATATTTATTATTATGCATTTGGTTTGACTTTTTCTTTCATGGTGAAGTAGTTTTCTAACTAAAGTATTGTTTTATTTTTTCCTTGCTTAATTAATTTTTAAAAATGTCTTTTGGTACTGTTTTTAGTGCATGTAGATTCTTTTCTCATCATGGCTTATGCCCATTATTCATAAAGTGCCTGACTTTCTTACTTCACACCTTGTGCCTCAAATTCAGCTTTGTCTGAGAGAAGAAATTTATAGCTTAACTTTCTCCTTTGTTAGCATCTGCCTTTTAATAGTTTGTCTCTTTTACAATGATTTTAATGTGTTCCATGTCTAATTACTATTATTTTTGTGTTTTCCTGCCTTTTACAATATATTGTAGATTTTTTTCCCTTTATATTTATTTTCCTGGTCCTTAGGGTAATTTAAATTTTTTTTAAATTTAGTTTTAAAATTATAGGTGACATACAGTATTATATTAGTTTAGGTGTATAACATAGTAGTTAGACATTTCTATACCTTAAGAAGTACTCACTCAAAGATAAGTCTAGTACCCACCTGGCATCATCCATAGTTATTACAATACTATAGGACCAGTGCATGAATTTGTGCACACAAGGGATCCCTTGGAGTGGCCTGCAGGGATGGTGCCACAGCTCGCACCCCTGGGCTCGCAACCCCACAGCCCTGAGGTGGCCTGGCACTGCCCCCTCATCTGCTCCACCATCTTGCTTGCAAGGCAATTGATGATTTTGTTAGAAATGTGTTGGTGTTTGCAGTCCTTGAGCCCACTGGCACCCACCATTCTTTTATGTTTTAGTCACTCTAAAGTCCTTGAAGCCCATAGGTCTTAAATAAAAAGCCAGAAAGTACAGCTTGATTATAATGCACTAGTTTGAATTTAGGTTCAAGTCTTACACCTAGAATTTAGGATATTAGCTTTTAATGATTTTTTTTAAAAATCCTCACCCAAGATATGTTGATATGTTTATTAATTTCAGAGAGAGGAAGGAAGAGAGAAATCGATCGGTTGCCTCTTGTATGTGCCCTGACTGGGAATCAAATCTGCAACCTTTTGGTGCATGGGATATGCTTCAACTAACTGAGCCACCCGGCAGAGCGACAGCATATTTTAAATGTATTATTAGGTTACTTGTGATGGGGTAACTCAGCTTGGAAATGCCTAGCCATTTGTTATCAGCATCAGGACTGTCCTGTGGGTCAACTGGCACAGAGGACATGCTCCCGGTATGGTTTCTGCTGGCGAGCTCCCATCGCCTCGCTCTTCCTTCCGTGAGTCTCCTCCAGAACCATGAGGGCCCTCCTCTCCTTGTCACAATTTCCTCCTGTCTGTGGTGAGGTATTTCCTTTTGTCCCACCCACTATAGGAGAACAGGAGGTGTCTTTGGGCTTGCATTTCACACATCTTTTGGATCTGTCTCTCTGCTGAAGACACTTGTTTAGGGGAACTGGGAAAACAGTCCAGCCAGGCCTGTGACCTCTGTTCCAATTGTATTTTTATTTCTGAGTGAGGAATACGTTTACGTTTGTAATTCCTAATCTTGCTTCTGCTCTTTAATGACTTGCTTCCCATTATTAGTCTTTTCATTCTATGCCATGCAATTTAGTGCCTTGATTTCCTTTTGGTGTTTAACTTTCATGCCTTCTCATCTACCATTTCTGCACTGACTCCCCAGAATTCTTGAAACTAACAAAAAAAAAAAAATCCCCAAACATTCCTTAAGCACTACCATCTGCTCTTCCAGCTCTGTTGGTCAAGTTCTTTTATTGCAGCTGCTTCTCCACAGCAACCTCTGCTCCCATCCATCACCCATCCTGGTTTCTCTTGTCTCCGATGGACTTAGGGTTCATGGCCAGTCATTTCACTCACTCTTATTATTGCTCTAACCCCAAGGTTGGCAAACTGCGGTTCGAGAGCCACATGTGGCTATTTGGCCCCTTGAATGTGGCTCTTCCACAAAATACCACGGCTTGAGTGAGTCTGTTTTGAAGAAGTGGCATTAGAAGAAGTTTAAATTTAAAAAATTTGGCTCTCAAAAATTTCAATCGTTGTACTGTTGATATTTGGCTCTGTTTACAAATGAGTTTGCTGACCACTGCCCGAGGTTATTAAACTGAGGTTATTAAATGAGGCATGCGGACCGCCGACCACGAGTTTGACATGCTTGCTATACAGTGTATGTCCATCATGCAGGTCCAAGGTCATTCTCAATCACACACTACCAACCATCTCTCAGAAATGCACCTATGGGTGTTCCCTAGACTTCATTATCACCTGAAGGCTTTGATTTGAGAGTCTTCCAGGTCTTTCACTGTAGTCCCTGCACTGATGAGCCTTCTTTCCAGCACACCTGTCTTTGACTGTAACGAGACCTGTTTCTGGACCCACCCTTGTGGCCTTTCATGCCCCAGGTCTGATAGAAATGAAATGGAATTTAATGTTAAAGTCTGTTCAACTGCTGTTTATTTTGATATGTGGTATGTTTATCTAATTATTGTCACATTAATTAGTGATGCCTCTGTGTATAACATGTTATATGATTTTCACACAATAGACTGTTTTATTGATATCTGATACACTTTTTCCATGTGACCGGAGCTTCCTGTATGTTTTAATATGTGGTGGGGCTGGTAGCCTCTCCCTGACTTTATTTTTCAGAGTTGTCAGTAATGTCCTGGTTTTTATATATCCACATGATTTTGAAAACAATTTGGTCAAGTTATGAAAAGAAAAATCTCTACTGAAAATGGTATTAAAACTAGTTCATGTAAATTAATATTTCATCCAATCTTTTTTTAAAAAATATATTTTATTGATTTTTTACAGAGAGGAAGGGAGAGGGATAGAGAGTTAGAAATATCGATGAGAGAGGAACATTGATCAGCCGCCTCCTGCTCGCCCCCTACTAGGGATGTGCCCACAACCAAGGTACATGCCCTTGGCTGGAGTCAAACCTGGGACCTTTCAGTCCCCAGGCCGACACTCTATCCACTGAACCAAACCGGTTTCGGCCATCCAATCTTAATATTAGCAACATAGTTAAAATGTTCACTTTGCAATAAATCCTTTTTTTCTATAAATACCATGCTGTATTTTCTATTATTTAAAAAAATATATGCAAAAATGTAAAATGATGTGTTAAATTTGTTCTGTTTCAGATATGTTTCCTTCTTTTTGCCATTCTCTACATCGTTTCCTATTTCATCATCACAAGATACAAGAGGAAATCAGGCAAGTAAAACACTATAATGGAAACTTTGGTTTTCATGCTCGGTGGCCTAGGACTGATACAAGGGCTCCACAGTGACCATCCGTGTGGCACTGTATTCACCATGCCTGTGACTGAAGTAAGCAGTTGCCTGGTACTAAGAGCACTAAAAATAACCTCCAGGGAACCTGACTCCTGTAGGGTCATCTTCTTAGAACTTAGCCCTTGTTTGTTACATTCTTAGGGCCCAACTAAGAATAATGTGGGCCCTTCAGAACACCGGGAATTCCCGAGTTTGTGAGGATATTTGGTTCCTTGTGACTGGCTCTGAATTTGAACACACCCAGCCCCATCCCATCGTTGCTCTGACTACCAGAATACTTTTTTTTTCTCTAAAGCAGGGATGGGGAACCTTCTTTCTGCCAAGAGCCTTTTGGATCATTTATGGGCCATACAAAATTATCAACTTAAAAATTAGCTGGCTATATTGGGTCAAACATTTAATTACATTTAATTAATTCACTCCTAATGCCCTGGCAGGGCCACACTGAATAACCCCCTTCTCTACAAGCTCCTCCCTCCCCCCGGACTCTATAAAGTGACACAGAATGTAGCTGAAACTGCTTTGGCTCAGTGATGGAGCATTGGCCTGCAGACTGAAAGGTCCCAGGTTCGATTCCGATCAAGGGCATGTATCTTGGTTGCGGGCACATCTCCATTGTGGGGTGTGCAGGAGGCAGCTGATCGATGTTTCTGACTTTCTACCCCTCTCCCTTCCTCTCTGTGAAAAATCAATAAAATATATTAAAAAAAAATAAAGTGATACAGAATGTAGAGTCTCCCTAACACCATATCCTTTTAGTACTTCATATATAGGGTGTCCCCCAAAACGTATACATACTTTGAATGATTATAAAATCAATGTTTATTAACATAGAGTTCATTTTCAAAATTTAAAAACATCTTTAAATGAATAATTTTTCTATTTTTCTTTTTTCTTTTTTGTCAATCAATACCTGTTTCCAAATTGATGACCGTTTTGGTCTAGGCTCTGCTGATAATGTGAAGCAATGGAATCGCAAACATTGAGAATCATTTCATTTGGAATTGGTGCACCCTCAATTCGTCACCTTTGGCCAGTTTCGTACTGTAAATTTTATCTCTTATGTATCCCCACAAAAAGTCTAGTGGATAAATTTTCTTTGTTCAAAGCTTAGTCTGGCTTCATATATTATTTCAAATCAGTTAAAACTGAAAAAAAGTGGAAATTGAGTTATCAGCTGCTAAAGCATGTACACATTTTTAAAAATACACACTTTGAGTAATTATAAAGGAATTTTTAAATATTTTGTTGATTTTTTACAGAGAGGAAGGGAGAGGGATAGAGAGTCAGAAACATCAATGAGAGAGAAACATAGACCAACTGCCTCCTGCACGCTGCCTATTGGGGATGTGCCCGCAACCAAGGTACATGCCCTTGACCAGAATTGAACCTGGGACTCTTCAGTCCGCAGGCTGATGCTCTCTATCCACTGAGCCAAACCAGTTTTGGCTCAACTGCATTTTTAAACTTCCAGAAGCATTTAGTATGATTTTTATTTGTTCAAAGCTTAGTCTGACTGAAAAGAAAGAAGCATCAGTTGAGCCATCAGCTTTTACAGTGTGTTTACATGTCTTTGGGACACGCTATATATACTATCTTGCCAGAGAGACCACTATATCTTTATTCTTTTTTAAAAGAACTTTTTGCTGTTTAATAATTCACAGATTTTTGTGCCAGGGTTTTATAAGCACCTAAACAGTTAACTCCCTGCCTTCTGTTAAATCTCAGCTGTTTTCTAGAAGTGATAGGATTTTCTGCATCTGATGTTGTGCTGATACTAGTGCTGTATGAATACTTGGGGATTCCACATATTAAAGATTCCCTGCATTATGTTAGCATATCACACTTGTTTGTCAGACATTTGAAAGCAGTCAGGAACTACTCTTTGCTCTGGAATGTTACTTTAGAACTTGGCTCTGTGACAGCACTGACATGCTCCTGGGATTCCATAATATCTCAAAATTTTGCAGACCTGGGATCCAAGACAGTATCTTAGCTAGTTTAAAAGATATTTTGACATCAGATTTCATAGATTATGGGCACAGAAGTAGAGCAAGGGAGAAAGAGAGGATGTGTGTGTCGGAGGGAGGCAGGCGATATTAATGAATGACTATAAAGCAGTGTTTTAGAGGAAATTAGGAGATGATAAGCAGGAAAGTGGGAGATTTATAGATGCTTTTTTTTTTTTTTTTGAGTAATCATGGGGAGGAGGTGATAAGGACTCTGGACCTAGTTGGCAGAGTGTTGAGATATAATTGAAAAAAAACATTCTTTAAGGTTTGATGGTTGATTTGAGTGGGCACCAGAGTATAAAGTTAGTTGTGGCTACATTATTTTGTGTTCCCTTTGGTTGTAAAGCTATTTAGAGCAGCCTGTAATTAAGAATGGAGATTAGACTATGAGAATGGCCAAGTGGGCTGTTGGCAGGAAGCAGGTGGTCACTCAGAATTGCAGAGGCCTACAGAGAGAGCCTTTGAGGACAAGCCCAGTTGGGCATTGGGGGCAGAGGGGCTGGGTGTTGTGCAGTATCCTTGTAATTGAGTCAAAGTTTCTTTGGTAAGTTTACGTGGGAGGACAGAGGAGAAGGCTGGCAGCCATGGTGGGGGCTGAGTGAGCATCGGCCAAGTGGACACATAGTTGTATGTACCTTGGACAGCTATGATGAAGTGTGGTGCATGGGACCCCAGGTGGGTTAGGGTGGCCCACTGCCAATGACAAACTCATATTCTAGGAAAGTATACGAGTCCTTAGATTCTGAATTTTAATTTTATAGCAAAGTTTTTTTTTTGGCTGTTAACCAGAAAATCTCATTCACTAGCAACTTCATTTACATGTTATAACAGTAGTGCGATAGTGGTCTTAAGGGCTTACAAGCTTCATTTTCTTGAGCACTAAATGTTTGGGATATTTTAATTACATGTGGCCATTTTGTTAATAAGATTTTGATTAATCAGAACACTATTCTTTAACCATATTCTCTCCTATCTCATTTAATGAAATTTAAATGTGAATCTGTGTTGAAATAAACACAGTGCTGTTTAAAAATGTTTCCATCAATAATTGCTGCTTTAAGTTTATATGTTTGTTTGTTTTTTTATAAATGAGTGAAGCATCTTGTTGGAAGAGAAAATAATGTTAATATCTTAAACATTTTTGCAGATGAACAAGAAGATGAAGATGCCATAGTCAACAGGATTTCGTATGTATTTGAAAGTTTAACTGTTTTTTTTTTTTTTTAAATTCTGGAGTAATAAATCCTCAAAATTGAATTCTATCTTTTGGGCAGAAATATGGAAGAAATTTACCTAAAGTATTACAACACCTTCATCAATATTAATCCTATCCTCAGAAAACACATAGGCAAATATACATGAATAATGAAGGATTGATTATCTCCTGTTAAATTAGCTTATTTAAGGAGCTGATAATTTTTTTTCTTTTTTTGTAAATCCTCACCCAAGGATATATATATTTTTCCATTGATTTTTAGTTGGAGGGAGGGAGACAGAGACACATTGATTGGTTGCCTCCTGCATGTGCCCCAACTGGGATCAAGCCTGCAACCCAAGAGCCCTTGACTGGGATCGAAGCTGGGGACCTTTCAGTTCTTAGGCCGACACTCCAACCATTGAGCAAGCCAGCTTGGGCAAGCCAACAGATTTTAACTTCGGGAGAATTAGTCTGGAAATGGACTGCAGGCTGGGAAAGTTGTTGGGCCATTAAGAAAGCAAGCTCCTGGCTTCTGAATGGTCTGCTGAGCAGCGTGGACAGGTTTGGAAGAGGGAGCACCATCTGTCTGGTTATAGACCTCCTGTGAGCAAGGAGGTAGTCCTTTCAGGGCCCAGAGTTCTTCTGCTTTATGGATGCTGGCGACACAGGATAAAATACCTTTAATTTTTCTGAGGAATCAAACTACTGTAGGTGGAAAGCAGTGAATTCTTTTCTATCAGGTTTGCTCAACAAAGGACATTCCACAACTTTGCCTTCTACATAGGAGACATCTATTTTTCGATTGTTTTCATTGATACTTTAAAAATGTTTTGAAGTAGTCCCAAATTTATAGGAAAGGTAGAAATATAATACAAAGACTTCTATTCCATGAGCCCTTGGAGAAGTTGCTGACCGGATGCTCCATTTCTGCAGGATACTTTCGTATCTAATTCCTGTAAACAGGGAATTCTCCTGCCCGTCCACCGTACATCCTCCAGCATCACGAAGTTGGCATTGACAGTCCCAGCTTGCTGTGTTCCAGTTTGCTGTCGTCCCCGTGTTGTTCCTGATTCAGAACCTCATACTGCAGGGATCAGCTGTGGCCCTGTCGTTGCCCGCAGATGAAACTCGACTTCAGTATTTCCTTTGACTCCCTGACCTTGTCAACACATTTGCACATTTCAGGCTGGTCATGTGGTTTGTCTGTTGTCCCCTCATGGTTAGTGTCAGATTACCCAGCTTCTGCTGAGGTGCTGGGGAGGAGAGGGGAGGGAGACAGACAGCATGTTCTCTCTTTCTCATTCTCTCTCTCCCTCCCCTCTCTCTTTCTCACAAACATGCACACGCACATGCACACGCATGCACACGCATCCCCTACACAGGCGCATCACTTGTCCATGAAGAGAAATGTAGACACCTGCTACCACATGCATGAATCCTTAAAACATGATGCTGAGTGAGATGAGCCGCTCACCAAAGGTCACCAGTGTTGATTCCATTTATAAGAAACGTCCAGAATAGGTAAATTCAGCAAAAGCAGATTGGTGGTTACTAGGGGCTGAGAGGAGGAGAATGGAGAGCAACTGCTTGATGTGTTTGAGGTTTTACTTTGGGGTGGTGAGAATGTTCTGGTTGCACAACGTGGGGAATGCTCTAAATCTACTGACTTGTTCACATCAAAGTGGCTGATTTTATTTGAATTCACCTCAATGAGGCAATGCTTTCAACTAACAAATGATTTGATTTATTACTGAAAAATGAGTGTGGACAGATCCTGCTGTACTGGATTTGGATTTAAATTACTTAAACACCCAGGGAAAGCAACTGTAACTCCATACTGGGCATTCTTTGTATGGCTCTAATACTTAGGCCCAAAATGTGTTGCTTTAAATGTGCAGGATTAGGGATCTTACGTTTTAGTCCCAGCACCGTGACATTTGGGAACATTCTCTGTCCTAGTTCCTGCTCCTGTAAAAGTACAATAACACACTCACTTCAGAAAGCCACAGTGGGTCCCACACTGGCTGCTAGGCGGACAGGAACTGTGTCCCGCGAAACCCTCCAGGTTGAAGTACTGAGATTGCGCCTCTCTCCTCTGTGTGGTCTCTGTTCCACTTTGGTGGTCAATTACTGAAATGTATTTGTAGATTAATAATTTATAAATTGATTAGTGCCAGTCACTTTGGCTATTCCCCTTGTAGGATATTTTAGGAAAATTTGCTGTTTCCTGGTGGTGAAGGTCTAGAGGGGCCCCGTTCCTCGACCTGATTTAGCCAGGTGGCACTGCGTGTCTGAGCGTCATGTGATGACATGGACACCTTCCTGAGGGAGATTGGTGTGCACCCACCGCAGAGTCAGGAGGCAGTGTGGAGGGGGAGGTACCCAGTCCATCCCCCTGTCCCCTCACCCATTGTTCTTTCTGTCCTTCACTGCCTTTTCTTCCTTCTATGATGGGATGAGTGAGAACTGGACCTGGGTTCAAATTTTGAACCCAGATTAGTTTGAGTCCAGGCAAGATGTAGAAGTTGAGACTTGAGTTTGGCACATGAGCTGGGCCTGTGCCTGCTCTATAGTACTGCTGTGCGGGTAAACAGCATGTGCACAAGCCATAGTCGGGCTTCTGCACAGTGGCCATGATCTCAGGGTCATCCCCTGCACCCTGTCCCTCTTCCTGGCCTGCCTTTCTCTCACTGAAGTGAGTTGTGGGGTACTGAAGAGGGTGAAACAGGAGAGGCTGAGCCTGAGCAGGAAACGTGGATGTGGTCAGTGTTCTGAGAGTTCTGTAGTGCGGTGCCTGCCAGATGCCTACACAGAGAGGGCTCCAGGGTGACTTCAGCGCTGCCAGCACAGAACCCCTCCTGTACCTCCCACCTTGCTCTAGAGCCTATCTTCACGTTCTCGTTTGCTCATCAGGGCCTTCATTCTGCCCTCCTTCTGTCTCTTTGTGCCCCCAGATTAACTCCCTCTGCCCTCCCCAACCAGAATTATACTTGCTGACAGTGACTCTCTGTTTGTTACTGGATTTGAATAGAAGTGGTCGATATAAAATACATGCCTAACTGGTGAACAAAAACAGTCTGTGAAGAGAGAGCCTTGCACGTGTCACCATGGAGGGTGGCCAGAGTGGGCTTAGGGCTTGAGAGCAGGAAGGAAAAGTCCCTGCAGAAGGGTATCCTGGCATGTAGGGAGGGTGTCTGTGCAGGATGGCAGAGCCCTCGAGGCATGGCCTGGCATGGGTGTGACAGCTCAGGTGGGGAGGGCATAGGGCAGGAAGGCCCAAAATGGAGGGGTCACCTGAACAGCAGGCACCTCTGCATAGGATGGGTGTCAGTGCGATGGGGGATTGATTGCAGATGTGGGGCCAGTCCATTAGCGATGACAGGAACAGTCCCAGTTGGGGAAAGGGGGACAACGAAAGGGAACATTGAGTTATGGCAGTGGAGTTGGTGGTATTACTGTAGACTCATGATTTTCAGTACAGAGAGTTACTGGGTCACTGCAGATGTGCGTGTGGGTGCCTGTATCTACGCACAGTGCCAGTACACCCCAGGTTGGCCTGCCACTGAGCCTGGGAGCGCAGCACCCAAGAGCAGCGAGTGCCTCTGAGTACAGTTTTCAGGACAGGAAGAGGGGCCCTGGGAAGCACTGGCTGTAGGGCTTCGGTGTACCTTGTCCTGGGGGGTGCAGGGATGTGCCAAAGGATGAGGGCACATGTCAGAAAGACTCAGGCCTTCAAGGGCTTTCTCGTCAAACGAGGGAGAGTCTGCTCATCACATAATGGGTGTAATGGATCCTGCACAGATGAAAAAGGAGCCTGAGTACCCATGGCTATCACCAAAGGGATACATTGTTTGATCAGGAACAGGACATGCTCTTGGTTTCCTTAGCTTCCCACACAGTGCTTATGATGAAAGGGAGGAGTACCTTTAGATTGGAGAGTCCTGGCAGACACCACCTTGACCAGTGATGAGAGGATGTGACCAATATGGGGCAGGCAGAGAGTCAAGGCCATCGGAGGGCCTGCCACGAGAAGTTGAGAGATTGTGACATTCATTTTATGGACATGGTGCCCGCAAGTGTCCAAACTGAACTCCTTGTTTCTGCGCTGCAGCCTCCTCCGTCAAGGTTGATCAGTACAATGACGGCCGCATTCCCTGCTTCCCCGATGGCTGAGGAGTCCACATCCTCAGGCTAAAAACCAGAAGTGGTTTGTGACCCCTCTCACCCCACACAGTGATTCTGTCCACAGACCCCTTCTGTGCAGAAGGGGCATTTCTGAAACCATCACTTCCAAGGGCACTTTCTTACAGTTCCGTAAGCAGCCACCACTCTGGCCACATGGCAGGGACTCACCTTAGGGACCCTGCACCTGCACCTACACCTACCTTCTCTCCATCAGCTTTTAATTTTTTTAATATTTAAAAAATTGATTTCAGAGGAAGGGAGAGAGAGAGATAGAAACATTAATGATGAGAGAGAATCACTGATCACCTGACGCCGGGGATTGAGCCCGCAACCTGGGCCTGTGTCTTGACCGGGAATCGAACCTTGACTTGCTGGCTCATAGGTTGATGCTCAACCACTGAGCCACACCTGCGGGTCCCCATCAGCTTCTCAGGGACAGCTCTCCTCCTAGCTCCCCAGGGCAGTTAGGGAGGATGCTGTGATCTTTTTTTTGTGTCTCCAGGGCCAACCCCAGCACTGGAAATGCAGTGGGCTGCAGTCTTGGTGAAAGAGCTGCGGTGCAGTCACGGTGCCCGTGTGATCAGGGTTTCCTGGGGCTCTGTGACTTCAAATACTCCATTTGTTTGGCTGCGGAAGCTTTGACAGGTCTGGGCTTAGATTTGGAAATTGCTGAGCCTGTGGTCCAAGTGTTGTGGGACCCAATAGTGGGGGAAGGGAAATGCTGAGGGATGTATAGTATAGGGCGATCCTGGGTTCAGAGTCGACAGTGGCCTCGGCCCGGAGCCACAGAACCCACTCATGTGTGGGGCACAAGGAGGTTAGGTGACTGGGGGACTGTGGCAGCGGAGTGGGTGTGGAAAAGCCTCGGTGGCTGTGCAGCCACTGATGTGATGGGCTGAGGGTTGATTTCACTTCCAGCTTTGAAAGAAGGTGATGGAAGCCAATAGGACACTTCCTTACTGGCTAGAGGACAAGACCGATGGCCCTCGCTCAAGGCCACTTGCTGTCACTGCTGCATTGGGCAGTGGCCCAGATGAGGGCTTATGCTCCTGCTCTGATAACACATCCTGTTATCAGAGCTTTCAAGGATGTCTCCTGGGCCTGGTTTGGATTGTGCTTTCATGTGCGTCACATGGTCTCGTAAAATCCATCAGTGACACTGAACAAGTTCCTCCTGGCTAGGCTCTTAAGCAGGAAGCACTTCTGTGGGCCACCACAAGGTGGCATTGCTGCAAAGTTACTCCATCAGATGTGGATTTGGAGCATTTAGTGTGATGGTTTTCCTTACATTTTCACATTCTTCCTGTGTTTTCTTTAATAGGATGACTATTAAGTGTCCCTCTCTAATGTTGGTGAGACTCCTGTTTTGTTTGCTATTTAAAATAATCTTAAAAAATAGCTATAAAAATTTAAATGTTGCAGATGTGGAACTGAGAGTGAGAGCCCCTTGAAACACCCCCCCTCATCCTCCGCTCCTGGGCTTCAATATGTGCTGTGCTAGTGTTTCTACCTCTATTTTTCGGTGTGTATAATATATGTGCTTTTTTGCGGGGAGGGTCATGCTTTCTATTATCTGTCTTTTCTTCAATTTGTGTTCCTGACTTGTTTAGACACCTTTCTAAATTAGTACATAATAGAGATCTTATTTTTAAAAATCATAAAATAGTGTTTTAAATACTGTTTAATGATCTCTACTGTTTATTAGTACAATTTATTTTCACTTTACTCATTTTAAGTGGTAGCAGACTAGTGGCTTTGTAAGCTTTCCCCTGAAATATGAGTTTTTCATACTGTGTTCACATGTATTTTTTCACCTAAAATAGTTGTTGCTTTGTTTTTAGCATAGATTGCCAAAGCTATTAATTAAATGCAATGTGAAATGAACACTCACATTTAAAGGAAGAGAGAGCTTACAGTTCATTCTCTGAGTGTGTGAGGCCCTCTGCCTTCAGCACATGTGTCCTCTGGGGCCTCCTTGTTAGATCCACCAATCCCTGCAGAGTGAGGCGTTCTAGAGATGATCGAGCTTAACTCTTAGGATCACGCATGTGTCATTTGTCTTCCAATTGCATAGATTTCATGAAATTCTATAACTTTTTTAGATAAAAATTTCAGAATTTTTATTCTTTTTGAATGACGGCCGCATTCCCTGCTTCCCCGATGGCTGGTGACATGTCTCTCTTCTCTTCCAGGTTGTTTCTGTGCACGTTCACACTCGCAGTGTCCGCTGGGGCTGTGCTGCTCTTACCCTTCTCCATCATCAGCAACGAAATCCTACTTTCCTTTCCTCACAACTACTATATTCAGTGGCTCAATGGCTCCCTGATCCATGGTTAGTATGTCCGACTTAATCACAATTAATGTTTTAATTTAGTACTGCACTGTATTTTTAAGTTTTCCTTTTCATAGTTTCTTCATAATTTGCATCTTTAAATAAATCACTTGAGTCCTTAATAAATCAGAAAACCAGATTTTATTCACCTCCCTTTTTCTGTTTGTTGTGAAAGGCTTCTCTGTTTTACTTATTTAAGGAATAGTTTTAATACTGACCAGGATTCTGATAAGTACATTTTAATTTAAATATTTAGCAAGAGAATTTTGGTTTTATTTGAACATGCCAAAAGAACTTAACCTCCATTGATGACTTGGAAAAGGAGCCATAGTTTCCATTGTATTTATTTGCTGTTAGTTTCTCTAGCCATTTCAAAATGTGTGGTAGAAGGAGAAACTTTTTATCAAGTACAAAGTTCAAAGTTGATGTGGTTTTAAAAAAAGTAATGAGTTATCATAAGCAACATGGTATATTACTTTGAAGCCGAAAAGATCTGCATTCCAATCTTAGCTCTGTCATTTTCTAGAAATTTTTAGTGAAGTAGGACATTTTAATTTATAATATACTGTATATCTAAAAAGGTCTAATGTGTATGCTTTTATATGTTTCATAGTCCCTTGCTCCTCCTTTTTTCTTTATTAAACTATGTGATCTCTTTATGTGTCAAGCACAGCTTTTTGTCTGATTTTTATAGATATGTTTTTCTAGTTGTTATTTTGCTTTGAATTTTATTTGTGTTTTTGATTTATGTAAGTTTTACATTTTTATGTTATACAGTCTTTTTCTTCGTTTGGATTCTCTAATGGTTTTTGTGTTTAGAAGATCCCTTCCCTTCCTAAGATGTGACAAATACTTCCTTTTTCTTGGGTGGAGTGTTGTCCTGTATAGCAAAAGGGTTGTGGGTTTGATTTCCGATTGGGGTGTGTACAAGAGGCAATTGATTGATATTTCTCTCTCACATTTCTCTCTCTCTCTCCCTCTCTCTCTCTCTCTTTCTTTCTCATTGTCTCTCTATCTCTCATCAATGAACATATCCTCGGTGAGGATTAAAAAAAATTAAAAAATGGTTTTGTTTGCATTTAACTATTTAATTAATCTAGAGCAGCGGTTCTCAACCTGTGGGTCGCGACCCCTTTGGGGGTCGAACGACCCTTTCACAGGGGTCGCCTAAGACTATTGGAAAACACCTATTTCCCATGGTCTTAGGAACCAATACACCGCTCCTCAGTGTAGCAAAATGTAGCAATGTAGTTTACTGTTGTTATATGAAGACTGTTGCCCATGCTACACCACGATTCAAGACAAAATTTCATTTATTTGTAATTAGAAATAAATATTTCACAATATATAATTACATATTGTTTTTGTGATTAATCCCTATGCTTTAATTATGTTCAATTTGTAACAATGAAAATACATCCTGCATATCAGATATTTACATTACAGTTCATAACAGTAGCAAAATTACAGTTATGAAGTAGCAACGGAAATAATTTTATGGTTGGAGGTCACCACCACATGAGGAGCTGTCTTAAAGGGTCGCGGCATTAGGAAGGTTGAGAACCACTGATCTAGAGTTTATATATATACTTTTTCTCTTACTCCTTTGTGTGTTTAAAGAAATACATGTTTGCTGTAGAAAATTTGGAAAACAACATTTATAGGGAACAAAATCACTGTTGTTCAGTCTGTATGGTGGGAAATCCTGTGAATACTGTGGCCTGCAGCTCTCAGCTGTGGGTTTTGAGCATGGCACAACGGAGGGCGCCTGCTGTGCTCGCTGCTGCTTTGTGCCCACCCGACCAGGTTGTGTGTCACTTAGAGCCATTATGTTCATGGCTCTTCCAGGTTTTTAATTAGAGAGCTACAATTTTCATCTTTTTTAAGTAAATATTTGCCCTTAAATTTATGCAGTTCATTTCCAGGTACGCATACGTTAAAATTTTTAAGAAGAAATTTCCCCTTTATTCTTCAGAAAAACTGCACGAATTTTGCAGGTGGCTTCATCTTGGCCAGTATGCAGTCGTCTCTGTTCCCAGAATTTGTCTTTACAAAGTTTGGTTATTAGTGAAAACAAACCTACCAATTCAATAGAGGAAAATTTTCCTTTTAAAATTTCCTTAGTTCCTGGTGTAGGTGGACATTTACAAAGCACATGTATAGATCGTATTTTTCAGTAAATTGCCTACCTGTGTTCTTTGCCTATTTTTGCATTGTTTTTATTTTAAGTAATTAGTTGTCTATCAGGTTGATTGCAAACATTTTCCTCCCACTTTCATATTGCACAAGTTGTTTTTTGATGTAAGAATTTAAAAATTCATTGTATAATTTAAGCTGGCCATGTGGTCACTGTCATGCTTGAAACTGGGAGTCATTGACACTCTGAGGACCAGATGAATTCAGTAAGGTTAGGACTAATTATTAAGTGAATAAGAAAATTAGTTCATTATTCAATTAGTTAGAATTGAAAAACTCAAGGAAAATAAGGTGTTTACTGAAATGGACACAGAAAATAAGTCTGAAGTTACCTGTTACTCTGAAAGGCAGGAAGCAGCCTGGACGGCCATGGCTGCAGTTCCTGGAGTTGTCTTTAGATGACAGAGCTATTGGTGATAAACACCTTGGAAACATATAATCCACAGATGTTTCTTATGTGTGTTGTCCAACATATTTAGAGAAGATGGCTGTGCTTCCCTCTGGGCCACTTTTCTGTGAGACTGTGTGTGCCATATACTTACCTTCCTGAGTGCTGGGCTCCGGGGTTTCACTGGCAGTGAGGTGTCTAAGGCTGAACTGATGAGTATGACAGTGAATTTATTACCTTTGGTTTCATTTTTACTCATAGAAATGGCATGCTGTACTAATGACCTTCGTTTACTCTAAATCAGGGCTATTTGTTCTGTTTATGGACAAAATAAGAGCAACCAACATATGCCCTATATTGGATGCAAGAGGCCTTAACCTTGAAAGTGATATTTTTTCGTATTGGTTGTCTTTCTCATTATGATGTAAGGATGTAAGCTCAGGCACATTATTTTTTTTTAAAAATAAGTCTTTATTGTTCAGATTATTAAAATTGTTCCTCTTTTTTTCTCCCCATAGCTCCTGTCCACCCTGTTTCCACCCCACCCTCTGCCCCTACGCACCTCCCCTCCCCGCATTGTCCTCCTCCATAGGTGTACGATTTTTGTCCAGTCTTCCCGGACCCTCCACACCCCTCCCGCCCCCCCGAGAATTTTCAGTCCACTCCCTTCTATGCCCCTGATCCTTTTTCATATCCTTGAGGATCTCACTAAATTTATCAACCTTTTCTAGAAAATTCTTGAAAAACCTTATAACCGTGGTTTTGAACTCTATATCCAGTCGTTTGCTTTCCTCCATTTCTTTCATTTGCGATCTGTTTATTTGTCTCCACATTTTGGCTGCTTACCTGAGTTGATAGAGTGGGTTTGTGTGCTAGGTGTCCTATAGGGCTCAGTGGCTCAGTTACCTGAGGTGGACACTCTTGGTGCACCCTTTGTGGGCTGTGTGCACAGTCTTGTTGTAGTTGAGCCACTGGAAGGAATTGACCTTTAGGCCATTTGGCTGTGAGGATTAGCTGTGTCTACAATGGGAGCTGTGCAGGAGATACCCTTATGAGGCAGGACTTACTTCAGTGGGGCTTTGGTGCTCACTGAGTCTGCCCCCTGAGTGTGTCCCTTATGGATCTGAGGAGTTATAATCTGGATGGTCCCACTCTGACCCCTGGGTACACTGGCTCTTGGACCTCCAAGGAGGTGCTAATTTAGCCTATGCCTGAGGCCACCCAGCAGGAACTATGGAGAGATCCGCAGATTCCTCCTCTTTGTTTGGGGTTTGGAGGTGCCCAGATGAGGCCCAGCTATGAATCAATGCAAACTGCTGCCAGGCCTTGGGCCTTCTTTTGGATGTTCTGGATCTCACTGACTCAGCTGCAGTTTGTTAGGTAAGTTTAGATTTCAAAGGACCAGGCCATTCATATGCAAAAGCCTCTGTGCTCAGCTTGGATGGGGTGGAGTCTCAGGGTGGAGCAAACAGCAATGACTTCCCGTCAGTTCTGCCCTAAGTGGTCCCTGGGTGTCAGTGTCCCTCGGTAATCCCTGCAAGCACTTCTGAGATAAAGCCGCCCTTGAGCTTCCCTGTATGAGTCTGGGTCCCCATGGTCTCACCCAGAACTGGAGTTCGAGCAGTATGGAGCTTGTGTCTCCGAAAAAGCCAGCCGCATACTCAGTTGCCATCCCTCTCTGCGTGCAACTCCGTATCTCTGCCTTTATTTCCACAGCTCCTGGGAGTCTCAGTGTGCTTTTTTTCTTCCCTTCTAGTTGTAGACATTCCTCTCAGCCAGCCTTCCTTTGGTTCTGGATGATGTCCGTTTTGTCATTTAGTTGTAGTTTTGAAATTGTAGTGTGAGGCAGCAGTTCAGGTGTTTACTTATGCCACCATCTTGGTTTCTCCCACGTTATTTTGTTTTTAAAGTAAGGCCTCGGACAGTGCTTTCCAGTAAAATACACTGAAGGAATACACTACTTAAGACAAAAAAATGTTAATATACAGTAAACACATGAGCTGAAAGTTGGGGAGCAAGAGGAAAAAGCATTTAAATGATGGTATCACTTCTAAATCATCTGGGGATGGTCTAGGAGACCTGGATGCCAGCCCTGGGGCTCACTCTAGAGGCTTTTATGACCCTGGTCTTCCTTCTGCTTCGATTCTTTGCTCAATCTGTGTCCTCTGTTGCATGTAGTGAATCTCCTGAAGCTTCCCACCTGTCTTTGTCTTCTGAACTTAGCGCTTTTTGTAAGTTGTGGCTGGCATCTGAAGGAAGGGTAAAGAGCTCTCACTCTGAGATGCTTGCTTCTTGGCTTCTCGGAAATGATACCCATGAGCAAGGCCACCCTGTTGTGAAGCAGTGCAGGAGAGCTGATGGTATCATTCCAGTCTGGTTGAAGGCCTGAGAACTAGGGAAGCTGGTGGAGTTAGTTTTAGTCTGAGTCTGAAGGCCAGAGAAGACCAGCATATGAGCTGGAAGACAGGCAGAAAGAAAGAGTTCCTGTTCCTCGGCCTCTTCTTTTCAGGCCTTCCACAGATTGGTGGGCCCGCCACGTGGTGCGGGCAACCTGCTTCCTCAGACTACCGGTGCAAACGCAGATCTTTTAGAAACACTCTCGCAGGCAGACTCAGAAATAACATTTGATCAAATATCTGGGTACCCTGCAGCCCCATCAGATTGACACATAAAATGAACCATCTAAAGCCTGCCCTTTGTTACCAATTTTCTAGTCCTGTTCTTTCAAAGATCCTTTCCATCCAGCCAACCTATTGGTTGCAGCCATGAATCAGCATATAGTCACATGTCTGGCCTGTCTCCTTCCAAGCAAAGGAATGGCCAGGTGTACTGCTCGAGGTCCGTCCCTGGGAGGACTTCCTCAGCGCTGCTCTGTTGAGGTGTTCTTAGAAGCAGTGCCTTCCTGTGCTGCCTTCCTGTAACCTAGGCCTATGCCTTCTCTCCTGACAGCTGACTGTGGGGCCCTCACCATGAGGCAGGGTGCAGGCGGGAGAGAAGGATGGAGACCATGGGCATTTGGTTCAGTTCCTCACCTTGCTCACTGGTGCCTTCAGGCCTCTTCAGGCCTCATTGCACATGTGCCACTTCCGTTTGAGGGCGGGAGGCTATCATGCATGTCCCACTTTGTGCCTGCTGGGTCAGATGACACCCTCTTCACGCTGAGCAGATAGGTCTCCTGGAAAGCCATGGGCAAAGTGTTCAGTCTTTGTGGAGGCCTTGGGGCTACAAGAGCTGTTTCTCAAATGGAGGGTAGTTATCCACACAGGACACAGGGCTTTATTCCAAAACCCTATGGGCCTGCACTGTGCTTCACCCATTGGTGTTCCACATAGCACCCATGTCCACCTTGACACTCCAAATACGGGGTTCTGCTGGCTCATGTGGCCCAAGGGCAGAGCTTAGCCTGGCCCATCGCAGAGCTTTCTCTCATGTTGGCCCCACTTGCAGCCTTGCTGTCCACATGGTAAAGATGCCGAGGAACACTCCCAAATGAGGAATGTTATCTCCAAGATCCAAAGAGGCCACTCGACATGTGGGCTAGTTTTGGTGGTAGGAGGGTCAGGTATAACAACATCTCCTTCTCCCGGGAAGGGCTATCTCAGGGTGCCCAGACCCTGACCCCTAGACATCACTGAGGTAGAAGACCCTTAGTTTGTTGGGTTTCTTTCCCACCTCTGACACACAGATGTATTGCCCACACATTGAGAGCGGTTGCTACTTCTTGCTTACCAGGTCCAGTCAGCACGGTGTCATCTGTGTAATGGGCCTGGATGATGGGTGTGGAAGGAAAGGCGTTCAGATCCCTGCAAACTGCATTGTGACTCAGTCCTGTAGCGCTGTGAGCTCCAAGGTGGGCAAACTCTGTTTGGAGGCCTTAGGGATAGTGCTGAGGAGAAGGCAGCCACAGTGGTACAAATGAGGGCCTGTTTTCTTAGGCAATGACACCACACCTGGTACATAGCTGCAGTAGGAGGCCATGGCCTGACCAAGCTTACGATGACCCACTGTCCCTCCTCAAGGTCCATCTGTCTCAGTGATGTCTAGGGGTCAGGGTCAGGGATGACACTTCTCTTCTCTGGGCCAGAATTTAGCAACTAAAAAAAATAAAATGTTAATCTTAGTTCTAAATCTCCTTATAGAAAGATGTACCTCTTTCTATAAGGAGAAAATCATTAGAACAGCCTGAAGCATGCAATATATAGAAGTGGTGTTGAGGCTGGAGTGAGGCAGGATGGTGGGCCTCTGGCAACTACTGCTCTGGCCTGGGGTCTTTGCTGCTTGGCAGCATGATGCTGTGAGGCAAGTCCCATTGTTGTCTCAATTCAGGCCATGACATGCTAGCAACTGCAGTTTATTGTGGGATGGTACAGGGGAGTAGAGATGACAAATAAAATGGTAGCTAAACCTTACATAGTTACGCTTATTGGTATGTATCAATATTAAACGGTAAAATTGGGCAGAAAAAGAAAGCATACATTTGTATTCACTTTCTGTATCTTGTATGTTAAATATTAAGAAAAACAAGAAACTTTTCAGTTCCATAAATTGAAAAATGATGATATAACTGTTTAAGGCAGTGGTTCTCAACCTTTTTTAATGCTGTGACCTTTTAATACAGTTCCTCATGTTGTGGTGACCCCCAATCCTAAAATTATTTTCGTTGCTACTTCATAACTGTAATTTTGCTACTGTTAATGAATCATAATGTAAATATCTGTTTTCCGATCGTCTTAGGCGACCTTGCTAGCAGTTTTCAACCTGTGGGTCACTACCCACAAGTTGAGAACCGCTGCTGTAGAGCCTAAGACCATCAGAAAACACAGATATTTACATTATGATTCATAACAGTAGCAAAATTACAGTTATGAAGTAACAACGAAAGTAATTTTATGATTGAGGGTCACCACAACATGAGGAACTGTATTAAAAGGTCACAGCATTAAAAAAGGTTGAGAACCGCTAGTTTAAGGATTTTCCTTTGGGTGATGAAAACATTTGGAACTAGATAGAGGTGGTAGTTGTACAACATTGTCAATGCATTAAATGCCACTGAATTGTTCATTTTAAAGTGCTAATCCTATATAATAAAAGTCTAATATGCTAAGTGTCTGGTCGTCCAGTTGTCCATTCAACCAGTCAAAGTGTAATATGCTAGTGATATGCTAAGGCTGCTTAACACCATGGTCAGCAAACTGCAGCTTGCGAGCCACAAGCAGCTCTTTGTCCCCTTCAGTTTGGCTCTTCCACAAAATACCATGCGGGAAGTGGTGTTAGAAGAAGTTTAAGTTTAAAAATATTTGGCTCTCAAAAGAAATTTCAGTCATTGTACTGTTGATGTTTGGCTCTGTTGACTAATGAGTTTGCTGACCACTGGCTTAACCACTCGCTCTGACGTGCACTGATCATCAGGGGGGCAGACAGTTTACCAGTTGACCAGGTACTATGATGTGCACTGACCACCAGGGATCAGATGCTCCAATCAGTAGGTTAGTTTGCTCCTGGGATCTGGCCAATCAGGACTGAGCAAGATAGGCCGGACAAGCCCTGGACCGCTCCTGTGGTCCCTCCCTGGCTGGCCAACCTCCTGCACCCCTCCCCAGCCCTGAATGTGTACCAGTGAGGTCCCTTGGTCTTACTTGCACCCTCTCATAATCTGGGACCCCTCGGGGAATGTTGGAGAGCTGGTTTCAGCCCAATCGTGTAGGCCAGGCTGAAGGACCCTACTGGTGCACACATTTGTGCACTGGGCTTCTAGTTTTATATAATGTGAGTTTAAAATTAAAATAAAACCCAAATGATGACACATCCTGGAAGGTAGCAGAATGGTGGTATTAAAATTGCAGCTTTAAAATCAGGAAATAATTCTTTAGTTATTGAGGCATTTTTCCCTGAGGGGTCTAGTTTTTGCTAAGCTATTCATTCTTATTTGTGACCAGGGAGAAACAGACTTATAATGTGATTGCCCAGTTTGAGGTTCACTCTGTTAAAAGATAACCACAGTGACTCTGACTAATCTTTGTGAGGTACGTGTTTTGATTTATCAACAGGAATAGACAGTAGCTGTTTTGGGCATCCTGAAAGACAGTATAAAATCCACTTTTGTTTTATCCATTTTCACATTCCACAGAAGATTTAAAAAAAATTCATACATTTATTTATTTATTTTCTTACATTTTTATTGATTTCAGAGAGGAAGGGGGAGGGAGAGAGAGGGATAAAAACGTCAATGATGAGAGAGAATCATTGATTGGCTGCTTCCTGCATGGCCCCATGGGGACTGAACTTGCAGCCTGGGCATGTGCCCTTGATCGAAAGCAAACCTGGGACCCTTCAGTCCACAGGCTGACACTCTATCCACTGAGCAAAACCAGCTAGGACAAAAAAAAAATCCATAATTTTAGATACTGTTTATACTTATGTATAAATATTAAAAGTCAGCCATTAATAAATGTAATGTATCTTTGTTAGTTAAATGTTACCAACAATTTCTGTTAATTAATTAGATTCAAACAGTGGAGTGCTTTCTTGGCTGGGATAGATGATGGTGTAGATGAGTATTTATTGATACAGAAAGATGTTGAAAAAGTATTTTTCTCTGATAGGATGATAATATGATATAAAGTTTTAATTTGGTATTTACATTGAGTAATGTTTCTACAGTGGGCATGTGTTGCTTCTTTGGTATAAGAAAAAAGTTATCTATAAATATATATAAAACCCTAATATGCAAATAGACTGAACAGAGGAACAACCAAACATCTGGTTGCTATGACATGTGCTGATCATCAAGGGGCACGTGCTGAACATGGTGGTCATCGGCAGCAGAAGGCAGAGTGTAGAACATAGCAGGCATTGGCTGCGGTGGATAATGGAACTGATGACCATGGCCCCACACCAAGGTGGGGTGCTGGTCACTGTCATTGGGATGAGCCTCTAGAGCAGTGGTTCTCAACCTGTGGGTCGCGAACAGCTAGCAGGGTCTTCTAAGACCATCAGAAAACACAGAGATTTACATTAAGATTCATAACCGACAAATTACAGTTATGAAGTAGCGACAAAAATAAAAGGTCATGGCATTAGGAAGGTTGAGAACCACTGCTCTAGAGGTTACTGAAAATTCTTTGCTCTATGCACCGCAGTCCTGCCCAGCGTTCACACGTGCTGCTGGCGGTGGCCCCAAACGCTTGGCATTGTCAACAGGTGTGAGTGGCTGCTGCCAGTCCCAATAGCCCCTGAGAGCTTCTCCACCTCCTTCTGCTCCTGAGGGGCAATCAGGGCAGCAGCTGCCATTCGCACCTGCTGCCAGTACTGGCCCTGCTCACACCGCTGCTGGCGCTGGCCCCAATAGCTCCACGCCATCAGCAGGTGAGAGTGGGGCCAGCGCTGGGAGTGGGGATGCCAGCAGATGGGACTGGGGGGTACAGAGGATGGGCCCGAGACCTTTCCCTGTGCCCACTGCAGCCTGCTGCCAACATTTCCTTTCAGGGTGCATCAGTTGGTGCACTGGGCACCTAGTATTAATATAAAAAATGTCACAGCTCATTGCTAAAATGGTTATTTATTTGTTGTTATCTAAGCAAATAAACAGAAGGTATTCTAGTTCTGAAGTTCTTACAATACTAACTCTTCAAACATAAACTTGTCTTATAAAGCTTATGCTTTCTTGGCAGGATTTAAAAAATTATCTTAGTCCCCCCACCCCCTTTTTTTTATGCCTGATGAATAATTAAGTCTTTATTATTCAGATTATTACATTTGTTTCTCTTTTTTCCCCTCCATAGCACCCCTCCACCCAGCTCCCGCCCTTCCTTCTGCCCTTACCTCCCTCCCATTGATCTCATCCATAGGTGTATGATTTTTGTCCAATCTCTCCCTGTACACCCCTCACCCCTTTCCCCCTGATAATTAACAGTCCACTCCCTTTCTGTGCTCCTGATTCTATTATATTCACCAGTTTATTCTGTTGATCAAATTTTTAATTCACTTAACTTTTAGATTCACTTGTTGATAGATATGTATTTGTTGTTCATAATTTTTTATCTTTTGCATTTTTCTTCTTCCTCTTCTAAAAGAGTACCTTTCAGCATTTCATATAATACTGGTTTGGAGTTGATGAACTCCTTTAGCCTTTTCTTCTCTGTGAAGCTCTTTATCTGCCCTTCAATTCTGAATGATAGCTTTGCTGGATAGATTATTCTTGGTTGTAGGTTCTTGCTATTCATCACATTGAGTATTTTTTGCCACTCCCGTCTGGCCTGCATCGTTTCTGTTGAGAAATCAGCTGACAGTCGTATGGGTGCTCCCTTGCAGGTAATGAACTGTTTTTCTCTTGCTGCTTTTCATATTCTCTCTTTGTCTTTTGCTTTTGGTATTTTAATTATGATGTGTCTTGGTGTAGTCCTCTTTGGACTCCTTTGGGGTTCTGTGCGCTTCCTGGACTTGTAAGTCTATTTCTTTTACCAGATGTGGGAAGTTTTCAGTCATTATTTCTTTAAATAGGTTTTCAGTATCTTGCTCTCTCTCTTCTTCTGGCACCCCCACAATTCTGATGTTGGTACGCTTGAAGCTGTCCCAAAGGCTTCTTACATTATCTTCACATTTTTGGATTCTTTTCTCTTCTTGCTTTTCCAGTTGAGTGTTTTCTGCTTCTTTATATTTCAAATTTTTTACTTGATTTTTGCCTTTCTCTAGTCTGCTGTTAGGACTCTGTATAATATTTTTTATTTCAGTCAGTGTATGTTTAATTTCTAGTTGGTCCTTTCTCTAGTTGGACCTTTTCCATCTCTAGTTGGCTCTTTTGCATCTCTAGTTGGTCCTTTTTCATGTCCTCTTGGCTCTCGCTAACTTTATCCAACTTTTCTAGGATATTCTTGAAAAATCTTATAAGCGTGGTTTTGAACTCTATATCCAGTCGTTTGTTTTCCTCCATTTCTTTTGTTTGTGATCCCTTCCCTTGTCTCGGCATTTTCACTATGCCAGGAGAACTTCTGTGTTGGATTCAGCCTTATGATACCAAACTTGCAACTCCGCAGAAGCCTCTCTGTTGAGCTTGGGATGGGTGGAGTCTCAGGGCCGAAGGGACTGCCTTGCCTTGCAGTCGGCCCCGCCCTCCACGGCCCCTGAGTCTCAGTGACTGGGTAATTGCTGGAGCGGTCCTTGTGCACGTGCACCCGCAGTGCCTCTAGACCACTGCCCTTCCGGCTCCCCTGTGCTTCAGGACCACACAAGTCTAGGTCCCCAGGGGCTTAGTGGAGTCAGAAGTGGCACAGTTGGGAGGGTCTGTCTCCCGCCTGCTCGTGAAAGCCAGTGGCACAATCAGCAATCTGTCCTCTGCGCAGTGTCGTGCGCGCCCTCAGACCTCTGATCTTTTGCGACTCCCCTAAATTTCCATGAACCTCTCCCTTTTCACAGTCCAAACTCTCCCCGTATGAGTTTCGGCTGGATCTGGGGTTTAGTGTCATAAGATAAGCGGTTCAATGCTTTTGAGAGTCTCCGTTTCCCTCCTGCCAGAGAAAACTACCCAGGTACTCTGGCACCCGCTCTCTCCGCGTGCACGCGTCTTTGTACCTCAGCTTTTTGCAGCTCCTCTAGGTCTCTGTGAGCCCTTCTCTTTCCCTCTAGTTGTAGAATTTCCACTCAGCCAGCTTTCCTGTGGTTCTGGATGATGTCCGTTCTGTCTTTTAGTTGTAGTTTTGAAATTGTTGTGCAAGGCAGCAGTGTAGGTATTTACCTATGACGCCATCTTGGATTCTCCTCCAAAGTCTCCTTAGTCCCTTTTTGACAGTTCTACTGAAATAATAGTTTTAACTTAGTTTTGTCATTTTTGGAAATTATTGACAAAGGCTAAACTCGGATTCATTTTGTTTAAATTTTTTGAGTTTTCCATATGATGAAAGGTGGGAGCTTATGTCCCTCATAGTGTTTTGTATATTGTCTTTTGAACTATTCTGTGACTCCAGCAGATGGAGCTAGAAGTTAACGTATCCTGTGGTGATCTGGCATTCTGTCAGATGTGGTTTAGTTTGGCTTTAAACTAAGTATTTGGGGATTATTAAATAATCTTAGTTTAAATTCAGATGCTTCTTTCAGGGATAGGCATTGGCTGTCTTTCAAAAAGGTTGTCATTGATACTGATTTAAACAAACTATGAGGATTCTGAATTTTTAAGATTCTACTACTATATTGGAGCATGTAATTTTAACTTTGTGAAATGGGGAAATTTGACTAATAAGTTCTTTTTATCTACAAGTTGACATGTAATAAAATAAAGGCAGCGGTAGCATGTTATGTTTATTAGCCCTAATTTTTAATTTAGCAATGCTTTATCAAATTATAGGCTATTCTTAGGAACATTATGTGTGTATATCTGATGTATGTTTGTAAAATGCTGGGAACTTAATAAATTTTAGACAGTTGTTAAGAATATAATTACTACTTGGTAATGTATGATAGATCTAGTATTTTTCTGTATATTAGATCTTCTTACAGTAACTTTAGCTTTCTATATGTTGTGAAATTGATCATAAGTTAACATAAGTTAAGTCTAAAACATTCACATTTTTTTACTTTTGTTAATAAACTTAATTTTTTGCATTTAATTATTTGGACTTTGAAAAAGCTTTTTATGTAGATGATTAGTTAGGATAAAACCATAACTCTCAAATTCTTAGTGTTAAGTGAATATTTTTTGCAAAAATAAATGCAGTCATGCATAGCTTAACGGTTGGGATATGTTCTGATAAATGCGTCCTTAGGTGTTTTTGTTGTTGTGTGAACATCATAGCATGCTTCTGCATAAACCTAGATGGTACAGCCCACTGCACATGGCATGACACAGTGCTCCTGGCTATCCGCCTGTCAGCCTATCACTGTGCAAACTATGTGAGATTGGAGCAGGCCTTAGAGAATGATGCCATTAAGGAGACACGATCAGATAAACACGAGATGTGTGAGGCTGCCACAGGCTTAACACAGCTGTTTTACAGTAGACTTTCTATTTACATGTAGAAACAGTGCATCCTAAAATAACATTAAAAGTCTAGAACATACCTGAAGTGGTACCATAGTTGTTTATTATTACCAAGTACTATGCACTGTACATGATTGTCTTGCTGCACTGGGATACGACTGGTGGAGAGTTATGTGATGTGTTGTGATGATATGATGGCTATGAGGTCACTGGGTGATCAAGGAGTTTCTCTATGACCATGTATGGCCAACTGTGTATGTACGATCACTGACTAGTGCATTGAGATGTGGACTTGGCGGCACAGGGAAGGTCCAGAGCAGTGGTTGGCAAACTCATTAGTCAACAGAGCCAAATATCGACAGTACAACTTTTGAAATTTCTTTTGAGAGTCAAATTTTTTAAACTTAAACTTCTTCTAACGCCACTTCTTCAAAATAGACTTGCCCAGGCTATGGTGTTTTGTGGAAGAGCCACACTGAAGGGGCCAAAGAGCCACATGTGGCTCTCAAGCCACAGTTTGCTGACCACTGGTTTAGATCAAGCATGTCAAACTCACAAGCTGGCGGGTCACATGCCTAGGCTGCGAGTTTGACATGCTTGATCTAGATTATATCCCGTGAGCCAGCAGTCATGTTGAGTCTCCAGAGAAAGAACAGGTAGGGGGAAATAACATTTAAATTCTATATAATGTATATTAAAGTTCCACAGGTAAAAGAAGGCACTCAATTTCCTGACAGGCTAAACCAGTTGGTGTTCAGACCATACTCATCGATGGTCTTTCTTCCTGGTCCAGCAGACACTCTGCTTGTTAGCATCCATGGGAACAGATGTCTTTGTGTTGCTGTTCATAACTGCTTTGTTTTCCATGCGCTGGCTGGTCAGAGGGAGGTGCTTTTACTGCTGTGTGAGCTTTTGCCCCAGGCAAAGTTTTATATCTTAACTTTTGACTTCCAGAGAAGAATTTGAATTTGTAGTTTTCACGGCATGAAAGCGGCATGTATGATCAGAAAGATAAATTCTGGATGCCTATATATTTATAGATCACTAAAAATAAAGAGCCTCCTTCATCCCCCCCCCACCCCCCACTCCCCCCAGTTATAAAGCAGTGTGGACTGTAAGCATCAAGGGTTTGGGAGCAGTCATTGGAACTCCCTGCCATGTGCTAATGTGTGACCTTACTCAGGCCGGATTTTTGCTGTGCACCAGGGAGACCAGTGAATTGCACGGGTGGTGTACTGAGGGCTCCAGGCATGCCCAGCTCCCGTCAGCTCTGCTGCCCTCTGCCTTGTGACATAGGGATATGGAGAATTTTGAGTTTCACAACTGAGTTTAAATATATGTTGCGTGATTTTTAAGAGTTTTTGTGCCTTACAAAAAACAGAATATGTAGTAGAGCAGGAAGGAAAAAAATCATTGATAATTTTACTATGTTCACATTGTTAATAGTTTGGTGTCTTTCTTTGCATTTTATTTTCTATACCAATTTTTGTCATTGTTTTTATATTTGTTAATGTCATGTGCATTAGGTTTTTATTGATAAGTTTTTTTTTGGGTGTAATTAATGATGACCTTCTTTAGGGAAAGGGTTGGGAGGTAATTTTAGTTGTAATTGGCATCACTTTCTTGTCTTGATGTGATCTAAATGCTGGTAGGTATTAGAATTTTTCAGTGTTTTGGCTACTCACTGTGTTGAGACAGGGTGGGCTGAGACGCTGAAAGTGTTTAACTCGGTAGTGCATTGTTTCTCTGTGTTCCTCATGAGAGCCCAATGAGTTAAGGTACAGCCTGTTTATATAGGAGGAGGCAGGGCCTACAGAGCAGATGGTCAGATGGACAGACAGCGCTGTCAGAAGGGGGAAGGTCGTTTAGTCACAGCAGTATGAGTGCCTTGTTCTGTTGGAGGACATATAGTACACAGTATTTAGACCTACATTAACTGTTTCATTGACCTGGGAGTGTTTTAAAAAGAGGTTTTGGTGTGTTAAGGCGTGGGTGTAAGTGTGCACACAAATACGAACAAATACAGAAATATAACCATAGAAAACTGTGGAAAAGAGAAACACCCAAAGGAAAAACTGACAGAAGAATCTGACTAGTACTTCAGTGATATAATGCTCCTGAAGGAAGAAGGGTTCTGAAACAGTTTTGAAAAATTAATGGCAGAAAATTTCAAGGTAGTTGAAACCTGTAAACCCATCAGTCCAAGAAGCTTAGCCAGCCCAATGTGCAAGAAAGTCCTGTGTGCAAGAAACTATGCCAGGCCATGAAATCGGCCAGGACTAGTGATAAAGACAATCTTGGAAGCATTCAGAGAAAAGGACATGTAAGTGCAGAGGAGCAAGGATAAGAATTGGCATTTTTCTTGTGGGGAAGAAAGCCAGTCCATCTTAAACCTGCCAACCTGAATCCAGTGAGAATGTTTTTCCAGGACAAAGGCAAAATAAAGGCAGTATCAGAAATACTAAGCTAGAGATTCATCACCAGCAAACTGTACTCTTGGAAGCAATGCTGCAGGAGCACAGAGGCAGGAGAGAGGAGTTGCTGCCCTGTACCAGCATGCCGCTTGTTGGTGAACATAGACATTTTCCTTTGTCATTTGTCTTACTAAAAGAAGATTGATTGTTGAAATAAAAAAGAGTAACAGTGTATTGTGAGTTGTATAACATGTACAAATAAGACATGTAACTACAGCAGCACAGAGGTGGGAAGAAGGAAATGGAAATACACTGGTGTAGGCCTGTGCTGCCCATGAAGTGAAACTATGGGAGGCACAGAGTGTGGAGTTAGAGGGGTGCATGATAACCTCCAATCCCTGAAACAGCTCAGCAAGGAGGTGCTCAGAAAGCAAAGGGAAAAAAGTGGAGTCATAGCAAAGAGCTATGTACAAAGGAACACAGAAAAGGAAGAAGGGAAGAGAGACAGTGGATGATAGAAAACAGAGCAAGCTGATAGCCTTGAACCTGACCGCATCATTGGTCTCAATGCCCCAGTTAGAAGACAGAGATGGACAGATTGATAAAAAGGAAGACACAAGTAGATGCTGCCTACAAGAAACCACTTGAACTAGAAAGACACAAATAGATTAACAACAATAGGAGAAAAAGGTATACCCTCCTAAAGCTAGCAAAAAGAAAGCCGGAGAGAACCATGATGACGGCATAAGGTATACACCTACACTTGCTGCCTCTCACAACCACACCAAAACTACAACTAAAAAGCAAAATGACTATCCCCCAGAACCACAGGAAAGCTGGCAGAGTGGAAGTTCTACAACTAGAAAGAAAGAAAAAAGTGCTTTGAGATCTGGTAGGACATGCAGAGGCTCAGAAAGGCAGAGGTATGGAGACACGTGTGAATTGGGCTGGCCTGCGTCATTTTTTTTCAATTGGGAGGGAGTTACAAGTTCCAGACTCTCTGAACTCCAGTTTCCAGTGAGATTCTGGGGACCCTGACTCATACAGGGAGAAACTGGACTGTCTGCCATTGGATTGGAAAGGGAGGGTGGCTCTCTTGCAGAGTTGCACACAGGAATCATTATTAATGCACTGGTGCAAGGGACACGGGACACTGAACAGAACGCAGAAGAGAGAGCTGACTGGCAGCCATTGCTGTTTGCCACACCATAGTGCTTCCCTGAGACCCCACCCTGCCCAATTTACAAACCCACCTAGCTGTAAGCAGCGGCTTTTGCATATGAATGGCCTGCTCTCTAGCAGCTTAACCTAAGAAATTGCAACTGGGTTAGACAACTCCAAAATTTCCAGATTCCAAGCAAAGAGGAGAAATCTGCAGATGTCTCTGTAGCTCCTGCTGGGTGGCCTCAGACACTAGCTGACTTGCACTTCCTTGGAGATGCAGGAACCAGTGTACCTAGAAGTCAGTGAGGACACCAGATTTCAACTCCTCACATACATAAGTGACACACTCAAGAGGCAGACTCGGCGAGCACCAAAGCCCCACTGAAGCAAGTCCTGCCCCAGAGGGGTGTCTCCAGCACAGCAGTTCTTCCATTAATAGACACAGCTAATCCTCACAGTCAATTGGCCTGGAGGTCAATTCCTCCCAGTGTACTAATAGCAATCAAGGCTTAACTACAACAAGACTGTGTACCCAGCCCACAAAGGAGTGCACCAAGAGTGTCCACCTCAGGTGATTGGGGAGGTGGAGTTACTGGGCCCTAAAGGACAACTAGCACAAAAAGCCATTCCATCAACACAGGGAAGCAGCCAAAATGTGGAGACAAAGAAACATGTCACGAATGAAAGAAATGGAGGAAAGCAAACTACTGGACATAGAGTTCAAAACCACATTTATAAGGTTACTCAAGAATCTTCTACAAACTGCTGAGAAACTTAGTGAGACCTCTGAGAAACTTAGTGAGACCTTCAAGGATCTTAATGAGAATGCCAAAACAATGGAAAGGACCAGTCAGAAATTAAGCATACACTGTCTGAAATAAAGAATAATATACAGCTGAAACCGGTTTGGCTCAGTGGATAGAGTGTCAGCTTGTGGACTGGAAGGTCCCGGGTTTGATTCCAGTGGAGGCATGTACCTTGGTTGCAAACACATCTCCAGTGGGGGGTGTGCAGGAGGCAGCTGATCGATGTCTCTCTTTCATTGATGTTTCTAACTCTCTATCCCTTTCCCTTCCTCTTTGTAAAAAATTAATAAAAAATATATTAATAAAAAGAATAATATACAGAAATCCAACAGCAGACTAGAGGACCCCAAGAATCAAACCAAAGATCTGAAATATGAGGAAGCAGAAAACACCCAACCAGAAAAAGAAAAAAGAGTCCAAAAATGTGAAGATAGTGTATAGAGCCTCTGGGGTAACTTCAAGCATACCAATATCAGAATTATGGGGGTGCCAGAAGAAGAGAGAGAGCAAGATACTGAAAACCTATTTGAAGAAATAATGACTGAAAACTTTCCCTACCTAGTGAAAGAAATGGGCTTACAAGTCCAGGAAGTGCAGAGAACCCCAAACAAAAGAAATCCAAAGAGGACCACACCAAGATACATCATAATTAAAATGCCAAGAGCAAAGGACAGTGAGAATCTTGAAAGCAGGAAGAGAAAAACAATTATCTACAAGGGAGTACCCATATGACTGTCACCTGATTTCTCAACAGAAACTATGCAAGCCAGAAGGGAGTGGCAGGAAATATTCAAAGTGATGAATAGCAAGAACCTACAACCAAGATTACTCTACCCAGCAAAGCTATCATTCAGAATTGAAGGTCATATAAAGAGCTTCACAGACAAGAAAAAACTAACGGAGTTCATCACCACCAAACCAGGATTATATGAAATGCTGAAGGGTATTTAAGAAGAGGAAGAAGAAAAAGGTAAAGATAAAAATTATGAACAATAAAGTGATAACAAATACGTACTTATCAACAAGTGAATCTAGAAATCAAGTGAATATAAAATCCGATGAACAGAATAAACTGGTGAATATAATAGAATTAGGTGCATAGAAAGGGAATGGACTGGCAATTCTCGGGGGAAAGAGGGTGTGAGGGTGCAGGAAGAGTTTGGACAAAAATCGTACACATATGGATGAGGACTGGTGAACGGGTAAGGGCATGGGGTGGGGAGAGGGGAATTAGGTAGAGGGGAGCTATGGAGGGAAAAAAAGAGGGACATCTGTAATAAACTGAACAATAAAGATTTATTGAAGTACTAAAAACAACAAAAAAAAAGAAAAGGAAACCAGAGTAGGAATATTATTTGCAGAAAAGAGTAAGGAATAAAGAAGATCATTTCATAATGATGAAGGGGTTCATTCATCAGAAGAACATGATAAACATTTACCTAATAAATATTAAATATGTGAAGCAAAATCACAGAAATGAATGAGTTAACGGTCAATATCACACCTATATTCAGATATATCTATATCCCCTTTTCAGTAATTGACAGAACAAGTAGAAAGGAAAACTTAAGGAAATAGAAGACTTGAATAACACTCTTAACCAGTTTGACCTAATTTACATTTATTAGCACTTTCTGCCCAACAGTAGTAGAATACATTCTTTTCAAGTACACTTGTAGCATTTATTAAGACAGCCACACCCAATGGCATAAATAAGTCTCCATACTTTAGAAGGATTTAAGATATGTTCTCTGACAATGTTGAGATCAAATGGAAACCAGTGACACAGCATATCTGGAAAGTGCCTCAAGTCTTTGGTAATTGATCATACTTCCCAGTAGTGCATAGGTCAAAGAAGAAGTAAAAAAGGAAATTTGAAAGTACTTTGAACTGAATAATAATGGAAAGAAATCATTTCAAAATGTTTACAGCACTGAAATACATGCTTTAGAAAAGAAAAAGGTCCCAAATTAGTTTCTACAGTTGCCACTGTAAGAAACTACAAAAAAGGAGAGCAAGTGAATCCCAAAGGAAGAAGATGGGATATTTAAAAAGACAAGAGGAAAAATCAGTAAAATAGAAAACAGAAAATATAGAAAATAGAAGATGAATATCATTGAAAAGCAAAAATAATAAGAGAGAAAAAATGCCAATGATCAATATCAAGAACAAAAGGGTGACATCACTACACATCCTACAGCTATTAAAAGGATAATTAGTGCATATTATGAACATTGTTATTCCAGTAAATCCAACAATTTAGAGAAATGAAAAAATTCCTTCAACTGCAGAATAACCGAATACTTTTAAGACATTTTGGAAATGCTACAAATATTTTCATAAATAAAACTCTAGGACAAGAGGGCTTCACTATCAGCACTACCAAGTATTTAAGGAAGAAATAATTCCAGTTTTACATAGACCTTTTCAAAATTAACCAAATGTCTTATATGCATACTAGAGGCTCATTGCATGAAAGTCATGCACTGGAGGGGTGTCACTCAGCCTGGTCTGCCCCCTCTCACAGTCTGATAGCTCTCAGGGGATGTCCTGAGGAGGCTATTGGGCTAATCAGGGGAAGGCATTGTCCCCATCACTCCAATACTGCTGGCCACAGCAGGTGCGAGACCTGAGCCCCAGGCCTCGAAGCCACCGGGGCTCCTGGCTGCCTGGCCCACAGCTGCTGTGAGCCCTGGGCCTCACAGCCACAGTGGCTTTGTCTGGATCGAGGTCCGGAAGATGTCCGCCCTAATTAGCATATTACCCTTTTATTAGTATAGACTAGAGGCCTGGTGCAGGAAATTCGTGCATGGGGTGGGGTGTCCCTCAGCCCAGCCTGCACCCTCTCCACTCTGGACCCCTCGAAGGATGTCCGACTGCCCTCTCACAATCCAAGACTACTGGCTCCCAACTGTTTGCCTTCCTGATTGCCCCTAACCGCTTCTGCCTGCCAGTCTGATCACCCCCTAACCACTCCCCTGCCAGCCTAATTGATGCCTAACTGCTCCCCTGCCAGCCTATTTGCCCCTAACTGCCCTACCCTGTGGGCCTGGTCACCCCTAACTGCCCTCCCCTGCATGCCTGGTCCCCCCAACTATCCTTCCCTGCAGGCCCAGTTGCTCCCAACTTCTGTCCACTGCCGGCCTGGTTGCCCCTAACTGCCCTCTCTTGCAGGCTTGATTGTCCCCAACTGCCTTCCCTTGCAAGACTTGTGCCTCTCAACTGCCCTCCCCTGCTGGCCTGGTTGTCCACAATTGCCCTCCCCTGCTGGTCATCTTGTGGCAGTTATCTTGTGTCCACATGAGGGTAGGATCTTTGACCACATAGGGGCAGCCATCATGTGTGTTGGAGTGACAGTCAACTTGCATATTACTCTTTTATTAGATAGGCTAGAGGCCTGGTGCATGGGTGGGGGCCAGCTGGTCTGCCCTGAAGGGTGCCCCGAATCAGGGTGGGGGTTCCCTAGGAGCATGGGGTGGCCTGGGCGAGGAGCTTGTGGTGGTTTGCTGGCCGACTACGCCCCCCTGGCAACCCAAGCAGAGGCCCTGGTATCTGGGATTTATTTATCTTCTATAATTGAAACTTTGTAGCCTTGAGTGGAGGCCTGGTCCCACAGGATGTGTGGAAAGCTTGACTTCCTCCATTACTGGGGAAACCCAACCCTCCTGCTCACTCTGTGGCTGCAGCCATCTTGATTGGGGTTAATTTGCATACCTACCCCTGATTGGCTGGTGGGTATGGTTTGTGGGTGTAGCAGAGTGATGTTTAATTTGCATATTACTCTTTTTTTTCAATTTCTTTTTCTGACTTTATTATTTTTTTCTTTTTATTTTTTTATAATTAAATCTTTATTATTCAGATTACATTTGTTTCTCTTTTTTCCCCTCCATAGCACCCCTCCACCCAGCTCCCACCCTTTCCTCTGCCCTTACCTCCCTCCCATTGATCTCATCCCTAGGTGTATGATTTTTGTCCAGTTTCTCCCTGTATACCCCTCACCCCTTTCCCCCTGAGAATTATTGGTCCACTCCCTTTCTCTGCTCCTGATTCTATTATATTCACCAGTTTATTCTGTTGATCAAATTTTTAATTCACTTAATTTTTAGATTCACTTGTTGATATGTATTTGTTGTTCATAATTTTTTGGCTTTTACCTTTCTCTTCTTCCTCTTCTAAAAGAATACCTTTCAGCATTTCATATAATACTGGTTTGGAGTTGATGAACTCCTTTAGCTTTTTCTTCTCTGTGAAGCTCTTTATCTGCCCTTCAATTTTGAATGTTAGCTTTGCTGGATAGATTATTCTTGGTTGTAGGTTCTTGCTATTCATCACGTTGAATATTTCTTGCCACTCCCGTCTGGCCTGCATCGTTTCTGTTGAGAAATCAGCTGACAGTCGTCTGGGTGCTCCCTTGCAGGTAATGAACTGTTTTTCTGTTGCTGCTTTTAATATTCTCTCTTTGTATTTTTTTTAAATTTTAATTAAATCTTTATTATTCAGATTATTACATTTGTTTTATTTTCCCCTCCATAGCCCCCCTCCACCCAACTCCCAGCCTTCCCTCCCTCCCGTTGACCTCATCCATAGGTGTATGATTTGTGTCCAGTCTCTCCCTGTATACCCCTCACCCCTTTCCCCCTGAGAATTATTAGTCCACTCCCTTTCAATGCTCCTGATTCTAGTATATTCACCAGTTTATTCTGTTGATCAAATTTTTTTTTAAATTAATTTTTTATACATATCTTCCCATTACCCCCCCTCCCTCCCAGGCATACCCCAACCCCCCAGTGTCTATGTTCATTGGTTATGATTATATGCATAGATACAAGTCCTTTGATTGATCTCTTATCTACCTCACCTAACTTTAATCTTCCTGCTGTAATTTCACAGTCTGTTTGAAGCTTTACTGTCTCTGTATCTATCCTTTTGTTCATCAGTTTATAATGTTCTTTATTATCCCCCAATGAGTGCGATCATGTGATGCTTCTCCTTCATTGACTGGCTTATTTCGCTAAGCATAAGGCTCTCCAGTTCCAACCAGGTTGCTGCAAATGGTAAGAATTCCTTCTTTTTAATGGCAGCATAGAATTCCATTGTGTAGATGTACCACAGTTTTCTGATCCACTCATCTGCTGACGGGCACCTAGGCTGTTTCCAAATTGTGGCTATTGTAAATTGTGCTGCTATGAACATAGGGGTGCATAAATCCTTTCTGATTGGTGTTTGTAATTTCTTAGGATAAATTCCTAAGAGTGGTATTACAGTGTCAAATGGGAGATCCATTTTTAGATTTTTGAGGAAACTCCATACTGTTCTCCACAGTGGCTGCACCAGTCTGCATTCCCACCAACAGTGCACAAGGGTTCCTTTTTCTCCGCATCCTCGCCAACACTTGCCGTTTGTTGATTTGTTGATGATTGCCATTCTGACAGGTGTAAGATGGTATCGCATTGTCGTTTTGATTTGCATCTCTCGGATGATTAATGACTTTGAACATGTTTTCATGTGTCTCTTGGCTTTCCTTCTGTCGTCTTTTGAAAAGGTTCTATTTAGGTCCATTGCCCATTTTTTTATTGGATCCTTCATCTTCCTTTTATTAAGTTGTATAAGTTGGTTGTAGATTTTGGAGATTAAACCTTTATCAGTGATAGCATTTGCAAATATGTTGTCCCATGCATTGATCTTTCTTGTTGTTTTGTTGATGGTTTTTTTTGCTGTGCAAAAGCTTTTTATTTTGATGTAGTCCCATTTGTTTATTTTTTCTTTAGCTTCCATTGCCTTTGGAGCAGTATCAGTGATGAAGTTCTTTCGGCATATATCTGAGATTGTGCTGCCTGTGGATTCCTCTAGTATTTTTATGGTTTCCCTTCTAATGTTTAAGTCCTGTATCCATTTTGAGTTTATTTTTGTATTTGGTGTAAGTTGGTGGTCCAGTTTCAATTTTTTACATGTATCTGTCCAATTTTCCCAACACCATTTATTGAAGAGGCTATCTTGGTTCCATTGAATGTTCATGCCTCCTTTGTCAAATATTAATTGAGCATAGTGGTTTGGGTGGGTACCTGGGTTCTCTATTCTATTCCATTGATCTATATGTCTGTTCTTGTGCCAGTACCAGGCTGTTTTGAGAACAGTTGCTTTGTAGTATAGCTTGAAGTCTGGTATTGAGATCCCACCTACTTTATTCTTTTTTCTCAGAATTGCTGTAGCTATCCGTGGTCGTTCTTTGTTCCAGATGAATCTGTGAAGAATTCTTTGTAGGTCTGTGAAATATGTCGTTGGTATTTTAATGGGTAGTGCGTTGAATCTGTAGATTGCTTTGGGTAGTATGGACATTTTAATGATGTTGATTCTCCCAATCCATGAGCATGGTATGCTCTTCCATCTGTTAACATCTTCCTCTATCTCTTTTTTCAGTGTCCTGTAGTTTTCTGCATAAAGGTCTTTTACCTCTTTAGTTAGGTTTATTCCTAGGTATCTTAATTTTTTTGGTGCGATGGTAAATGGGATTGCTTTTTTAGTTTCTCTTTCTATAATTTCATTGTTAGTGTATAGAAATGCCACAGACTTCTTAGCATTAATTTTGTATCCTGCTACATTGCCGAATTCATTAATTAAGTCAATTAGTTTTGGAATGGAATCCTTTGGTTTTTTTTTATGTACAATGTCATGTCATCTGCAAATAAGGACAGCTTTACTTCTTCTTTTCCAATTTGGATGCCTTTTATTTCTTCTTGTTGTCTAATTGCAATGGCTAATACTTCCAGTACTATGTCGAACAGGAGAGGTGAGAGTGGGCATCCCTGTCTTGTTCCTGTTCTTAGGGGAAATGGTTTTAGTTTTTGCCCATTGAGTATGATGTTAGCTGTGGGTTTATCATATATGGCTTTTATGATGTTGAGGTATGATCCTTCTATTCCCACTTTGCTGAGAGTTTTTATCAAGAAAGGATTTGGATTTTGTCAAATGCTTTTTCTGCATCAATTGATATGACTATGTGATTTTTATCTCTCAATTTGTTTATGTGATGTATCACATTTATTGATTTGCGGATATTGAACCATCCCTGCATTCCTGGGATGAATCCTGCTTGGTCATGGTGTATGATCTTTCTGATGTACAGCTGGATCCGGTTTGCTAGAATTTTGTTGAGGATTTTGGCATCTATGTTCATGAGAGATATTGGCCTATAATTCTCTTTCATTGTGTTGTCTTTATCTGGTTTTGGTATTAGGGTGATGCTGGCTTCATAGAAGGTGTTTGGTAGTATTCCTTCTTCTTGAATGTTTTTGAATAGTCTGAGGAGGATAGGTTTTAATTCTTCCTTGAATGTTTGGTAAAACTCTCCTGTGTAGCCATCTGGACCCGGGCTTTTATTTGCTGAAAGCTTTTTGATTACTGCTTCAATTTCTTCCATAGTTATTGGACTATTGAGATGTTTGGCTTCCTCCTCATTGAGTTTTGGGAGGTTATATTTTTCTAGGAAAATGTCTATTTCTTGCAGGTTGTCCAATTTGTTGGAATAGAGTTGTTCATAGTATTTTTTAACAATCCTTTGTATTTCCACAGGGTCTGTTGTTATTTCTCCTCTTTCATTTCTGATTTTGTTTATTTGGGTCTTCTCTCTTTGCTTCTTGGTGAGCCTGGCTAGGGGTCCATCAATCTTGTTTATCCTTTCAAAGAACCAGCTCTTTGTTTTGTTGATCTTTTGAATTGTTTCTTTGGTCTCCAAGTTGTTTATCTCCGCTCTGATCTTCACTATTTCCTTCCTTCTGAATACACTGGGCTTTTCTTGTTGCTCACGTTCTAGCTCTTTGAGTTGTAGGTTTAGGTGATTTATTACCATTATTTCCTGTTTTTTGCAGTAGGCTTGTAGGGCTATGAACTTCCCTCTCAAGACTGCTTTCACTGTGTCCCATAAATTTTGTATTTTTGTGTTGTCATTGTCATTTGTTGCCATGATGTTTTTTATTTCTTCCTTGATCTCTCTGGTTACCCAGTCGTTGTTTAAAAGCATGCTGTTTAGTCTCCATGTGTTTGATTTCTTTCTATTGTTTTTATTATAGTTGATTTCCAGTTTTATGCCACTGTGGTCTGAGAAAATGCTTGATATGATTCCTATCTTCTTGAATTTGAAGAGACTTTTCTTATGACCCAACATATGATCTATCTTTGAAAATGACCCATGTGCACTGGAGAAGAATGTATATTCTGTGGCTTTGGGGTGAAATGTTCTGATGATGTCAATTAATTCCATCTGGTTCAGTGAGTCATTTAGGATTGATGTTTCTTTGCTTATTTTTTGTTTAGAGGATTTGTCCAATGATGACAGTGGGGTATTAAAGTCTCCTACTATGATTGTATTGCTGTCAATCTCTCCCTTAATATCCTCCAAGAGTTTTTTTATGTATTTAGGTGCTCCTATATTGGGTGCATATATGTTTACCAGAGTTATTTCTTCTTGTTGGATTGTTCCCTTTAGTATTATGAAGTGTCCTTCTTTATCTCTTGTTATGTCCTTCACTTTGAGATCTAATTTGTCAGATATAAGCATTGCAACCCCAGCTTTTTTTTCATTTCCATTTGCGTGAAGTACCATGTTCCATCCCTTCACCCTCAATCTGTGTACGTCTCTTTTCCTAAGGTGGGTTTCTTGCAGACAGCAGATATATGGATCATGTTTTCTTATTCAATTAGTTACCCTATGTCTTTTGATTGGAGCATTTAATCCGTTTACATTTAAAGTTATTATTGATAAGTACTTATCTGTTGCCATTTTTAGTCCTTACCCCCGAGTTCCTTCTTCGCTTCCTCTTTCTTTTTATTACAGCAGACCTTTTAACATTTCTTGCATTGCTGGTTTGGTGGTAATATATTCCCTTAGTCCTTTTTTGTCTGTGAAGCTTTTGATTTCACCTTCAATTTTGATTGAGAGGTTTGCAGGGTACAGTATTCTTGGATTCAGACCCTTCCTTTGCATGACTTTGTATATTTCATTCCATTCTCTTCTGGCCTGATGAGTTTCTGTTGAGAAGTCAGTAGCTAGTCTTATGGGGGTTCTTTTGTAGGTAACTTTCTCTTTCTCTCTGGCTGCTTTTAAGATTCTTACTTTGTCATCGGTGTTTGCCAACTTAATTATAATGTGCCTCAGTGTCGGTTTGTTGGGGTTCATTTTGCTTGGGACTCTGTGAGCTTCTTGGATTTGTGTGGGTTTTTTCTTTTCTATATTGGGGAAATTTTCTGTCATTATTTCTTCAAACACGTTCTCTAATCCTTGTTCAGTTTCCACTCTTTGTGGAACCCCAATTATGCGGATGTTATTTTGTTTCATGTTATCCCAAAGTTCCCTTAGACTCTCCTCTTGCTTTTTAACTTTTTTTTCTAGAAGCTGCTGTACTTGGGTATTTTTTCCTACCGTGTCTTCTAGCTCACTGATGCGGTCCTGTGCTTCTTCTAGTCTACTTTTGATGCTTTCTATTGAGTTCTTTATAGCAGTGATGTCATTATTCATTTCTTCTTGTTTATTCTGCACCTCCTCTAGTTTCTTCTGCATTTCTTCTTCATGCTTCTTCACCTCCTCTAGGTTCTTATTCGTTACCTCTTAGCTCTTACTCATAGTGTCAAATTTGTTTTCCATTCTTTTCAACCACATTATGATAATTTGTCTGAACTCTTTCTCTGGTAGGCTTATTTGTGGTTCTATTTCGTTTACTTCCTTTTCTGGTGAAACCTGCCTTTCTGTCTTTTGTGGGCTGTTTCTTTTTCTGACCATGCTCTTTCTTCTCTGGGTGTCTGGTTATGTAGTGCTCTCTCGTATGTTGACTGAAAGGCACAAACTACAACACGACCAGGTACAGCACACAAGGCACTGAGTAGAAATGTATTCCAGATGTTAATAATCACAAATAAGGTGACCACCAATGAAGGACAAATTAGGGGTAAATAGAGAAAGAAGAAGAGGAAAATGAGGAATAAAGAAAAGAAAGAAGTGCCAAAATCAAATTGGGAGAGTGAGAGAAAAAAAAAGATAAATAAATGAACAATAAAATAAAATAAAATAAGAAAATAAAAAGGAGAAAAAGGAGCATGAAAGAGGAAGAGAAAAAAGTCAGAGAGAAAAGAAAGTGTATAAGAGAGAAAAGAGGAACAAAATATAGATGTCAGGAGAGAAGTTCAATAGAACAGTCACTAATCCCAATAAAGGCCAGCAACAAGTACCTAGAGATTGATGCAAATTGCAAATAGCAACTGGTATCGAGGGAGATGAGGGAAAAGAGAGGTAGAAAACAAAGCAAGCAAAAAGCAAAATAAAACAAGTAGAAGAAACTAAAACAATCTCTCAAAAAAACTTTCAAAAAATCGATATAGTCAGTTTTCAGGCAAATAGCAACAAAAGGACATAGATAAAAAACAACTTTTTGGCTAGTGAAGACAAGAGGGGAGAGGTTGGTGTGGACTTGTAGTAGGGGATTTGAAATTAGATATATAAATGGGGTGAAATTTTAACCAGGTAAAGAGAAAAATAGGGAGAATCTAAAGTTGGAAAAGGGAAAGAGAAACAAGACAGCAAAATGGGGAAAGTTAGGAGGAAAGTGTTGGCATAAAGGTGGAGTTGAGTTGGAGTAAAATTATGCTAAAGGGAAGATGAAAATAGAATGTAGAACTCTAATCCCGAAATAAAATAAAGAGAAAACAAAATGACACTTTTTTTTTGCAAAAACGGTAAAGTACTAGTAGTAATTAATAATACTAGTTTAAAACAAAAATGTAATAATTATAAAGGTAAAATCAATTGAGGCAGAAAGAAAAACAAATATTCTTTTAATTTAAATATGTGAAAATGAAAAATAAAGAATTAAAAATTAAGAAAAACAAAATAGAAAAAAGAAAGAAAAAAAAAAGAAGAAGAAAAATAGAATGGTCCTTCACTTCCACTATTATTCGGCTTGGCACTCCTGTTTCCCAGTAGGGGAGGTATTGCAGTTCCCTGTGTTCCCCTCTTGGTGTTTTAATCTCTTTATTCTCTTGTGGTTATGCAAGAGTCAATTTGTGTGTCATCCATTGGGTGGCAGTGTTTCGGAATTGATCTCTGAGACAAAGCATAGGACCTCTCTAGGCTGTGCTCAGATCCTGCTAGTCTGTGGTTCCCAAAACCAGTTTGTGGGGGTTTTGCAGCCTGGACACTGCAATAACTCCCAGGTTGTCCCTCTGCCCCAGAGAAAAAGAAAAAAAAAGGAAAAAAAAAAAGAATCATTTTCTGGAGCTCTCCTCTGTCAACAGCTCAGAGGGTTTGCCTTCACACTCAGGGATCACGCTCTGACCACCTCCGCGGACCTCTCCAGAGGCAGCTTTCCCGCAGCCCGGCTCCCACAGTGTCCGCGTCTCTGCCCTGTGGGGGTAGGAGACCACACTCTGGCCCAGGCGAAATCTGACCCTTTCCCGTGCGCGCGCGCGCGCACTGTGCATCTCTGAATCCACAGTCTGCGTGTCTGTGCTGCCTGGGAAGCCGCGCTCTGGGTCCTGGCTGCTCTGTGGGTGCCTCCGTCAGCCGCAGCTTTCAGACCTCGGCAGACATCCACCTCCCCCTTAAGTCAGGCGCAATCTGACCTTTCCGTGCGCTCTGTGGATCTCTGATTCTGCCAAGTGTCTGCGCCGATTGGAGAGCGGAGTTCTGGGTCCCCGGGTTCCTGGCTGCTCGATGGGTGCCCAGCCGAAGGCTTCAGAGCCGCAGACATCCACCTCCCACTGCAAGATGGCTCGGGCTCCTCATTCGCGCTGGTGGCCCCGGCCGACAAAAACCCCGTGGCAGTGGGGCTGCCTGGCCGGGAGAGCCCCTTCCAGCAGTTCTCCGCCCTCCCCTGGAGGACAACTGACTCCTAGCTTGCCAACAAACACTCCCAATGCAACTCTCAGCCGCTCTCTCTCCCTCTGCCCAGCGACAAAGCACCAGACGCGTCCGTCTACTCCGCCGCCATTTTCTCCTCCTCAAATTTTTAATTCACTTAATTTTTAGATTCACTTGTTGATAGATACGTATTTGTTGTTCATAATTTTTTGACTTTAATCTTTTTCTTCTTCCTCTTCCTAAAGAGTACCTTTCAGCATTTCATATAATACTGGTTTGGAGTTGATGAACTCCTTTAGCTTTTTCTTCTCTGTGAAGGTCTTTATCTGCCCTTCAATTCTGAATGATAGCTTTGTTGGATAGATTATTCTTGGTTGTAGGTTCTTGCTATTCATCACGTTGAATATTTCTTGCCACTCCCGTCTGGCCTGCATCGTTTCTGTTGAGAAATCAGCTGACAGTCGGATGGGTGCTTCCTTGTAGGTAATGAACTGTTTTTGTCTTGCTGCTTTTAATATTCTCTCTTTGTCTTTTGCTCTTGGTATTTTAATTATGATGTGTCTTGGTGTGGTCCTCTTTGGATTCCTTTTATATGGGGTTCTGTGTGCTTCCGGGACGTGTAAGTCTGTTTCTTTCACCAGATGTGGGAAGTTTTCAGTCATTATTTCTTTAAACAGGTTTTCAGTATCTTGCTCTCTCTCTTCTGGCACTCCCATAATTCTGATGTTGGTACGTTTGAAGCTGTCCCAGAGTCTTCTTACATTATCTTCACATTTTTGGATTCTTTTCTCTTCTTGCTTTTCCAGTTGAGTGTTTTCTGCTTCTTTATATTTCAAATTTTTGACTTGTTTCTAGCCTTTCTCTAGTCTGCTGTTAGGACTCTGTATAATATTTTTCATTTCAGTCAGTTGAATGTTTCATTTTTAGTTGGTCCTTTTTCATCTCCTCTTGGGACTTGATAAATTTATCCACCTTTTCTAGCATATTCTTGAAAAACCTTATAAACGTGGTTTTGAACTCTATATCCAGTTGTTTTTTTTTCCTCCATTTCTTTTGTTTGTAATCCCTTCTCTTGTCTTGACATTTGCACTACGTCGGGGAAACTTCTGTGTTGAATTCAGCTTTATGATACCAGACGCAAAGCCGCAGAAGCCTCTGTTGAGCTTGGGAGGGTGGAGTCTCAGGGCTTAAGGGACCGCCTTGCCTTCCAGTCGGCCCCGCCCTCTACGGTCCCTGAGTCTAACGTGAGTGGGTAATCGCTGGAGCGGTCCTTGTGCCCGCGAGCCCGCAGTGCCTGTTACCGCTGCCTTTCCAGCTCCCCTGCGCGCCAGGACCACAGAAGTCTAGGTCCACAGGGTTTGGCCCGAAACAGGGGCCCAGTGGACTCAGAAGTGGCACAGTTGGGAGGGTCTTTCTCCCGCCCACTCGTGAAAGCCAGCGGCACAATCAGCAGTCTGTCCTCCGCGCAGCGCCGTGCGTGCCGCCACCAGGCCTTTGATCTTTTGCGGCTCCCCTAAGTTTCCGTGCACTTCTCCCTTTTAACAGTCCAAACTCCCCCCGTATGAGTTTTGGCTGGATCTGGGGTTTAGTGTCGTAAGATAAGGGGTTCAATGCCGTTGGGAGTCTCCGTTTCCTTCCCGCCAGAAAAAGCCAGCCAGGTACTCTGGCACCCGCTCTCTCAGCGCGCGCGCGTCTTTGTACCTCAGCTTTTTGCAGTTCCTCTGGGTTTCTGTGAGCCCCTCTCTTTCTTTCTAGCTGTAGAACTTACACTCAGCCAGCTTTCCTGTGGTTTTGGATGATGTCCGTTCTGTCTTTTAGTTGTAGTTTTGAAATTGTTGTGCGAGACAGCAGTGTAGGTGTTTACCTATGTCGCCATCTTGGATTCCAATTTTGCATATTACTTTTATTAGATAGGATATGCATAACACCTGCACACAGTCAATGGTGTAGAAAGGGTCAATGGGGAAAATAAGGGTACATCTGTATTACTTTCAATTATAAAGATAAACTTAAGAAAAGGAAGAGAAAGAAAATGAGGGGACACTTTCTAACTTATTGAGGCCAGTATTAGCCTGATGCCAAAATCAGACAGACATTACATGAAAATTATAGACCAATATCCCTTAGGAACATAGATTCCTGAGTTCTAAACATAATAGGAAATCAGTATAACAATATTTACAAAGGAGAATAGATCATAACTTTTGAAAAAATCGTATAATTTATCATATTCACATAATAAGGAAGACATATGCTCGTCACTGTTTATGTAGAAACATCATCTGACAAAATTCAGCATTCATTCCTGATAAAATCTCTCCGCCAACTGGTCATGAAAGTAGATTTCCTCATTCTAATAAAGAGGATATAGAGAAACCCTACAGGTAACATTATACTTAATGGTGAAAGACTGAATGCTTTTCCCCTGGGATCAGAAACAGGTTTGAGGATGTCCCTCACCACTACTATCCAACATCATTTTGGTGAGTTTAAAAAATAAAGAACATTCAGATTAAAAAGGAAAACTATTAATAGGTGATATGTCTACTTTGAAATTCTGTTGGATTTATTTTTAAAAAGCTATTAGAACCAATAATTGAATTTTGCAAGGTTGCAGGATGCAAGATTAATAAAATCATATTGCATTATATAAAATTATAAAACTCAATTGCATTTCTGTATGCTAGCAATGAAAAATTGGAAGTTGACTTAAAAACCAATGCCAGTTAATTGGCATAAAAATATGAAATAGCTTATGTGTGAACCTGCATGATATAAACTATGAACACCACTGAGAAATATTAAAGAGCACTAAACTAAATGAAGAGATACACTGTGTTCATGGGTGAGAGGACAGTACACTTTCAATGTTTGTCCTCTCCAGATTGATCTGTGGATTCAACACAATCCTACTCAGAATTTCAGCACACCTTTTTTTTTTGGTAGAAATTGAAAAGTTGATCTAAGATTCCTAAGGGAGTTCAAAGAACTTAGAATTGACAAAATAACTGGAGGTCTTAGTACTTGATTCAAATACTCTTTTAAAGCTGTATAAAGATAGGCAAGTAGCTGAGCTCAGTTGAATATAGAGTCCAGGAAAGTACCCACACATACATTGTCAATTCACTTTCAACAAAAGTACAAACTGATTTGGTGGAAAATGGGTATTTGCCACAAATGGTGTCGGAACAACAGCATAATTATGCACAAAAATGATGAACTTTAATCTATACTGGATTATCTACAAAATTCAGTTCAAGAGGATTATACATGTAAATCCTAAAGTGAGAGCCCATGTAGCAAACCTTAGGAGGAAGCCTGTGGCACTGGACCAGGCTGTAGTTTCTTGGGTGAAAATGACTGTATTTTTCTGAGTATAAGATGCTATTTTTTTTTCTAAAATCGTTAGACTGAAAGCGAGGGGCATCTTATACATGGAAGTCAGCCAAGGAGGGATCTGCGCAGGTGCATAGATGTCCATACCTTGTCAAACAGGCTTCCTCCAATCACGAACCTTATTATTACTGGTGTCAGCTGATGCTGCAATTGGAGGTGGAGTGTGTGCAGATGCAACAGGGACTGAGCTTTCTGAGTCCATAAAGATGTCAGGAATAAAAAAATAAATCACTTACTGAAGTGATTGTCTTACTCTGCAAAATTCAAATCAGCTATGCAAAAGAGATGGAAATAGAGCTGTGGAGAGACAATTTGGACCTCCTCCCGCTGAGTGTATGATCAGACAGTGGAGAAAACAGGAGGAACATCTCCGTAAGATGCCAAAAAGGAAGGCCTTAAGAAGAAAACCAGCAAAATATTTAAAATACCAATTTTTTAATTTTGAGTTGGAAAAGGTGGTGCGCCTTATGCATGGGAGTGTCTTATATATGGAAAAATATGGTACTCTTTAAAGCAAAAAAGAGACTTGATAAACTGGACTTTATAAAGACAAAGAAATTTTGTTAAGAGGATGTAACGACAATGTGCTGTATGACGGAAAATATCTGTGGCTCACTTACCTGATCCAGGACTTGTGTTCAGAGCAGGTAACAAACTTGCCACACTTGTAACAGGTGAACAACCAGAAACAGTGGGCAGCAGATTCAAAGAGATGTCACCAAAGACTATAAGCATGTGGCAAACAAGTTTACGAAGAGATGTCATAGCCTTACTTATTAGGGAAATGCCAATTGACGCAATAATGAGCTACCATTATACACTCACTAGAATGGGCAGAGACCAAGGAGACTGCTCACACCATATTTTGGCAAAATGCAAGTGAAATTTGAACTCTGCTGCTGGGAATGTAAAATTATATAACCACCTTTTCAGCAGTTTCTTAAAATGTTAAACATCCACCTGCTATACAATCCAGCCACTTTCTGCCCCCATATTTACCCTAATGATATAAAAGCACATGTCCATATAGAGGCCTGAGCATGGACTCTGCAGTAGCTTTTGTGGTAATAGCCACACATTGGCAATGACCAGGGAGAGTTTGCAGGTGAATGGCGCAGTGTAAGAGCTGGATTCCATGGATTCGTATGGAGGGGCCCATGACTGATACATGTCACAGTGCTGGAAAAGCACAGAAAGCTGTGCGAGGTGACAGAAGCCAGACAAGACTATATTACACACACCGTAAATATAAAATTCTAAACTGCTGTCTTTTCTGAATTTAGTGCAGATGTGGTGGCTGCCGGGAGGAGGGCTGGGAGTGGCAGTGATTATAAAGTGGGAGGAGGAAACAGGTATGTGTGTTCATTATCTTGATTATGGCCATGCTGTCACTGGTACTTATGTCAAAATTTATGAAATTTTACACTTTTAGTATGTAGTTTATGTCAGTTATAACTCAGTGAATTGGTTAAACTTAATATTTTAAGTTTTTATCTGTGTTGTGATTCCCTTCATTGTGCATTGACAATGGAGAATTATTCTCAATCTACCTTAGTTTGGCCTGTGAGGGTGTTTCCTGGTTTGTAGGGAGTGGCTATAGGGTCAAGCCTCGGACTGACCTGTGGCAGCTTGAAGGGCAGAGCCCTCTTAGCGAAATTAAGCTGGATCTTATAGTCTTCCCTAGTTCTTTCTAGGTAGCTAATGGGCTGTGGGAGGTGCAGCAAGTGCTGCCAAAACAAGGTGAAACTCACAAGAACATTGTAACCATGTTGAGCACTTCCTTGTTTTGCTTTGACTATGAAATAAAGCCTGACTTGCAGGCTGGGTCTTTCTGTGTCCTCATCCAGGCATGGGAGATTCACCAGGCCCCAGTTGTATTCTCTTATCTGTCTTCTTTAATCCTTCACTGCCCCTCCTCAGGCTTACCCTTGACCATGCTGGCCTGATACATTTGGTGCCCAACTTGGAGCCTGACTACAGAGGAACTACTGTACAATTGCAAGGTGAAAGGACACTCCAGTGAAGCATGAGCAGAAAGCAAAAAGTAAAATAAGGAGTGCAGTTTAGTAATAGCTTAATAGCTAGGTGTAAAACGTGGGAAAAAGGGATCTCTACAACAATGCAAATTCCTAAATTTCTTAAGGTGTCAAAAGTTATTCTCTTAAATCAGGCTCAAGAAAAATGAGTGCCCTTGTCATCTTTAACTAGGTGGGCTCTTGTTTGAACTGCTTTATGCCCACTTTGTATTGAGGATCAAAAGTCTGTAACACCTACAGACTGCTTGTGCTTTACCGGATCCTCTGCCTCTAGTGTGGGAAGGCTCAAATGCTAGAGAAAATGAGACTAACAGTCATTTTACAAAAGGACTCTTTAATGCTTTGTCTGAAAATTACCATATGACTCCTTGGGACAAGCAGATTTTAGCAAAAATAACTTTAAACACCAGTCAATGCTATGGAGAGCACAGTATGATAAGATCTGTGATCAACAGGCTGAGATCTAGCTGCGTTCTGCCTGTAAGTCCCAGGCAATATAAAACACATCTGAAAGATTCATGAAAAGCACTCTGATTTATAAAGTCCTGTCTATGTGTTGTGGGCACTTGTCTGATGATTGTTGTTTTATTTGTTTTTTGGTTTGTTTATTGTTAGTCTTTTAAGCATGCCTTTAATTTAATTAATTTATTTTTAAAAATATATTTTATTGATTTTTTACAGAGAGGATGGGAGAGGGATAGAGAGCTAGAAACATCGATGAGAGAGAAACATCGATCAGCTGCCTCCTGCACACCCCACACTGGGGATGTGCCCACAACTAAGGTACATGCCCTTGACCAGAATCGAACCTGGGACCCCTCAGTCCACAGGCCGACGCTCTAGCCACTGAGCCAAACTGGTTTTGGCCCTTTAATTTAATTTTAAAGAAACAGTAGATGGCCAGGCCATTATTAAATTTCCCCAGAGCCAACAGAATGTAGGAATGGAGAGAAAGATATAAACAATACACGTGGCCGATGACACAGGTTCTAGGAAAAATCCCTAGACAAAGGGAAGTAACTAAAAAAGGCCCCAGCCCATTAATTACTAGTCTTTCGGTGGTCCTATAAAATGGATGCCCACTCTTGGGAGTGTTATTAAAAGTCTCATTTCGCCATGTTTTTATTTCCCAGTCCATCATTTGTAATTTGAATAGATGAGACATTTCTCACAATTTACGGATATGTCTGGGATATCTGTACCTATGGGGAAAAGAAGGCTAGCTTAAGAGAAGGCATGCCTCTCCTGATTTTGTGTGGCTCTTGAACGGAGACCCTTAGCTCTTCATGGATGCTATAGAATAAGCCAAAGACTGTTTTTCTTTAAAAGATGGCAAAAATAATACCAGAAAAATATACAGTCTATATTTGGGCAACAAGATTAGTGTTTCCATAATACAGGGTCATTCTTGAATAATAATGGAACACATTCCAAGGTTTCCTCACAGGTCCTGGGCACTCCTGTTTTTATAAAATAAAATAATACTTTAACATTAAGGCCACTAAACGTCAGTATGTTATCTTTAAGGAAAAATGTTGCAGTTTTACATTCATGCAGCTACCGGCCTGCTCCCTCCTCCCCTTGCTTTTTTGCCATGCCTCTACATAATTTTTCAGAGGCCTTGGTAACTTAAGGACCTTGGAACATTGCTAAATTTTTTTTAAAAAGTTCAATATCTAGGTATTTTAAAATGGCAAGGTACTGAAATGTCAGTCTGAGTTTGCCTCATGTGAAGAATCTAGAGGATAGAATAGAATTTATTAATTAAATGTGCCTTGTGTTTTGTTTGAAATATAACCTTAGACGTGGATATGTTGCTAGTCTGAGAAATGCTACGTGTTTGGCTTGCCGGCTAGAGTTTGAAGCTTCTGGGAGTTTGGAGTTCAGGTTAGGTTGGGAGGAACTGTATGGTTGTGATGGCAGAGTGCAAGGAGTATGGAGGTTCATCTTTGAGAGGAATGGTTCTTGTGTTTTCTCTGGAGAGATTGGTGGTTCGGAGTGTATTGTGGTCCTTATGTGTATTGCCTGTGGTGGAATTTCAACCTAGAATATAGTATTTTGTTGGCCTAATTAGAGGATAAGGATTAATTCTGTGATCTGAACCAAATTTTTAATGCTAAGACCAGTTTGAATTCAGTTGATGTCTTTCAGAAATAATAATAAAATGTGTATAATATAATCTTTGGATTATGTATATTTGATAGTCTTTCCAAGTTAAATTTCAAAGCTTTAACTGAGAGATAGCTTTGGGACATTTCAAGGGCCTTGAATGATGGAAGGATTTATTCTCTCCTCTTAAAAGAAATACTTTTAAATTAAATTAGGCCAAAGTAATATACTCGAAATCACGTGGGAAGCTTTATCAAATAAAAATGAATAACTATGTTCTATTTAAATACATATAAGCAATTTGTTCTAACAAAGTACACAAAGAATACTGTTTAAAAGTAAATTTAAAAAGGAGAAATTTTAAAATCTCTTCCACTACTATTGACAAAGTAAATTAACAGTTATTATTTGGGCATTAAATCTCACCACTAATAAGACACCATAGGAAAAAGAAAGTTACTTTACTTGAGATGTATGCATTGCAGTATTGGCCAGTATGTTTCTCTCCTACTAGTTCTTCTGAAAAGCAATCAAGTTGGTGGTTCTGTTTAAAAGAAAGTAAAAGTTTTTAAAAGAAACTCCTTAAATGTGGCTTAGAGATTGCTCTGGGAAAAAATACAGTGGGAAATGATCTTCAAATACCTAGAAACTGTACTTAGAAATCAATGTATGAGGCCTCAAAAGGTAGAAATACGAAAGGATTGTCTCTAGACCTTAAATCACTTTTAAAGGTTATTAGAGGACATTAATTAGTTATGACCTTATCCAAAAATCTCTATGGGAGAAATGACAAGTTTATTCAATATACTTAGGAATCCTAAGAAAATTTTTATTAAGTGTATACAGAGACCTACAGAGTCAATTTTCTAATTCTGTGGCTTGCATGTAATAGCAGTTTGCAACCATCTAAAAAATATAAAAGCCAAGTTGTTTGGGGCCATCTAGTAAATCCTGTCATCCCTAAACCAAGGACACTTAAAAGTAAATAACTTGCATTTGCCCTCCTAACCAAAGCTTATGTCTATACTAGAATCCTGGTATACGAAATTTGTGCACAGGGGTCAGGAGGGGGGTGTCCTTCAGCCCAGTCTGCTCCCTGTCCAATCTGGGACCCTTGAGGGATGTCCTATCTGGATTGGGCCTAAAAGGGCAGTCAGACATCCCTCTCACAATCCAGGACTGCTGGCTCCCAACTGCTCACCTGCCTGCCTTCCTGATTGCCCCTATCTGCTTCTGCCTGCCAGCCTGATCACCCCTAACCACTCCTCTGCCAGCCTGATTGATGCCTAACTGCTCCCCTGCCAGCCTGTTTGTCTCTAACTGCCCTCCCCTGCGGGCCTGGTCACCCCTAACTGCCCTCCCCTGCAGGCCTGGTCACCCCTAACTACCCTTCCCTGCAAGCCCAGTCCCCCCCAACTTTCCTCCTCTGCTGGCCTGGTTACCCCTAACTGCCCTCCCCTGCAGGCTTGATCACCCCCAACTGCCCTCCCTTGCAGGCCTGGTCCCTCCCAACTGCCCTCCCCTGCTGGCCATCTTGTAGTGGCCATCTTGTGTCCATCTGGGGGGAGTCTTTTTACCACATGGGGCAGTCATCTTGTGTGTTGGAGTGATGGTCAATCTGCATATTACTCTTTTATTAGATAGGATAGAGGCCTGGTGCACAGGTAGGGGCCAGCTGGTTTGACCTGAAGGGTATCCTAGATCAGGGTGGGTGTTCTCTTGGGGCAGTTGGCAGGGCAAGGGGCCTATGGTGATTTGCAGTCCAGCCACGCCCCCCAACAACCCAAGCAGAGGCCCTGGTATCTGGGATTTATTTATCTTCTACAATTGAAATTTTGTTGCCTTAAGCAGAGGCCTGGGGGCTTGGCTTCTTTCATTGCTAGGGGCAACCCAAGTCTCCCTCCTGCTCTCTCTAAGGCCGTAGCCATCTTAATTAGGTTAATTTGCATACTTGCTCTGATTGGCTGGTGGGTGTGGCTGGTGGGCATGGCTTGTGGGAGTAGCAGAGGTACAGTCAACTTGCATAGTACTCTTTTATTAGATAGGATTCTCAAAAAGACTGATAGGCAATTAGTGTCATTTACTGTCCACTCATTAGGACTAATACAGTTAGAAAATAAACCTTATTTCAGACTAATTTAAATTGGCAAATTGAAATAAGTGTATGTAGCAGGGGAAACTAATAGTGGAAGGTTACCAGAGGCTTAATAATGTCACAAAGACTTGTCTCTCACCTGGTGATTACTTATTATGGAAGTATTTTATCCATGTTTGTGCTGATATTGGACTGGCCTTCATTCAGGGAGTGGGCCAAGATGCAGGAGAGGAAAGCATTGGGTAAATGAATGTCATGGGAGTGTATAGTCCCCTTCCCGTGGGCTTGATGGGACTAATTTTAGGGATAAGCAATTTAACATTGAAAGGGTTTCAAGTTCTCCCTGGGATGATAGATCAGGACTATACTGGAGAAATTAAAGACACAGAGGGGCATAGCAGCCATTGCCCATCTGGACACATGGAGCCAGGGGTGGTGAAGGCGCCAGGTGTGAGCTCCTGGATGACACATGACCCAGGGGCAGGGGTTGCCATCCTGCAACAGGAACCCAGATTCCAAGTGGGGGAAGAGAACCCTGCCCTTGCACAGTCCTGGGGGGTTGTGTGTGGGCGACCCCCTGCATTGGGAAGGAACAAGGACGTTGGCACAAACAATTAATACTATAAATCAGGTCTTACCAGAAACAAAAATAGCACAAATTCAAGGTCAGGCAATAGCAGAAAGAGCCAATTCTACTCTTAAAAAGCAATTATAAAACCACAAAAGGAGGAGAAGGATGTTACGTGTTAAATTTTTTGAATTAATGATGCAGAGAGTTGTACAGAGGCCGAAAGGCATTGGACCTTCAGTGCAATAGCCTTTGCTGAGTTAGCCTGGTGGATGCAGAAACCAGACAAGAGTTTTACCAGATTCAGTAAAGATGTGGGGAAGAGGTTGTGTTTTCTATCTTTCCAGAAGGAGTAGCACATCCAGTTTGGGTGCCAGAGCGTTATGTGCATGACCACAATAGACCCAGAGAAGCTCCTTGTGCCTTCGTACAAAAGACTGAGAGTTGCCTCGATGACAATAGTATTGAAGAAGAAAACGAAAGCTGAGGGACTGAGGTGCCAACATGGGATCAGTTGAAGAAGTTAACAACTGAAGCCCAGCAGATGCCAGAAAAGCAAGAAGTGGAAGCTACTCCCTCAACCATGTTTCTGGCTATGCTAGCATTGGTTAGCTGCCAGTCTTCTGCAACCAAGTCCAAGAACTCTGAGTAAATATACACCAGCAACAAAAGAAGCTTTCAGGAGAACCAAGATGGCGGCATAAAGCATATACCTATACGTGTTGTCTCTCTCAACCACACCAAAACTACAACTAAAAGACAAATGACTAACCCCCAGAACTACGGGAAAGCTGGCAGAGTGGAAGTTCTACAACTAGAAGGAAAGAAAAAAGTGCATTGAGATCTGGTAGGACGTGCAGAGGCTCAGAAAGGCAGAGGTACGAAGATGCGCATGAATCAGGCTGCCGTGCGACGTTTATTTTTTCAATTGGGAGGGTGTTACAAGTTCCCCACTCTCAACTCCAGTTTCCGGTGAGATTCTGGGGACCCATACTCATACAGGGAGAAACTGGACTGTCTGCCATTGGGTTGGAAAGGGAGGGTGACTCTCTCACAGAGTTGTGTACAGGAATCAATGTTTACTGCACTGGGGCGCGGGACGCGGGACGTGGGACACTGAACAGAACTCGGCAGAGAGAGCTGATTAGCAGCCGTTGCTATTTGCCACACCCTCGCATAGTGACTCCCTGAGACCCCACCCTGCCCAATTTACAAACCCACTTAGCTCTGCGCAGCGGCCTTTGCATATGAATGGACTGCCCTCTGGCAGCTTAACCTAACAAATTGCAACTGGGTCAGACAACCCTCAAACTTCCAAACTCCAAACAAAGAGGAGAAATCTGCAGATGTCCCTGTAGCTCCTGCTGGTTGGTCTCAGACACTAGCTGACTTGCACTTCCTTGGAGATCCAGGAAGCAGTGTACCTAGAGGTCAGTGTGAGAGGACACCAGATTTCAACTCCACATACATAAGTGACACACTCAAGTGGCAGACTCGGCGAGCACCAAAGCCCCACTGAAGCAAGTCCTGCCCCAGAGGGGTGTCTCCAGCACAGCAGTTCTTCTATTAATAGACACAGCTAATCCTCACAGTCAATTGGCCTGGAGGTCAGTTCCTCCCAGTGTACCAGTAGCAATGAAGGCTTAACTACAACAAGACTGTGAACCCAGCCCACAAAGGGTTGCACTAAAAGTGTCCACCTCAGGTGATTGGGAAGGCAGAGTTACTGAGCCCTAAAGGACAACTAGCACAGAAAGCCACTCCATCAACACAGGGAAGCAGCCAAAATGTGGAGACAAAGAAACATGTCACGAATGAAAGAAATGGAGGAAAGCAAACTACTGGACATAGATTTATAAGGTTACTCAAGAATCTTCTACAAACCGCCGAGTAACTTAGTGAGACCTCTGAGAAACTTAGTGATATTTTCAAGGATCTTAATGAGAATGCCAAAAAAATGGAAAAGACCAGTGACAAATTAAGCATACACTGTCTGAAATAAAGAATAATTACAGAAATCCAACAGCAGACTAGAGGACCCCAATAATCAAACCAAAGATCTGAAATATGAGGAAGCAAAAAACATCCAATCAGAAAAAGAAAAAGAAAAAAGAGTCCAAAAAAGTGCAGATAGTGTAAGGAGCCTCTGGGACAACTTCAAGCGTACCAACATCAAAATTATGGGGGTGCCAGAAGAAGAGAGAGAGCAAGATACTGAAAACATATTTGAAGAAATAATGACTTCCCTACCTGGTGAAAGAAATGGACTTACAAGTCCAGGAAGTGCAGAGAACCCCAAACAAAAGGAATCCAAAGAGGACCACAGCAAGACACATCATAATTAAAATGCCAAGAGCAAAAGACAGAGAATCTTGAAAGCAGCAAGAGAAAAACAGTTATCTACAAGGGAGTACCCATTCGACTGTCTGCTGATTTCTCAACAGAAACTATGCAGGCCAGAAGGGAGTGACAGGAAATATTCAAAGTGATGAATAGTAAGAACCTACAACCAAGATTACTCTACCCAGCAAAGCTATCATTCAGAATTGAAAGTCAGATAAAGAGCTTCACAGACAAGAAAAAGCTAAAGGAGTTCATCACCACCAAACCAGGATTATATGAAATGGGGGAGGGGAGAGATTGTTGTTGGACATGTGCAAACTGCTGGTGACAAAATGTTAACATGTCTGTAGTTTTGATTTCTCTCTTATTGCTATGTTGCATTGGCATTGTTTTGCTATTGTATTAATAGCCAAAGCTTTTGTTCTTGATGTTTAAGTTTTACTCTTATTATAGAAAAGGGGGAGATGTAGGAAGTGGCTATACGGTCAAGCCTTGGTTTAACCTGTGGCAGGGCCACAAACAAATCCCAGCTTGAAGGGCAGAGCTCTCTTAGCATAATTAAACTCAGACCTTGCAGCCCTCCCTTAATTGATTCCTAATGGGCTGTGGAAGGTGTAACAAGTGTTGCCAAAACAAGGTGAAACTCACAAGAACATTGTAACCATGTTGACCACTTCCTTGTTTTGCTTTGACTATAAAATAAAGCATTGGCTTGCAGGCTGGATCTTTCTGTGTCCTCATCCAGGCATGGGAGATCTGCTGAGTCCCAGCTGTATTCTCTTTGTTTGTCTTCTTTAATCCTTCACTGCCCTCCTCAGGTTCACCGTTGGCCATGCTGGCATGGCACACTGGTTAACATTTGGTGCTCAGATGTCATGCTCCTTCTGCCACTCAGGATGGATTCTTGGCCCTGGAGCCAGTGCTGTGGGGGCACAGGGCCGCCCCGCTTGGGCGCCTGGCTCTGGGGAGCTGTGCTGTAGAGTGCAGGCATCTGTGAAGAAGATGCGGATGTGGAAATGGGTGCCGATGTTGCTAAAATGGGGCAGCACCTTGGGAAGAGTGGCTGCTATTTCCAGCTGTGGGCAAAGGCATGTTTCTGAGCTAGAAGGCCATCTGTAAACTAGAGGGCTTGCCTTGTCAGTAGGAGTTTGTGCAGTGCCCAAAGCATCTGGAACATGCCTGAGATGCTAGGGACTTAACAAGAGATAGAATACACTAACTTTTATCTCTTCACAAATGACTTAAAATCACAGTTTCTCTGTTTTCCACCAGACCTAACCAAAGAAACATAAAGCAGTCACGGTCCTCCAGCCCAAAGAATATAATGTGCTATGAGTCATCTAGATAATGCTCATTATCATTGTACTTCAGATCTGGAAGTAACTTACTTGGAAACCCTATGGAGGTCAAGTACTGTTGAGCAAAATAGAGGACAAAGACTATGCACTGAAGTTTGTGAACTTGACTTGGAGGGTTCAGCTCTGATTGAGGCCCATCAACTCTTAGGCACATGTATGTAGATGGTGCCTATCCCCAGCATCTCTTGGGGGAGGGGAGAGATTGTTGTTGGACATGTGCAAACTGCTGGTGACAAAAACAAGAGCTGATACACCTGGCAGGAAGGGAGTAGGGAAGTCATCCCTCCTGTTAGCACTTCTGGGGGTGTAGCTGTTATTAAAAGCAGCAAGTCACGAAATGCTTTTGTGTGTGATAGATGTGCTGATTGTCTTACAAGCATTATTTCACTTAGTTCTCAACACCACCTTCGGCAGGATCCTTGCCTCGCTTTATAGATAACCTGTGACTCATTAGGTCTGGCACATGGACATGCTGGTGAAGCTGGAACCCAGGTGTCTGACACTCCATGTGGGGCACTGAGCCACCATCCTTTGAGCCCTTCCAGTTATTAATGCAATAAAACAATTGACTGTGATGATAACCCCTTTGAAGAAAAGGGTGAAGGTATTGAAAGTTTGCAAAGTAGAGAAGTACTTTAGAACAATTTTTATTTTAAAAAGTTCAAATTAAAGTTTTTCCACTGAAAGATGTAAGATGTTTCCCAAAAAAATTTGTGGGACATTTTAGTTCCTGCTAAGCTAAATATAAGTTGTCAGTTTCATTAAATTGTCTATATTTTTGAATAAGAAACTGTAAGTTGAATTTTTTAATTCTGTCCCCTTACCTACTGAAGGTCAGTTTCTGTAGATCAGCGGTCTCCAGCCTTTCAGGCCTCGTGGATCACCGGCTGGTGACCACTGCTCTAGAAGACCTCCACAGGATGCATGGGCTCTTTTTGTATCCAAGCTGTTCCGATGGGGTTAGGGCGGTGAGGACTCATGTATGTTAATTTGCAACTACCACCTTGGTCCCTTGAGAACTCACCATGCAGTGTCTGGCGCCTGGATTCAGAGCTGTAACTGCAGAGGTTTGTGTTCTGTTCACTAGTGGCTATGTCCCCAGTGCCCGGTGTCCATGCCTGGGAAATCCGAGCGGAAAGAAAGTAGGTGCCCGCTTCAAAAGCCCTGTCTTCTAATTGTAGCATAATTTTTATCTTTGACTCTGGATTTTGTAAATTTTATAAAGATTATGGCCAGCATTTTGAATGTCAGTGTTTTACTATATTTTAAATTTTACTTTATTACTAGAGACCTGATACAAAAAATTCATGCAAGAGGCTTGTCCCTTATAGCTGTGCTGGCTTGCCTCGGTCCTTGCAGCCCAGGCTTGGCCTGGACGGTCGTCTGGAAGGACATCCAGTTTAATTAGCATATTATGCTTTTATTATTATAGATTTATTTCAGAAGGGAAGGGAGAGGGAGAAAGTGGGTGGGGGGAGAGGGGAAGAGAGAGAGAGAGAGAGAGAGAGAGAGAGAGAGAGAGAGAGAAAGAGAAAGAGAGAAAGGGAGGGAGGGAGGGAGAGAGAAACATTAATGATGAGAGAATCATTAAGCAGCTGCCTCCTTAATGCCTCCTACTGGGGATCAAGCCTGCAACTCGGGCACGTGCCCTTGACCAGAATCAAACCCGGGACCCTTCAGTCTGCAGACCGACGCTCTATCCACTGAGTCAAACCAGCTGGGGCTCAGTTTTTTACCTTTAGAAATTAGGAAATGTTAGGCCAAGTTCTATCTCAAGGACACACCTAAAGTTCTCTTTTTCCAAATTTATTCTTAGTTACTTTTTACAGTGGTTTTCTAAGAGTGTGGTAGCCCTGACTGGTTTGGCTCAGTGGATAGAGCGTTGGCCTCAGACTGAAGGGTCCCAGGTTTGATTCCAATCAAGGGCATGTGAAATGGGGGAGGGGAGATGATGTCCCTGTAGCTCCTGCTGGTTGGTCTCAGACACTAGCTGACTTGCACTTCCTTGGAGATCCAGGAAGCAGTGTACCTAGAGGTCAGTGTGAGAGGACACCAGATTTCAACTCCACATACATAAGTGACACACTCAAGTGGCAGACTCGGGCATATCCCCAATAGGGGCTGTGCAGGAAGCAGCTGATTGATGTTTCGCTCTCAATGATGTTTCTAACTCTCTATCCCTCTCCTTTCATCTCTGTAAAAAATCAATAAAATATATATTTTTAAAAAACGAGTGTGGTATATGTAAGAAAGGGAAAAGGCTATGTGAGCTTCTCTTCCCTTCTCTTTCCCACTTGAAATTGCTCATTAAAACATCTGTGGTATGGTGCTTTTTAAAAAATCCCAGGAGCTGGCGCTGCCACAGGCTGGCTGTGCACCTTGGCCCATCTGGTGACCCACCTCCACTGCTGTCATGTTGGGCGGCTGCTGGGACGAGTAAATGAATTCGCATCATATCTGTAAATCACTTAGAATAGTGCTTGGCACATAAGGGCTCAATAAATGCTAATTATTTTAGAGTTTTTATGAGGCTTAAATTAAATGAGATTATGCATGTAAAATGTTTAGTAGAGTACCTGGAATTTATTAAGTGCTCAATAAATGCTAGTGGCTCTAACATAAATATTCAGGTGCCAATATGTCTAAAGAAGCCAGTAGGGCCATGTCTGTGGGTCTCTGCACATGTCATATTGTAGTGACTTTATTTCAGGGTATGAGGAAAAATTAATTTCTATCTTGGCTTTTACCAATAGGTACATGTTACAAAGTTGCACACAATTTAAATAGGTAATTACTTTCTGATTCTAAGGTTAGGTCATTTGTTAGGCCACTCTTCAAGTTTATGTTTATTTTACTGTTAGAAAGCACAGCGCTCTAATGCCACAGTGTAGCATGGTCATTTCTCTGCCGAGTGTGTCCATACATAACCTGGCTGTCTTCTGTGCTGTCTTCTAGGTCTGTGGAACCTCGCTTCTCTCTTCTCCAACCTTTGTTTGTTTGTCTTGATGCCCTTTGCCTTCTTCTTCCTGGAATCAGAAGGCTTTGCTGGCCTGAAAAAGGTGAGTGAAGTGTTGTTGCTGAAAGAGATTTCATTCAAACTCTCCTTTTATAAGGAGATATTTGAGGTCCCAGTGATATTAAATGTTATTAAATTGTCCATGAAGCATATATGTGCAGTTGCAGAAATAGTACCAAACCCAAGGGTTGCTGCTGAGCTTCTGAAGTGTTTGTTTTTGCAGCCAGCACTATGGGGAGCACAGTGAGGGCCAACAGATGGGAGCTGGCCAGATCTAGTGGGATGGGGAGGAGAGGCCGGCGGGTTGGGAAAGAAGAGGCCAGTGCGATAGGGAGGAGAGGTCAGCGGGATGGAGAGGAGCGGCCAGCGGGATGGGGAGGAGAGGCCAGGGGGATGGGGAAGAAGAGGCCGGATTAATGGGAAGGTTGGTTAGGAGTGGCCTCTGGGCAGGTGCTGTGGGTGCAAGGACTGGGGCAGAGGGTGCTCCTGGCCCACCCCCAGTAATCTAGAATAGCTTGTAAACTACAGCATTCAGGAGGGTCCGAAGAATGAGCATCGAGAAGAAATGAAGTTGTTGGAGATACTTGAGAAACCATGTCCAAAGAATTTGGGAGCATTTGATGGATATTCATTCATCTGACAGTTTTACTAAGCACGAACGAGGTAGTAATTATCCTGCTATTATAGGATCTTGCCAGGGACAGAAATGGAGAGAGTGGGCTCCTTCGTGGAAGGGTGTCGAGGGAAGTCAGGCAGGTGATTAGCCTGCCAGGAGGTGGACTATAGCCCCTGTGGAGGTGCAGATGAGTGCAAGTCCTGGTTCCTGGCCCGGGGAGGCACAGAGGCCGCCTGCCTTGGAGCTTGGACCCGCCCACAGAGCAGGAGGAGTAGGCGGGTGTTGGCCTAGTGCAGTGTTCGGCAAACTGCGGCTCGGGAGCCACATGCAGCTCTTTGGCCCGTTGAGTGTGGCTCTTCCACAAAGTACCATGTGCAGGCCCGCACGTACAGTGAGATTGATACTTCGTGGCCCATGTGCAGAAGTTGATTTTCGGCTCTCAAAAGAAATTTTATTCATTGCACTGTTGATATTTGGCTTTCTTGATTATTGAGTTTGCCGTCCACTGGCCTAGTGCATCCCAGGCATGAGCAGGACTTGGGCTTCTCTGAGCTGCGGGAATGGCTGCTGCGGAGACTGGTGAGCAGCTCGAATCCTACGCTGAGTTGTTGGAGTTTTATGGGTAGATGGCAGGGAGTGGGCATAGGATTTCTGTGAAGGGTTTCTGCATCTACTGTTTTATCCAAGTCACTGCGGGAAGGTGAAATGCCGTGTGGTGGAGGCACTGGCATATGACGACGTTTTACCACCTGGCCATCACATAGCATCTGGGCATATGTCCCTGTTGTCGCTGTTGGTGTTTGCCTTACTCATGCAGAGCTCTTCTCCTGTCTCTGCCTCGTGTGAATCTGCCCACTGCAAAGAACAACCTGGAAAGCTCAGTGTTAAATATAGTTTCACATTTGGTCTCATAGATGTACCTACTTTTATGCTTTTTATAAAAGTCTAGTTATTCGTTAAATAATTTTTAAAAACTGCAAATAATTGCCTCCCAATTATTTCTCTCTTATTATGAACTAACCAACTAGAAAGGGACTTGGCTTGATTTATTGGAGCTGAATTAGCAACTATCTCTAGAATTTAAAAAAAAAGACACAAAAATGATATGTCACTATTCTCTTGGTCAAAGGAAAACCACTGAGGTGTTGTTTGCATGTCAGTGCAGAGGAGGAATGGGGGGGAAGAGGAGGAGGCTCGAGGAAGTACCTCCTCCCTCCATTGTGCCGCTTTCTTTTTAAAAATTTATCTTTATTGTTCAAAGTATTACAGATGTGCCCTTGCCCCTACTGACCCCTTCCGCGCCCCCATGCCTTCATCATACTGTTGTCTGTGTCCATGGGTTTTGCATATATGCATAATAGTTCTTTGGTTGATCTCTTCCCAGCCCCTGCCACCCTGTACAGCATTCTTTCCTCTAAGTTGTGTGCTTCATTTCTCTCTACACGAGGGAAAGAACATTCACTCTGTTACTGTCATCAAATCCCTCTGGCTTACCAGTTTCTCTGTGGGATCGCAAAGGGGACTGACATGGTGGATGAGTGATTTGGGGTACCGTTGACAAGGCTGCCCAACTAATTCCCAAGTAGCCAAGAATTTAAAAAAATGGCGAGGAGACAGTGCTCGAGATATTGCTGTTGATCCACTCATCAGTGGTCGGTATACTCATTAGTCAACAGAGCCAAATATCAACAGTACAATGATTGAAATTTCTTTTGAGAGCCAAATTTTTTAAACTTAAACTTCTTCTAACACCAATTCTTTAAAATAGACTCACCCAGGTTGTGGTAGTTTGTGGAAGAGCCACACTCAAGGGGCCAAAGAGCCGCATGTGACTCGCGAGTTGCGGTTTGCCGACAACTGGACTAGATAGTGGTGGAATGAGGGAGGCTGTAGGAACCAAATCAGAGAGTGGGTCCTTAGTGCCTCTGAGGGAGGAGGGTGACAATGAAGATGAGGGGGAAATGGCCTGGAGGCTGCAGGAAGGTTGAGTGCTAGGGAAGGCTGGGGTGCTGCGGTGAGATGCCCAGGCTTAGGGTTCCTCTGAGGTGAGTGGCCTTGTTTACAGAGAGGAGGTCGCATGTTAAGCAAAGCCCGCAGCCCAGGACCAGCCCCTGGACATTAGCTGTCCCTGCAGTCCTTCAGAGCTGCCTGCGTTGAGTGTCCTAGAAGGTGCAGTGGTGCCCTAGATCATCTGAAGCTGCTGAGCAAAGGTGGCTCCTCATTGTTCCCACAGCTCAGAGTTTTAAGGTCCCATTTTAATATATATATTTTATTGATTTTTTTACAGAGAGGAAGGGAGAGGGATAGAGAGTTAGAAACATCGATGAGAGAGACATCGATCAGCCGCCTCCTGCACACCCCTACTGGAGATGTGCCTGCAACCAGGATACATGCCCTTGACCAGAATCGAACCCGGGACCTTTCAGTCCACAGGCCGACGCTCTATCCACTGAGCCAAACCGGTTTCAGCTTAAGGTCCCATTTTGTTCTCATTTTAGAATGATCTAGACTGAAGCAATGTCAACCCCACTGCCAGTCTAGGCTGCCCGGCTGCACTAGGGATGTTTGGGAAGCTTTCCAGGGAAGGTGATCATGACACGTTATTTTAAAACATTCATATTCTTTCAGTTCTTAATCATTTACAGGAAAGTTGCAAGATTATTAGCACTGTCCAGCAGAGTGTGAGTGTGCACAGCACATGGGAGCCTTCAGTCTGCCTTTCTGTGAAAGCCCTCCTCTTGGTAAGCTGTGTTTGTTATTCTGGGCCCAGTGCTAGTAGGTGTACAGTCACTGGCTGCGGCCTCCTTAAGTCACTGACATACTCTGCTCTGCTGGCCAGTACCTGTATTTCTGTTGATGCCTTTGAAGCTCTTTGCTCACTGGTGACGTTTGATACATCAGTTCCTAGCGACATTGAAGAGAGCTTAGAAAACACCTCTAATTGGTAGACCAGCACAGTGACTTGAGTAATGACAAACTTGTAATATGGTTGAGTTAAAGTCACTTTATATTCCTCGGCCACCCTCCTGGTGCGTTTTACTGTGTCTCAGTCTGTGGCGTCCCTGACGGCCTGTGGCCCCTCCTCCATCGATTCCCCTGGGCATCGATTTTAAAGCAGCCCCTTGCATATTGTGCCGAGATGCGGAAATTGGCCACTCGCCACAGGCGGATGCGGAATTGGAATTGAAAGTCAAATTAAGTGGAATTCTCTACGTAGTTTTTAATTAAACCACCATGTTAATTCAGATAGTACATTTCAGGCATGGGAGGCTGACTGTGTCCCTAAAGAGCCTTTCTTCTCCTTCCCGTGTGGGTTCCTATTCTGTGAGCCAATTCTTTGCTGTCCCGCTCCTTATATCACAAGGTCGGCGCATGCAAAGTGACTCTTATCTTGGGGCTCTGAACTTATGTTATAAGTGAAATGTTTATCACATTTAGGTGGTCTTTCTGTCATATGCACATGTAACATGTTCATGTGTGTTTGAACCTGAGCCCATGCAGACATCTGAATGCTTTCAATGAAAAGGTTGCCTCTGTTGGTTTTTGCTTGTTTTGTGAGAAACTCTTTCTCTGCAGTTTTATCTCAGTCACTCAGATACACTGAGTGGGAGGGTCTTGAGGCCGGCAGAATGTTTTCTTTCACCTTGCCGGTAGCTGTGCGGGTTTCTCTGGACTGCCCGGGCCATGTCCTGCGGTGTTTCCCTTCGTATAAGGAATGCTGATGGATTTGGGTAGGAGTTAGGAATATGTTCCTTTCATATTGTATTTTAACATCTTACTTTGGATTAAAATGTTAGGAGGAAAAAATTCAATTTTTTCACTTAATGAAAGTGAAGAAAACAAAACAAAAAACCTCATCAGTGATGGATTAATTCAAAACCAAAGATGTTTCTGGGAGTAACTTTACAGTGTGCCTCACCTTACTGCCCACCTTTTATTTGAAGTTATAGCATAAAATTTAACATGAGTGACAGCAACATCCTGACCAATTACCAGTCCTGGCAGACATCCCCCAGTGTCCAGAGCAGAGCGCGCGGTCTATGGGATTAAGAGGTTAACTCCTGTAACTTCAAACGGAGTGCTTGATAATAAAAGCAAAAAGTACAGAATTTGGGGTAACTTCCTTCCTAATTAATTAGACTGACCAGGTGGAACGAGGGGCTGGGTGCTGGTGCGGGAAGTCTATAAAGCAAGCGCCATGACAGCCGCGCACGAGGCCGAGCACTTTAATATGTCTCTATCCTGTGTCACAGTTTGAGATTGTCCTGGTTTATATCCCTTTTGGCAAACTTACATAAAAGTGACCCTGTACTGTATTTTATGGCCAGACGGCTTTCCCGCGGCTAATTTGTATCAGGCCTCTGTCTTTAAGGGCCGCAGACTCGAGTAGGAAGTCCAGTGCGGTCCAGGGAGCTTTCATTGCGTTCTTTCATTATTTTTGCTCGTTTTTGCCACTGATCATCCATAAATTGTTGGAAATGAGTGATTAAGGAAGTGCTGCTTAGTGTTAGTGGCACAGCGCATATTTGGCTGGGCTTCGGGTGGGAGGAAGTCCCGTCCCTACAGAAAGGAAAACGCCTGCTGGGAGCCTTGCACAGAAACTCACCCAGGGTCGCGTTTTGATCTTGGTGTTTATTACGGAAAATGGAGTCATATCTCACTCACTGTTGTTATGTGTTAATTTGATTTCCCCAACACCTTTGAGAAAAAAATCATTCAGTAATTTATTAATAGAATTCCTCTGCCTTTCCTCTTTGGGAGGACTGGTATTTTTCCAGAGCACCAATGTGGACGAGAATGATAATGTAGAGGTGCCTGGTTCTGGCCATGTTATATGCCAGGTCCCTTTCTTCTTACTCAGCTGTAAAAGGTGCAACAATAGTGATACACTGAGTGATTCCCACCTGGAAGCATGGCATATAGCATCTCTGAGGATAGAAAAGTATTATTTTGAGGGAAAGAGTACACTTGTTTAATTTAAAAATCATTTGAGTTTATGAAGATTTTAAATCCTTCAGTTCCTGGAAGGATATAATTTTGTCACTGTGTCAGTGCAGTTTCCTGTTGGACGGAGGGTGGTAGCCTCCAGTGCAGTTTCCTGTTGGACGGAGGGTGGTGGCCTCGTGGCATCCCTACTGGTTGCCTGGCAGCGGAGTTTCCAGTACCCACTCCCCTGCACTCCGCAATGGTCACATCCTTAGAACTGCAGTTCTGCAGGCTTCCATCCTCTCTGGCTGCCAGACCGGGAGCTTCCCACCTCAGTCAGATGCCTCTCCACTGCATGACAGTGCCGTGCAGGGGCCTGCAATGGCTTTCAGAGCCTGGCGTAAATCCTGATCTCCTTGCTGAAGGGATCTCAGGCGCGTTTTCTCGGCGTCTGCACCTATGAAATGGGCTGGCTATTCTCACTGAGGGGCACGGTCACCTCGCCTGATCTGTTTGCAAAGTACCCTGTCCCAAAGCAGCGTGATTGTTAGGGGCCAGGCATGTCAGCGGGAAGAGTTGATACAGAAGCACCAGGAAGATTCATGTGGGATCACTTTCTGTGCTAGCAAAGCAATGTAAGAACTTAGGTGTCACAGACAGAATCCGCTCCATTGTCGTCTACTAGTACAGGCAGTAAACATAGGTATTATGTTTAATAGGTAACTAAACTCCAAACTTTATTTTATATGATGATTAAATTACTAACAAATGTTTCATAATCCAGGGCTCTCTGTTAAATGAGAAGTTTGGGGAGAGAGGAAATAAAAATCATCAGGTTAGATATTAAAGTACGTAATTGTACTTTTAACTAAACTGGCCCTAATACCTTCAGTACTCATGAAACAGTTTAATGAAATAATCATTGTTAATTAGAGTCTCTTTTCTAAAACTTTTTTTGGGGTATTGAAAACTATCCACCCTTGGTTAGAAAGAACTTTATTTGAAAGTAAAATTAAATGTCAGATTTAATGTTGACTAGAGATTTTTTTACATAAATTAAAAAAAACTTTTTTACAGACCAATTGGACAAGGGCTCACCTAAAAGGCTGGTGTTTGGATTGTTATTTATTTGGCATTTAAACTCATATTTATTTGTCGGTAAATTAATTTATTCAGCACATCACAGTGTTAATCTTCTGATCCTATGAAATATTGGCCAAGTTTAGCTTCAACTTGGGATGTCACTTTATACAGCCTGTATTTGGCCCATTTCTACCAGCGCCCCCAATGGCTCTTTCTCTCCTCTGTTAGTTTTACTGGACCTTTATCTGGAACATAGTAGTCACTCAGTTACTTGTTAATTTGGGGCCTTTTTTGATCTTTTCCCAGATCTGGAAGGCTTTGTGGTCCCTGTTGAATCAGCTCTGCATTTGTCAGTGGCTGGGACCCAGTCTTTTCTTCCAGGCCTTTGCTCCCAGGCACACAGTCTGGGCACCGGCGCTCTGGAAAGGAGCCTGAGCACTTGCGCTGCTCTTCTGCTGACTTGGTTGTCTACGATTCCTTCAGGTGTCAGCCTGTGGGAAACCCAGAGCTGTACAGATGCGTTCTGTTGGAGAGAGAGGTGACTAATTTCCTCCCTGTACACAAGCTAGCCCCCACATTTCCTTTTGTTGTCCTATTGGATATTATCCAGTCCTGCATCGATTAGCAAATCGATATTAGCATTTCCAATTATCCAAGTATATCTGGATTCTTCAAATTCTCCTCTGGGGTGGTTTTAATTAAAACTGAGACCATGTGGCTGTGAGGAACAGAGAGCCAGGTGCTGGGGCCCCCTGTCAGCACACAGCACAGCACTTGCTCTGCCAAAGTAGAGAATGTGAGTCCTGCTGTCTGAGAGCCAGGCCAGTATTCACACATGTAGGGTGTAGCTACTGTGACATCTCACCTCAAACCAGACCCACTGTCCCAAGATCCATGAGGTGACAGGACATGCAGAACAAGGGATTGTACATGTAAAGATGAGAGGGACTCTGATGACCACCAGATGTCTGGGAAAAGCCAGCACTGCGAGGGGTAGAAGATGCAGTAGACACACAGAGTTAGGGGACAAGCAGGAGATTTCAGGGAGATTTGCAGAATTCCAGTGAGCATTTCAGGTGATTTTTGGCAGAAGGTATTAAGTCCCTCACACCCTCAATATTGCCAGAAAGGAACGTTCTACAGACTCATTCTGATAACGAGGAACAATTTCCAGGACATTTCTACCAGACTTCAAAGAATAGTTAGCTCCCGTTTCATACAGATTTGTCTAGAGACTTGGTATTGGAGCACTCACAGTTTTATGTTATGGGACCAGTGTGATCTCATCATCAAAAGCAGAAAGGATAGTGTGAGAAAGAAGCATGGTGCACCATTCTTTCTGAATACCTGTGAATCCCAAAATACTAAGCTGAATCCAGCCATGTATACAAAAGACCATCACAGAAAGTGTATTTTAGGTGTGCAAGCTGGTTTACCATAGGAAATCTATGGCTGGAATTCAACTGAGGAAAGTAAATGGGAATGCAGTCACAGAAACATGTCCGAAGGGCAGTCAGACTGAACAGCAAGCTGAGAACTCGAGAGTCTCCTAACCTGATGTGGACGCACACCCTGAGCCTACAAATGACATTGTACTTCATGGTAAAACAAAGTACTTACTTTAAAATTTGGAAGCCAACGTATTTGTATTTCCAATAATAAATGCCACTGTAGTTGAGTTCTTTGCTAGTGCACTTAGAGAAGAAAAGGAGCATAGCCAGTGTTTAAGTGTTAACCCATGAACCAAGAGATTGCAGTTCAATTCCCAGTCATGGCATGTGCCTAGGTTGGGGGCTCAATCCCTAGTAGGGGTGTATAGGAGGCAGCTGATGGATTGATTGATTGATGTTTCTCTCTCATCAGTGTTTCTAGGTCTCTATCCCTTTCCCTTCATCTCTCCTAAAATTAGTAAAAACATATTAAAAAATAATAAGTGAAACAACAAATTGGTATTTAAAACAAACAAAAAAGGAAAAATGAAAGAAACAAAATGTCATTATTAGCAGATGATATTGTCTGTTAAAAAATTCTATAGAATCGAAAGATAAATTGTTAATTCAAATAGGAAAATTTGCTATGGAAGGTGGATATAGAATTAATATAGAAAATAAATAACAGCAACAAGTAAAATCTAATTAAAAATGCATTTTTAATAGCAAGACAGCCCAAGGTATCTATATATATAAAAGTCTAAGTGACCATTATGACTGGTCAACTGATTGCTATGATGTGCACTGACCACTAGGGGCAGACGCTCAACACAGGAGCTGCCCCCTGGTGGTCAGTGTGCTCCTACAGCCAAACTCTCACAGCCTGCCAACCTCCTGCGCCCTCCCCCACCACCCTCCCCTTCCCCCATCCCCTGCCAGCCAGCCCGATTGGCCCCAATGGGGATTGGGCAAGACGTCCTTGTTTGGCCCTGATTGCCGAATTCGTGAACCAGTCCTCTAGCGTTGAAATAAATCCAATTAATGATACGCAAAACCTTTATGGAAATAATATGTGAAACCAAAAATCTTACTGAAAGATGTTAAGAAAGACCTAAATGGGTAGATATTTCTGCCTTTATGAATTTCTTTATATGATGAACATATTAGTTGTCAAATTATATTTTAGAATCAGTGCAATTCTAGTGAAAATTCCAGAGGTTACCTTATGGAATGGAACAGCAGGGAGTCAGGTTGTCAGGGAAGAGCAGAGAGTCCAGGCAGCCAGAGCAGCTGTGAGGCACATGACAGTGATGGGACTGACCAACATTAAAAAAGGAGCAAAGGACTCGCATAAACACTTCTCAGAGAAGGTTGCACATGGCCAGTGAGCACATGAAAGGCTTCAGCACCACCAGTTAGGAAAACAAATAAGCAGAAACCACCAGAAATAATATTGGTGAAGATGTAGAGAAATCAGAATTCTTAAAATAATTTCTTTAATTGATTTGAGAAAGAGAAAGGTCGATTGGTTGGTCCACTTATTTATGCCTTCATTGGTTGCTTCGTGCATGTGCCCTGACTGGGGGATTGAACCCATCACCTTGATGTATCTGGATGACACTTTAACCAACTGACTACCCAGCCAGGGCCAAGAAATACACTGTTGGTAAGAATGTAAAATGGTGGTTGCTCAAAAATTAAGAATAGAATTACCATATGATTGAGCAATTCCACTTCTGGGAATTGAAAGCAAGGACTTCACAGATATCTACACACCCATTTTCATGGCAGCATAATTGACAATATAGCTCAAAGATGGAAACAACCCAAGTATTCATCAACTCATTATAAATAAAAAAAATATCTGCACATACCATAGAATCTTACTAAGCTTAAAAAAGGAAGGACATTCTAGCAAATGCTACAACGTGGATGAATCTTAAGGACATATGGTAAGTGAAACGTCAGACACAATAAAACACAATGATTCCACTTATGTAGGGTCCCTAGAGGATTCAAATTCATAGAGACAGAGAGTAGCCTGTGGGGGCCATGGCTGTGGAGGGGATAGGGGAGTGAGTGTTTAAGGGGTACAGAGTTTCAATTTAGGAAAATGTTCTAGAGATGGTGGTGGTGATGGTTGCACAACAATATGAATGTGTTTAATGCCACTGATCTATACATGTAAACACGGTAAATTATATATATATATATATATATATTTGCCACAATAAAAATATATATCAGTAGTGAACATAGCAGTTTGAATTGGTGGTTACCTTTGGGCAGGTTGGTGTGACAGTTTCAGTTGGGAGGACACCTGGGTACCACAGCGGTTGTGGTGATGCTCTTTTAAGTTGGGTGGTATGTTCTCAGGTATTTTATAGCCATACAAGCTGAACAATGCACTTTCATTATTTAAAAATAGTAAGAAAAAAGTGGTTTATGTCTTGGTGATGGGCTCATATTACTCAAACTGGCTGATAGGTAAAGCCAAAATGCCAATTGACTGGTCCTCAGTAGAAAACTATGAAATGCTCACACATGTGTGCACCCCAAGTAGCTGTTATTGAGCATGGGAGGGAATGTGGAGCCAGGGGCTGGGGTGCCACAGAGGGCAGTAAGCTGCGTGCGCGCGCGCTTGCACACACACGCAAAGGCGCATACTCTTCTGTGGTATTTTACACTTCCTAGTGCTTTTGTGTAAATGCCTTCTTTGCCACATAAGCAGTATGGCTCTATTTAAATTGCCGTGTGGCATTGCTTTAGATTCTGTCCTGCACCTTCCTATCTTGCACATTGGGCTGTAGCAACATGATGGTCCCACCCAGTGATCCTCCTGCTGCAAATGATTGGAGCTGGCGCCTGCTTGTGCGACTTCTGTATGGGAAGTGCCTTGTAGGACCGAGCCTCTGACCCCAGGATGATCTTGCTGTTATGGAAAAGAATGTTCTAGTAGAAGGAGCCTTTGTTTATGTTGTTTGATTTCTTTATTTAACACGGTAGGTTTGTCCTAAGTATGTTTTAAGCATTTTCCCTCCTTCCTGTTTCCAGGCCATTTTGTCTTCTGTGTCTGTTTCTGTCGAGGGGGTGGGAGGCTCCGACCAACCTGTCCATAGGTAACCAATTCAAACTGTTACGTTCATTACTGATATACTGTTTTTATTGTGGCAAAATATATATAATACAAAATTTTATACCTTTCAAGGGATGGTGAATTCAGTGACATAGAAAGCAACTGGTAGCTCTTTACATGGGGTCCCAGGTCCTCTTGTCCATGAAGCTTAAAATTAGAGACTTGTTAGAATAGAAATAGAGAAAAGACCTTCCGGCTCACCATTACCTTGTCTTAGTGTGAGGCCGTATTCAGAGAGGTTTTCTTCCAAATTTAGATTTTCGTTTCAGATTTTCGATGTAAAGTCCCAGCAGTCTTTTCACAATACAGTTCATGTTGGAAACTTGCTGTATTAATTATTTACCTACAGTCTGGAGGGGTTTTGTTTAGCTAATATGAGAAACTTCTGCTCATGAATTTGAATACAATGCCCATTTTAGTATAGTGAACTAGCGATGTTAGAGTTTTTATTTTAACTTTGCCTAAAGTGCTTTCTTTCTATCAAGTTTTAAGAACTTGAGCGCTTCATAGTTTAAATTTTTCTTGTTAGACTTCATTAAGTGAATATGTATATAATAGCTGCAGGAAATATTGATATTAAAAAACATTTCACTATAGAATTTCACAAAGCTTTCTATAAAGCTGTTCCTTTTTTCTTGTGACCAAAACTCTTGAGTGTTCTGCTCTTACAATGACTTTGAGAGGAAAGATGCTGTGCTGGACCCTCTCTGGCTGCTTGTGTGAAGTTCCTTTGTGGTAAAGAGGACTCGCATCTGCCTTTAGTTTCTGTCCTTCATTAGAGCTGCTATCGATCTTCCCGCCGATGGCAAGCGTGTTTGGTGCGGTTTGCATGTCATGCTGAGCAAACCCAATCCTCATGTTACTAAGAGACCCTTTTTGTTAGACGGAAACAATGGCTCAATATTTATTTTAAATGTCCTGTGAGTGTAAAAATGTTCCCAGGCTTTCCTGATGGGTGGAGACATAGTATTTAAAGTGGTGTTTACATGCCATCCAAAAGGTCAGGATGTCCAAGCCAAGTTTTGTTTACATGTTCATCACCATAGAAACATATCAGCTTATTCTTAGTGCTTTTGTAAGTACATTGTGCTTTTTACTTTATTGATGTTTGGTACAGAGCAATTAAATGTACGGTTGACCAGCACAAAGATTTCAAGAAGCAATTATAACCCTTTTAGTGTTTTAACCTTGCACATTCAGCACTTGTTTAAATCTAAAAAGAGATTTACGAGTCTACGTGTGTTTAGTTACTAGCTTTTTAAATCTAATTTGAGCTGTTAGTGTTGAGGTATTGTAATTTCCAAAATAATACTGGTATGAGACTAGTGTACTAATCACATAGCTCACTTTTCTTCAACACTATGACATTTCATTGGTGCTTTTTCCTGATATGCTAAGTGCTTGTAACACTGTGATTTTAATAAAAGGGATGGAGCTTCATTACACTAACTTAGATTTATGGTTTTTGGGAGGGATTAGAGTAGATGTTCACACTGGGGATAAAAACATCACGAAGTTCAGGGAATCCTGGCTCGAGGTGATCGTCGAAGCCTTCACATGGTGTGTCGCCGTGCACTGGAGGTGGTGAGTACCGTGCTGAGGGCTGTGATCGGTTCAGCAGACTCCTTGCTTTTCAGATGAACAGTGGAAGCCTCCTCCTTCTCTGACAGTGTTTTGGCACTTTGCATTGGCAGGATGTCTCGGGGAGGTACTCTGACATCTGGCCCTCTTAGCGTAGCGTATGTCAGAAGGGAGTTTATGGGAACCTTCCCCTTGGGGCCTCCTGGCTCCTGATTTGGACTCCTAATGGAAAGATGAGCAGTGGGCATATTTTTTGCTTATATGCTGTCTTGCTGGTGATTAATGGTGGCGATAAAAGCTCTCACAGTGCTTTTCATTACTTTGCAGGCAGACTCACACACAAAAGTTTAAAAACCTCAATACTACCCATGAGGGCTTTGTGATATTTTTATGATCTCAAGAAAAGTATTGATAACAGTTGATGTGTTTGGCGTACTTGAATGAGCCAGGCTGAATTAACAATTGGAGCTTCTGGTTGTTTGTGGTTCCATCACCCTTCTTCTGTGGCCTGAAGTGGTTGAAAGTAAAAATCTGTACATTGCATTTAGTGAACAAATTTATGTTTTTTACTAGTTTAGCTATAGCTTACACGTGTGACACTTAGTTGATTTCAAGTTAAGCTGATTATGTCTCATTTAATCACAAAGAAAATAAAACTAACAAAGAAAAACATAATTGTCCTAGCCTCCTAGTGGATTAAGTCAGAATAACAGTTATTTCTTACTACATCGGTTATCTGCAATATTTCATGAATGGCATGATCACATTCAATAACGTGGATGCCTGCGCTGTGGCAGCCTTTCCTGTGAATGCAGCTTGCTCATTTACTCTTTTAAAATTTAGATTGATAGCTGAAATGGACAGGTTTCCTTTTGTGAATTATTTACTATCTTTCAAAAGGAATATTAATAAATTTGAAGTAGATTTTTGAAGGGTTTATGATTTACATGCAGAGGGGTTTTTGTTTGTTTTGTTAAATATTTCTTATTTGACTGCCTAAAGCATGTGAATATACATTTTAGATATTTCTTTTTGGTATTATTATTTTTAAAAAATGTATTTTGTTGATTTTTAACAGAGAGGCAGGAGAGGGATAGAGAGTTAGAAACATCGACGAGAGAGACATCGATCAGCTGCCTCCTGCACGCCCCCTACAGGGGATGTGCCTACAACCAGAATACATGCCCTTGACCGGAATCGAACCTGGGACCTTTCAGTCCACAGGCCTACGCTCTCTCCACTGATCCAAACCAGTTTTGGCTCTTTTTTTTTTCTTAATTAAATCTTTATTATTCATATTATTACATTTGTTTCTCTTTTTTTCCCTCCATAGCTCCCCTCCACCCAGCTCCCACCCCTCCCTCAGCCCTTAGCTCCCTCCCATTGATCTCATCCATAGGTGTATGATTTTTGTCCAGTCTCTCCCTGTACACCCCTCACCGCTTCCCCCCTGAGAATTATCAGTCCACTCCCTTTCTGTGCTCCTGATTCTATTATATTCACCAGTTTATTCTGTTGATCAAATTTTTAATTTACTTAATTTTTAGATTCACTTGTTGATAGATATGTATTTGTTGTTCATAATTTTTTGGCTTTTACCTTTTTCTTCTTCCTCTTCTAAAAGAGTACCTTTCAGCATTTCATATAATACTGGTTTGGAGTTGATGAACTCCTTTAGCTTTTTCTTCTCTGTGAAGCTCTTTATCTGCCCTTCAATTCTGAATGTTAGCTTTGCTGGATAGATTATTCTTGGTTGTAGGTTCTTGCTATTCATCACGTTGAATATTTCTTGCCACTCCCATCTGGCCTGCATCGTTTCTGTTGAGAAATCAGCTGACAGTCGGATGGGTGCTCCCTTGTAGGTAATAAACTGTTTTTCTCTTGCTGCTTTTAATATTCTCTCTTTCTCTTTTGCTCTTGGTATTTTAATTATGATGTGTCTTGGTGTGGTTCTCTTTGGATTCCGTTTATATGGGGTTCTGTGTGCTTCCTGGACTTGTAAGTCTATTTCTTTTACCAGATGTGGGAAGTTTTCAGTCATTATTTCTTTAAATAGGTTTTCAGTATCTTGCTCTCTCTCTTCTTCTGGCACCCCCACAATTCTGATGTTGGTACGCTGAAAGCTGTCCCAGAGTCTCCTTACATTATGTTCACATTTTTGGATTCTTTTCTCTTCTTGCTTTTCCAGTTGAATGTTGTCTGCTTCTTTATATTTCAAATTTTTTACTTGATTCTTGCCTTTCTCTAGTCTGCTGTTAGGACTCTGTATAATATTTTTTATTTCAGTCAGTGTATGTTTAATTTCTATTTGGTCCTTTTTCATCTTTAGTTGGACCTTTTTCATCTCCTCTTGGGTCTCACTAAATTTATCCAACTTTTCTAGCATATTCTTGAAAAACCTTATAAGTGTGGTTTTGAACTCTATATCCAGTCGTTTTTTTTCCTCCATTTCTTTTGTTTGTGATCCCTTCCCTTGTCTCGGCATTTTCACTATGCAGGGGAAACTTCTGTGTTGAATTCAGCTTTATGATACCAGACGCAAAGCCGCAGAAGCCTCTGTTGAGCTTGGGAGGGTGGAGTCTCAGGGCTTAAGGGACCGACTTGCCTTCCAGTCGGCCCCGCCCTCCATGGCCTCTGAGTCTCACGTGACTGGGTAATGGCTGGAGCGGTCCTTGTGCGCGTGCGCCCGCAGTGCCTCTAACCGCTGCCTTTCCGGCTCCCCTGCGCTCCAGGACCACACGAGTCTAGGTCCCCAGGGTTTCGCCCAAAACAGGGGCTTAGTGGAGTCAGAAGTGGCACAGTTCGGAGGGTCTGTCTCCTGCCCACTCGCGAAAGCCAGCGGCACAATCAGCAATCTGTCTTCCGCGCAGCACCGTGTGCGTGCGAGACCGGACCTGATCTTCTGCGACTCCCCTAAATTTCCGTGCACCTCTCCCTTTTCACAGTCCAAACTCCCCCCGTATGAGTTTCGGCTGGATCTGGGGTTTAGTGTCGTAGGATAAGGGGTTCAATGCCTTTGAGAGTCTCCGTTTCCCTCTCACCAGAGAAAGCCAGCCAGGTACTCTGGCACCCGCTCTCTCCTCGCGTGCGTCTCCGTACCTCAGCTTTTGCAGCTCCTCTGGGTCTCCGTGAGCCCCTCTCTTTCCTTCTAGTTGTAGAATTTCCACTCAGTCAGCTTTCCTGTGGTTCTGGATGATGTCCGTTCTGTCTTTTAGTTGTAGTTTTGAAATTGTTGTGCGAGGCAGCAATGTAGGTGTTTACCTATGCCACCACCTTGGATTTTTTTTCCAGTTTCGGCTCTTCTTGGTATTATTAATACATCTATAACAGAAAAGCATTCTTCTGGAGTTATATAGCTTGTATCTACTTAGAAAGACTGTTGTTCACATATAATTTTAAAACACAAGATTTTTTTTTTTGGTGGAGGACTTTGTAAATATGTGTGAACAAATATGTGGCTGTTTAATCCTAGTATCACTTTCAGATAGGGTTGTATTTAGGTTGCATTTTAAATACTATCTATTTTTCTCAAGGAGAGAATATACTCTTTTTTATTAAAAATAGGGGAAAGTTTCTGAATTTGATAGATTTCCTTTTTTTGACATAAATTCTACTTAAAACTCTATGTAGAGCATAAATTCTACTTAAAATTCTATGTAAAGCTATAACTTGTTAAATGAGGAGGTAACTAACTAAACTGCTTTTCAAAGGATTTTATATCAAGGTTAAATGTAGACAAATGGCCAGAAAGTGCTTGAGAACACAGAGCGCTTATATCAAATTTTGTTAGAAGCAGGTTTTTAACAGTCTGCTCCGACCAGCATGGTAACCATCACCCAAGTGGGACGGTATGAACTTAAAATGAAATGAAGTTAAAAGTCAGCTCTTCCACCGCAGGGATCACAGTCTTAGTGCTCAGGCAGCAGCCGCTGCCTGGGATCTCCCTCAGCCCAGGGGAGCTGCTGTGTAGTGGGCTCTCTGCTGTAGAATCGCAGACACCCCTCGACCAGCGGCAGGAGGAGCAAGGTTATAGTCACTGTGTGGCACCTTGCTGGTAGGGGTGGTGCTCACGAGACTAGATGTTTCCTCTGTGTCCTTGTGTCCATGCACCTGTTTCCCAGTTGAGATTGAGAGTAACATGACCCGATTTGCATTTGTGCATCTTGGCCTTAATGGTAAGATTTGGACTAAAGATATAAACACTAGAGTCCTTGGTCAAATGAGGGGATAGGATCTCCCAGGGGAGAAGCAGAACAGGTTGTGGGGAGCACCTTCACTGGGAGGGCACAGTGCTGCCTGGGCTGGTCTGCAGATGCTGACGAACCCCAGGGAATTCTGATGCTGCTGGAGTTTGAGAAGTGCTGGTCCAGCGTATGCAAGCATGTCCAAGGATGAGCCCTGGGAGAGGACCTTAGCCAGTGAAGGAAATAATGATGAAGATGGAGAAACTGAGTGTCGGGGGAGGAAGCTGAGGGGACGTGCAGGCTGCCCAGCTCTGTTTCAGTGAGGCAGAAGCATGGTCAGCTGCAGCTGTAATAAAATTAGTAGGGGGTGAGATTAGGATCCTGGAGGATGGAGAACATTTAAAAATCATGAGGGGGTAGCTCTGGCTGATGTGATACAGTTGGTTGAGCACCGAAAGCATCCTCTGCACCGAAAGGTTGACAATTCAATTCCTGGTCAGGGCACGTGCCCTAGTTTCAGGCTTGATCCCCAGTAAGGGGGTGTGCAGGAGAGAGTGATCAATATTACACTCTCACATCGATGTTTTTTCTTTCTCTCCCTCTTGCTCTCCTGAGTGATTGAGGCCAACATGCGTATACCCCTTAGATGTCCCACAGGTACCTTCAACTTAATTCTAAAACCAAACTCACCATTCCTCTCTCTCTAAAAATCAACAAACTATTATATTAAAAACTCAAGAGGGAGTTGTGAGTCAGCCAGAGATTCATGGAAAGATTGCCGGGTAGCATGGGGCCCACTTGAGAATGTGGTAGCAGACACTTTTCATGGTTGTGTCATTTCTTTAACAGGTTGAGAAGTCAGGAGAGAGCCATTCATGGACTGAAGTGGGGCTGGGGGAGCCAAGGGGATGGGCGTAATAGAGTGTTGTTGATTCTGGACTATTAAGGTAGACAGGTTCACTGTAGGATTCAGTCAGGTGAAACAGGCTGGTGGAAGGCTGGGGGGCCTGGAAGTGGGTTAGCAGGCTGAGCGGGTCAGAGAGAAGGAAATGTGGGGGGCAGTGTGGGGGTGACAGTAGAATGAGCTATGTGTCACTTGGGATAACAGGGGAGGTGGACAGATCCTAAGTAAGATGGGATTGTTTCTAATAGGTCTGTACATCATAGTGACAAAGATGGGATGTAGGCATAAGCTGGCCTTAGAAGGTGGTATACATGTAACTCAGAAGCACAACTGACCATGAGCTTCCAAGGCCAACTCAGTGACTGAGGCAGGGCGGCTCACCTGGGCCAGAGCTTTCTCAGCACTGTCACATATATTAATTCACTTGATCCTGAAACACTGACCAGGCAGGAGCATTACTAATAAACCCATTGGCAAAGGGAAAACTGAGGCATACAAGATTTAGGAATCATCCAAAGTGGTAGGTGGTCAGCGATGAAACCAGGGTTTGCACCCTTGCTGTCTGTGGCTAGAGCTGGGAAGGTGGTCCCTGCTCACTGTCTGCATCGTAAATGGACTGGGGATGCTTAAAAGGTTAATTCTTTTAAGAAAAAAATAGAAAATTAAAAATAATAGTTCATTCTCATACTAGAGGCCCAGTGCATGAAATTTGTGCAGGGGGGTGTCCCCTCAGCCCAGCCTGCACCCTCTGCAAACTGGGACCTTCGGGATGGCCAAAGATCAGGCTTAAACCAGTAGTTGGAAATCCCTGTCACAATCCGGGACTGCTAGCTCCTAACTACTCACCTGCCTGCCTGCCTGGTCGCCTCCAACTGCCACCCTCTGCCGGCCTAGTTGCCCCAGGTGCCCCTTCCCCACCACAGACCTGGTCTCCAGCTGCCAGCCTGGTTCCCCCACACAGCCTGCTGTTCAGTCGTTTGGTTGTCCCTCACTAACCCCCCTTGCCAGCCTGGTCGCCCAATGCAACCTGCTGTTCGGTTATCCTTCTGGGCATTTAGGTCATGACGGACCCTGGCTTTTTAATATTTTAGGATTACTTATGTCATATCCATCCACTCTAGAAAACACAGAAGAGCACCAAATATACACGAAACATAGTTCCCCGTGACTATAGTTGGAGCAATGGGGCAGTCCCTTCTTGCTGGCCTTGCAGGGCCTGCTGGTTTCCTGTGCCCAGGGCACCCCTTCCTGCTCCCACCCAGAGAGGAGCTATGAAGGGACTGGGTTGTCTCAGTCCCTTCACAGCTCAGCTCCTGCCCTGGGTTAGTGGTTGCCAAGGACGCTTTCCTTCTCTCACCTGCTTGAGAGTCCAGTGCCAGGTCCTGTAGTTTCTCATGGCCATAATCCACCCCTCATTGCCCTGTGTACTCTCCAAAGCACCTTGTTAGCTTCCCACCCATGCAGGGGCTCCTAGACTACTGGCTGGCTAGATGTGATGGCTCCTGGGTCAGAGATAGAGGACCTTGCACTCAGGCCTCATGCATGGGAACTGGCTTCTGTCAGTGCCCCATCCCCAACCCAGAGGCCATATGGTTGGGCCTCTCCCATGGTGGGCCTGTCCCGCCCCAGGAGCCCGAGCTTAGAGAACCACACCATTAAAAATGGCTGCAAGCAAACCCTTCACCCTTTGCTCTGTAGGCAACATCACCATTGTCATTCTAGACAGTAAAGCCCTGCCCTGCTTCAGAGACTCCCGGCTGTCTTCCAAGGCTGCTGCTGTGTCACAGGGGACACCCTGGAGCTTCCCCGACAGCAAACAGGAAAACAAGCTTCATCGCTAAGAAATGACAGAGTTAGAAACATTGATCAGGTGTGCAAGAGGCAGCTGATCAATGTTTCTGACTCTCTATACCTCTCCCGTCCTCTCTGTAAAAAATCAATAAAATATATTAAAAAAAAACAAAAGAAATATCAGAGAAAGTACATGAGCCTACTGGCGAGTCATTTCCTACATTGATCATCATCATTTTACCCCTTATGCTGTACTTGTGGTTATAACATTATAATTGTTTAATATAATGACTACTAGAGGCCTGGTGTAGTGGGATCCCTCGACCAGGCCTGTACCCTCTTGCAATCTGGGAACCCTTGGGGATGTCGGAGAGCCGGTTTTGGCCCGATCCCTGCAGGCCAGGCCAAGAGACTTCACTAGTGCACTAATATGTACACTAGGCCTCTAAGATCTTTGGTTAATCTCTTTTGGCTCTCCCGCTTCCCTCTGAAATTCATTAGTCTGTTCCACATTTCCATGCCTCCTGGTGGTTAGTGTGCGTCATGGCTACTGGTTGAATGGTCGCGTAGGCATAGATAGATAGATAGATAGATAGATAGATAGATAATAAATTATTAAAACAATTTTGCTTGGACAGCGGATTTCAGATAGTTCCAGAAGCACTATTGCTCCGTTTTTATCTGTCAACACTGCTGTGTGACCTTGCTCATATGTCACAGCGCTTATGACACACGTATTCCATGTTGTGAGAGCTCTGGTGCTTCTGACTCATAACGGGCGCCAGGAGCTGCTAGTGTGGGGCACACACAGAGTGCCCATTCTTTTTATCTGTCTCATTCAGAGGCTTTCCACACGATATTTAACGGGTAACAGAAAATTCTTGCTTAGAAAAATAGATTATTGCCTAGAAAGAGAGGAAAGAGAAAGAAATCACTATTAAAAAGTGATGTGCTTTGGTGCAGGAGTGCTGTGCCATGGCAAGATTCAGAGCTGTGAGGCTCTTCTGTGAACTGGGAGTGTGTTCTGTGACCATTCCTACCTCATCTCCCTGGAGAAACAGCCACTGTCTCATGGAAGACAAGCTCAGTCACTCGGCAGTTCTGGGCCTGGCGAAACCTACGCTTATACTGGAGCAGGCATCTGTTCTGCCCGGGCACTGCGTGGGCCTGGGCCAGGGGAAAGGCCATGCCACTCTGAGTCTTCATTGAGGCTGAGGAATGAATGCCCTGTCCCCTGTCACACACGAGGAATAATCTAAGGGCAACCTGTTCCTTTTACCCAGAAAGTGGGAAATAATATTTAGGGCAGAATTGGGCTAAGTGGGTGTGTAGGTTCTTTATTTGTAACTCATATCTTTAAGTTCTTGATGTGGAAGGGAAGGTTATATGGTTAAGAAACATGGATGTACTTATAATTTTGTTTGTCATGTAGATTAGTGCATTACAGTATCAATATGCATCTTTAAGTTCAGATCAGTCATTTGGTGACTTCAGGAACATTAGGAAGTTTTTGTTTTGCCTTGTCTGGTGGGTTTCAGTTTAAAAATCTGGTCTCTAGTTTGGCCCTGAGGCCAGACTTGTTTATATTGAAAACAAATGGTGCATAATGACTGTTATGTCCCAACCTCATGGAGTAGGGAGAAGTCTCTAATGGGAAGAGGATGCTTTATCCCTGGTATAAACTGACCATCTCTGGTCTTACCTGCCCGGCTAGTCCTCCACTGATCACTAGAGGGCGCTGGAGGCCGGGAGCTGTGAGAGGCCCACTGGCCAGTGCCTGGAAGGGCCTGTTTCCTTAATTAGGATCACAGGTCAAGATTGGATAATCTGCTTCCTTGGTGTGTTAGGAAAGTAATTAATTGTTTAGGATGATTCTGCAAAATATTTGGACCAAGAATAACTTTCCTCAAAGCTAATGCTATTTTACATAATTTTGGAAAAATCAGTCTCAACATTACAAACTGTAAGCACTTCATGTTTTTTCTTGCTGATAAATATAAATTTCTGCCCCATCCCAAGGAATTTTATGCTTTTTATCTATGGCTAGAAACCTACTTGTTCATGAGATGTAATACAATATTAAAATCACGCCTTTGCTTACTTTTCAGGGACTCCGAGCCCGAATCTTGGAGACGCTAGTCATGCTCCTGCTCCTGGCACTGCTGATCCTGGGGATGGTGTGGGTGGCCTCTGCGCTCGTGGATAAGGATGCGGCGAGCAGGGAGTCTCTGTATGGTGCGCTCGCGCGGCTTGAACCAGTTTCTCCTGTGGAGCCCTGCTCATCACTCACTTTTAAAGCATTGAAATAGTTCTTTGTGTAGTGAACCCTTGTTAGTTTACAGGATTAAGAAACCTTTAGAGACATTTAGGAAAGCAGTGAATACTTAGGCATTTCCTGTGTGCAGAGTATCTTTTTGTTGTGAATTGGTTTCTGTACTTAAAATTCCACGTAGGCTTTTTTTCTCCTTCTAGACAAGTGTTGCAAAGGTGTTATTTTAGATCTTTTTGTTGTACTGTTTAGAAATTATATGGTTTAGACTCAAATAGGCAATTATGATGTTTACAGTACATTAATTTATAGTCAGCTTCTATCTCCATGCACAGTGTTTTGAATTTACTAAAAATCATTGACTGTTTTCACAGATCTCTGGGAGTTCTACCTGCCCTATTTATACTCCTGTGTATCACTTATGGGATGTTTGCTGCTTCTCTGTAAGTATTTTTCTGACTTAATATTGATCGGAAAGGGGAGTTCTTCTGTGTTCTAGAGAATTATGGGAAAATTTCCAATGACATTCTTTAGCAGCTTGGAGAGTTTGAAAAAGTTGGCCCTTTATTTTTTATTTTTTATATTTTTATTGATTTCAGAGAGGGAGAGAGAGATACAAACATCAATGATGAGAGAGAACCATTGATCGGCTGCTTCCTGCAAACCTCATACCAGGGATTGAGCCCGAAACCTAGGCAAGTGCTCTGACCTGGAATTGAACCATGACCTCCTGGTTCATAGGTTGATGTGCAACCAGTGAGCTACACTAGCCAAATAGCCCTTAACTTTTTTTTTTTAAATATATTTTATTGATTTTTTTACAGAGAGGAAGGGAGAGGGATAGAAAGTCAGAAACATCGATCAGCCGCCTCCTGCACGCTCCCCACTGGAGATGTGCCCGCAAGCAAGGTACATGCCCCCGACTGGAATCGAACCTGGGACCTTTCAGTTCACAGGCCGAAGCTCTATCCACTGAGCCAAACCGGTCTCGGCAACTTTTTTTTTTATGTTCAAGGTAAATTTTGATAAACTGAAACCTTGAAATAATAAGATACTTGTGTTGTTCTCTAAGAAAAGCTTCTTCCACAGGGTTGGGGTAAAGGTTGAGTGGAGGAAGAGATACACACATGGTTGCACACATGCCCACATGCAGAGACACACAGAGATATAGATACACATGTGTATAGACATAGACACATTCAGGGACATGCACACATACACACAGACACAGGCACATACACAGATATGCACACACATGCACATGCAGGCATTTGCAAACACAGACACATGCACTTATAGACACATAGGCACACACACACACAGACATGCACATGCACATACCCCGCACACATAGACACATGCACAGATATGCACACAGACACACATATGCACAGACACAGATGCACATATTCACATGCACTTACATGTCCCTCGTAACCTTACTATTCTGACACTAGACTACTTTTGAATGATAATGATAGAATTGTGTGTGCTCAATTATGGTCTTTATTTTTAAGCTTGCTTAATTTTACTTAAGACGTCACCACATGTCTCAGGGACCTTATAAACAGATAAGTGATGTTATAAGGATTTAAGATGATAGTTGTCACTTTTAGATGTTCTTGTCTGCTTCTCAGTTTCATCAGTGCTTGAAACCATTCTGTCCTTTAGTTGGTTTTCTTTAACTTGTTGTAAGTGAAAATGCTTATCATTCAGCTGCTAGAGGCTTACGTGTCCTCAGTCTGTAGCTGTCACCTGTCCCTTGTCAAGTACAGGAGGCAACCTCGCCAGCCCTCTTAACCATGCTGAGGAGCCTCTGATAGGCACCGCAAGTCTGAAGCAGCGACAGAACTTTCTGAGAGCCAGTCTGACTTAGTGCAGTGTGTGGTCTGGCGATCTGTGTGCTCACAGTAAGCGCTATCTGCCATCTCCCCGCAGTGTGCACCCCAGTCGGCCTGTCCCGCATGTTCACCGTCATGGGCCAGCTGCTGGTGAAGCCGGCGGTGAGTAGTGGGAACCATGACGCGTCCCCAGCCTTTGGTTGTGAATGTGCACACAGACATAGCAGAAGACTTTCTGTGGGTTTATGGACCCAAATTGTGGTTGTTTTTATTTTAATCTTTTTCATTTTTGGAAACAACATTTGTTTTTGCTTTTAAAATACAGTGGTACCTGGAGATACGAGTTTAATTTGTTCCGTAACCTCGAGGCGTGGGAAACTATGAGACGCTTGCAGTAAACTGGTGGGTCGTGTGCAGCCGGCCGATCCGCGCAATTACTCCTATCTCAAATGTTGCTCGTATTTCAAAGCAAAAATTGCTCACTTACTGGCTTGTATCTCAAAAATCTCGTATGTTAGGGCATTCGTATCTCGAGGTACCACTGTACTAACTATAGGCACTCAGATAAAAATTTAAAACAAGGTTACAAATGTTTACAGGTATTGTAGGTGTTTAATACCTTAGATCAAATAGTATCTGTTATGTTTCAAAATCTATCACATGGGCCCTTTGATTTACAAAGCAATTATGTTTCTGAAAATTTGCTGCATATTAGATCTTGTCCCTTTAATCTCAGAAGTACTGTATATTCATTTTCAATTAGTACTGATTCTAACATCTATCTCCAAGTTCCTTTGGCCTCTAGATATTTTGTCAGATATTTCATAACTAATGGCCTGGTGCATGAAGTCTGTGGACATTAAAAGAGGATTAATTAGAGGAAATAACTTAATATTGCTATTTGCCCTTTCTCTATCATAGAAGTGTCAGAAATGAAAGAAAATTAGTAAAATGTATATGAAACCCTTCCTCCTGTCAGAGTCTGGGGCACACCATGGGATCCAGAGTCAAGTCCCCGCCCACCCACATGCGCCTCAAAATCGTGTGAGACCCAGACCCAGCTGGTCCCCACCCCCATTGAGCTAGATCCAGACCTGGCCAGTCCCACCCTTGTCAAGTCCTGCCAGGCAGGGGACATAGCCTCAGGTTCCCTGGCCCCACTCCAGGATGTTGGGGGACGTGGCCTGTTGCCCCCATTAAGCCCCACTGGGTGAGTGGCATGGCCTGAGGTCCCCTGGCCTGTTGCCAAGGTGGGAGGTGCGGCCTGAGGTCCTCTGTCAAGCCCAGCTAGGCAGGGGGGTGCAGCCTGAGGTCCTCTGGCCTGGTGTTGGGGTGAGGGGCATGGCCTGAGGCCCCCCATCAAGCCCTGCTGGGTGGGGGATTTAGTTTGAGGTCCCCAGGCCTGGTGCCAGGGTAGGGGGCACAGCCTGAAGTTCCCTGTCAAGCCCCATCTGGGGGGGGGGAACACGCCCTGAGGTCCCCCAGCCCAGCACCAGGACGAGAAACGTACCTTGAGGTCCCCCGTCAAGCCCCACTAGGCGGGGGGCATGGCCTCAGGTTCTCTGACCTGGTGCTGGGGCAGGGACCGTGGCCTGAGGTCCCCTAGTCTGATGCCAGGGTGGGGGGCATGGCTTCAGGTCCCCTGTCAAGTCCTGCCAGGTGAGGGATGAGGTCTGAAGTCCCCTGTCAAGACTTATGGGGGCAGGGGAGGGCATACATAGTCTCAGGTCTCTGCTGACTGCTCATTAAGGCTCCTTATGGGGACTTGGCTTCAGCTGTGGGTGTAGCCATCTTTGTGATGGAGTGATGGTCAATTAGCATATTCCTTTATTAGATAGGGTATGAAAGCAGTTCTTAGCTGTATCTAGGACATTTGTCACTTAATCACTCTCATGGATCCTCATTGTCTACAAACTCATTAAACTATCAGCATGCTATAACACCTTGCACACTTTCTGCACTGAGTGTACCTGTAGCTTCCACCGTCCCGCACTTGCTGCCCCAAGTGACTTTAACTGTAGACTCAGCGGCCTTGCTGTGCTCCAGGCGCTGTGGCCATGGCCTCTCCCTTGGCACCTCCACCCTTCCATCTCTTCTGGTCTCTGGCTGGCTCTGCGGTCAGCTGCCCATTGCCATCTCTGAACTGGCCTCACTGCTTTCAGCCAAAGAAGTTGAGCTGGCCTCATTGCTTTCAGCCAAAGTAGCTGAGCTCCTTCTACAGCTCTCACTCTCCTCTGTCTGTATCTTAATAGTAGTACTTATTACATTTTTATGGTTATAGGTTCACTTTTCTTAGGGAGAAAATAAGGAAATGTAATAGATATTCTTTTAGTAAATGCTTGCTTAATTTTGAAAATGTTGTGTTTTTTTTTTAATCCTCACTGGAGGATATTTTTCTTTTGGTTTTTAGAGAGAATGGGAGGGAGAATAAGAAGAAGGGAAGGAGTGGAGGGAAGAGAGGAGAGAAACATGGATGCAAGAGAGATACATCAATTGGTTGCCTCCTGCATGCACCCCGACTGGGGCAGGGATCTAACCTGCTACCCAGGTACATGTCTTTGACCAGGAATTGAACCTGAGACCCTGGTCATGCTCTAACCACTGAGCACAGTAGCCAGAGCTTGGACTTTTTAAATAAATAGCAATCTCTTCCTATCTTCTTTAAACTAAAATTGGACTTTTTACTTGCTTCTAAATGTGCACACAGCAGGTACCATGTACACCAACCATGTCAAACTCAAAGGCTAACATGAGCCAAATAAAGAAGACTTAAGTTGATGTGGGCTGCAAAAAAGCAAAAGCTTCCATTTTCATAGAAACGTAGATTTATTTCGATAGACACATGCTGAATACAAAGGGCTGAAATAAGTAATTATAAACATAAAATAATAGAACATTTTAATATAAATTTATACTTTTTCTTGAACATTAATTTACCAGACACTGAATAGCTGCACAAATTAATAAGCGTAACACAAATAAACCTATTTTTCTTGTTCTCCGAAAGTGAAGTATTTCCTGTTGTACACACCAAACAAGTCAGTCCAAGAGTAATGACGTGGCCATCGGTTGCTAAAGTATTCGCTGCCAGTGTTAGTGGAGAGAAATGGTGCGCCTGCATGTAAGGGAAATGCATGCAACACGATGATAGTAATCAGTCATTAGCAAAGGTTGTAGTTCGTTATTAATATTATGTATAACAGGATATTGTAAAAATTAAGTTACAAGATTTTTATTAAAACCTTTCCTATATACCATTATATTGGCTGGGCCACAAAAATATTCGTTGTGGTTTGACATGCTTGATGTACACGCTGTTCACCCAAGAACCACCGCCCTCGGAGACAGATGTAGTGCCCCGTGTGCAGTCACTTTTTTCCTTTCTCTGGTCTGTTTACCCATCTTGGCCTCTTTCTCCACTGGCACCTCCTGCCCTAAATTTTGGCAGAGGTGTGACGTCCTGAGTGTGGTCTCAGGCTACGGTCTGCTCTCCTCGCCACTTGGCCACTTCTCCCTCTGTGTCTGACCCTGTTGAGGAAAGGCAGTGAGAGCAAGCTCATGCACACTAAACCAACACCTTCTTCAGATCCCCTCCCACGCTAATTTCTCCTCAGATTTGTCTGTTATTAAGAGGGTCCTGAAAATGCTCATTATCTTTGCTGTGTGCTTGCCATGAGTACTTTGCACACGTAATTCACTCCATCCGGTGGCAGACACGCAGGCTTGGGGGTGGCTTCTCATTTACTGGCTGAGTCATCTGCAGCTCACGGAGTAGGACGCTTGCTTCAGGTCACAGGCCTGAGGTGACGGCAGGGCTGGGTCAGAGTCTGGCTCTGGGTGTCGTTATCTGCAGAGCTCCAGCATCCCACCCACTGCTGCGAGCACAAGGTACCTGCTCCCACTATGGGCATAGTGTCACCTCTGGCTGGTGAATTAAGCCACCAGGGAAGGCACTGCCATCACCAACAGCACTGGCCAAGGTCCTGCTCCTCAGCGGAGGTTGGGGGTCTTTCTTTCCCTGACCTTCTGTAACTGTACTTTAACTTCCCTTATGACATTTAGTCATGTTTTGAGCTTACCGCATCTCTCCTGGATTTTGGAATATATGCCACTTAAGGTCCAGGCCTGTGTCTGATTCGAGTGGTTAAGGCACAGGCTCTAAAGGCAGATGATTCTTCTTTGCCAAACATTTATTTCTTGGCAATTCCAAGACAAAGTGATAGCACTATATTTTTAGGATATTGTAGATTCAAGGGCATGATGCACGCAAACGGTTACCTCAAATACAGGGGTGGGCAAAAGTGGGTCTGCAGCTGTTTGCATGGAGAAAGGCAGGCAGGCAGGCTGTGATGCTCACAAGAGCTGTAGCAACTGTGACCACACTTCTGCCCTCTAGGTGCTACCACTGTCATTCCCACCAGCAGACCTGTGGGGTCAGTCAGTATCTGACCGTTTGCCAGTATGAGGATGTCCTTTGTGCATGTCAGATCTTAGGAAAGTATAAGCTGTCACCTGTGGTCCCGTCAGGAGGCAGTGGTGAGGATCTGGGTGGGAAGGTCAGTCCTTGCGCTCCACACACTCGGAGCCACCGGGTCCCCCAGCCGCCTGATCCTCCAGCCCCACCTCCTCTGGGGCTTTTAGGGGAGCCCTCCTTTCCCAAGTGGGAGGGACTGGAGTGTTGTCCTCAGAGAAGCCCTGTCTTCCCATCCCGCCTGGCCACAGGATGCTCCTCTTATGTAGTTATTGGTACTCATTGTTGTGTGTGCTTCTTTTGTTAATGAGTTCAGGCCAGAGGGAAGAGGTTGTTGGTACTTGTTCAGATCCTGAGAACTGCTGGGTTGCTGTCAGTCAGTCTGATGTAAATCCTGCAGACTTAGCACCTGACAGGATTGCATGGGCTGAGACGTCAGCAGGAGTGGAGAGACTAAGCAACTCCATCCTGTTCTGTCCCTGCGTAACTGGGAGAGTGACCGGGAGTTAATTGTACAGAACATGGTGCCGCTCTGGTGTCCTCCTGGCACCCCGAGCACAGCTCTGTTAGCATAGCTGTGATGGGACACTTTAGGAGGTCCATTTTGGAGACAGTGTGGATAACACCCCACATGGCTGGCTGTTGGTCGTGGTTGGTTGTTTCTTATTTGTGTTGTATGGTGTGACAATGAGGGGTGCATTCGTCAGCCTAGTTTCTCTAGGGTCCTGTCTAAAGGCTGGTCTCATGAACATTTGCGGGAAATTTCTAGTGTAGAGATGATGCCGATAGAAAGCATTGCCTGGCAGGGGGTCAGTTTCTGGATTTCTGGTTCTGAACATGATGTAAGAAATAGGATGAGGAGCCAGAGTTGGGCGGGTAGCCTACCGTCAACTCTACACATTGGTCGGCATGGGGAGCCCCACTGTAGTGAGCCTTCGATGATTAGAGTCTACACTTTGTCTGCCAGTGAGAACTGCAGAGTGGGATTAATCCTGTAAACTTAAAAAATACCCAATTTAAATATAAGTAGATTTTGTGATCATAGCATTTGATGTTTTTAGTTATGCACTGAAACATTTTTACTTAATTCGTAAATCAAGTAGTTTGAGCATTTTCAGTTTAGATTTCTAGTCAGTGATGGTAACCTGAGTCCCAGGCCCAACAGCCACTGTTTTCATCAATGGAGGTTTGTGATGTTGCCGCATTCAACAGCCTGGTTTCCCTTTAGATCCTGGAGGACCTGGACGAGCAAATGTACATTGTTGCCCTTGAGGAGGAGGCGCTGCAGAGACGGCTCACTGGTATGTATGTGGAGCACTCAGATGGGGAGCCCAGCAGGTATGCGCGAATCTGGCACCTAGCTGGCGCACTCAGATGGGGAATCTGGCATATAGCTCAGAGAAGACAGGGTCTGGTGCAGTGTCTCAGGCCTTTGCTGTACACGTAGCAGGACTCAGAGTGAAGGGGCCTTCGTGAGGAAGGGCTGTTGAGACTGATAGCTTTTGGTCATGTTCCCATGATTCCCCAGCTGATCCCCTGAAATTGAGTGGGCTGATTCAGTCCCAAGACCCTGGCCACCACGCTGTGCCCACTTCCCTGTCCTTGTGTGGCAGCACCACGACCCTGGCTGCTGAAGTGGCAGAACTGCATGTTGTCCAGTGAGGCATACACATCTCATCCGCCCTGTGGACTCGGGGTAGTCACATGTGTCCCCATGGCACAGGCTGTGACCTGCTCTGGGTGGCACTTGAGACCCTGCTGGCATCTGGGAAATGTTCATTGTCAACTGATGACCAAGTGAGCACAACACAGATTTTAAAGTTTAATTTCTAATTACTGGTTATGTTTGGCTTTAAATGAAGAACCAACAAAAAGAGTAATGACATGATGACAAATGACATAGTTTGTGTTTTATTTTTATTTACTTGGGTGATTTTCACCCTGCACACTTTTCTCTTATAGTTTTTCATGTTGAAAATCTGCCACCAAGATCAGGTTATGGATAGCTAACTGTATTTCAAATCCTATTTCAAGGGTAACTATAAAGTGAAAGGTTAATATTGAGAAAAAGGAAGAAATATATCTACTTTCTTTAATTACAAATAATGAATTAAAATCTTCAACCCAAGAGTGTTCATAACATTTAGAGTGTGTACTTAGAGGAAAGAATTTCAGGTTGTGTCTATTCTGGAGGATTCTTGTCTACTAGTAATATTTGTGCATTTTGATACTAGTAACTTCTAGAGTGGAACTGCATGTATCTTTTATCCTTATAACTTCATTAAAGTTACTTTAAGATTTAAGCCTATTTAACTCCAGAATTGTAACTTTAATCAATGCTGTTGGCTTTATAACAAGTTATTAAAGTGGCAAATATAATGATATAATGATAAACTTGTCTTATTTAGAGAATCATGTGGGTGTGTAATAAACACACCAGAATTGTAGGAACCAGCAGTTGCCAACCTTTCAGACCTCACGGACCACTGGTTGGTGACCACTGGTAGGAATAACATTGAACAGACGGCCCTATATGGGACTGTTTTTGCACTGAGCCATGCGCTATTTCTTTCTTTTTTAATAAAGTTTTTCTTTATTTTTCTTTTAAAAAAAATTTTTTTTATTGATTAAGGTGTTACATGTGTGTCCTTATTTCCCCATTATCCCACCCATTCATGCCCTCACACCCCTGTTGTCTGTGTCCATTGGTTAGGCCCATATGCTTGTATACAAGTCCTTTGGTTGTTCTCTCCCTCTTTCCCTCACTCTTTCCTATCCTTCTTTCCAAGGTTTGATGGTCTGATCGAAGTTTCTCTGTCTCTTGAACTGTTACTGTTCATCAATTTATGTCCATCATTCTACAAATGAGTGAAATCATGTGATACTTATCTTTCTCTGACTGGCTTATTTCACTTAGCATAATATTCTCCAGTTCCATCCATGTTGTTGCAAATGGTAGGAATTCCTTCTTTTTTAGCACAGCATAGTATTCTATTGTGTAGATGTACCACAGTTTTTTAATCCACTCATCTGCTGATGGGCACTTAGGCTGTTTCCAAATCTTAGCTATGGTAAATTGTGCTGCTATGAACATAGGGATGCATATATCCTTTTTGATTGGTGTTTCTAGTTTCTTGGGATATATTCCTAGAAGTGGTATTACTGGGTCAAATGGGAGTTCCATTTTTAGTTTTTTGAGGAAATTCCATACTGTTTTCCACAGTGGCTGCACCAATCTGCATTCCCACCAGCAATGCACTGGGGTTCCCTTTTCTCCACATCCTTGCCAACATTTGTCATTTATTGAATTGTTGATGATAGCCATTCTGACAGCTGTGAGATGGTACTGCATTGTCATTTTGATTTGCATCTCTCGGATAATTAGTGACTTTGAGCATGTTTTCATATTTCTCTTGGCCTTTCTTCTGTCTTCTTTCGAAAAGTTTCTATTTATGTCCATTGCCCATTTCTTGATTGGATTGTTTATCTTCCTTTTGTTGAGTTGTGTGAGTACCCTGTAAATGTTGGAGATTAAACCCTTATCAGCGATAACATTGGCAAATATGTTCTCCTATGTAGTGGTCTTTCTTGTTTTGTTGATGGTTTCTTTTGCTCTGTAACAGCTTTTTATTTTGATGTAGTCCCATTTGCTTATTTTCTCTTTATTTTCCATTGCCCTAGGAGCAGTATCAGTGAAGAAGTTCCTTTGGCATATGTCTGAGATTTTGCTGCCTGTGGATTCCTCTAGTATTTTATGGTTTCCTGTCTTATGTTTAAGTCCTTTATCCATTTTGAGTTTATTTTTGGTATGGTGTAAGTTGGTGGTCTAGTTTCATTTTTTTTGCATGTATCTGTCCAATTTTCCCAACACCATTTGTTGAAGAGACTGTCTTGACTCCATTTTATGTTCATGCCTCCTTTGTCAAATATGAATTGGGCATAGTGATTTGGGTTGCTATTCCATTGGTCTATATGTCTATTCTTGTGCCAGTACCAGTGGCTTTGTAATACAGCTTGATATCTGGTATTGAGATACCACCTACTTTGTTCTTCTTTCTCAGGATTGCTGAAGCTATTCCAGGTCCTTTTTTATTCCAGATGAATTTTTGGAGAGTTCGTTCTGGGTCTCTGAAATAGACCATTGGTATTTTAATGGGGATTGCATTAAATCTATAGATTGCTTTGGGTAGAATGGACATTTTGATGATGTTGATTCTCCCAATCCATGAACACAATATGTTCTTCCATCTGTTTATATCTTCCTATATCTCTTTTTTCAGTGTCCTGTAGTTTTTTACATATAGGTCTTTTACCTCCTTAGTTAAGTTTATTCCTAGGTATCTTAATTTTTTGGTGCAATGGTAAATGGGATTGCTTTTTTAGTCTTTCTTTCTGTAAGTTCACTATTGGTGTATAGAAATGCCATAGATTTCTTGGCGTTAATTTTGTATCCTGCAACCTTGCCAAATTCATTTATTAAGTCTAATAATTTTTTGATGGAATCTTTAGGGTTTTCTATGTACAGTATCATGTCATCTGCAAATAAGGACAGTTTTACTTCTTCTTTTCTGATTTGGATGCCTTTTATTTCTTCTTTTTGTCTGATAGCAATGACTAGTACTTCCAGTACTATGTTGAACACAAGTAGTGAGAGAGGGCATCCCTGTCTTGTTCCTGTTCTTAGGGGAAATGGCTTTAGTTTTTCTCCATTGAGTGTGATGCTGGCTACTGTGGGTTTATCATATATGGCTTTTATGATGTTGAGGTATGATCCTTCTATTCCCACCTTCCCTGAGAGATTTTATCAAGAAAGGGTGTTGGATTTTGTCAGATGCTTTTTCTGCATCAATTGATACGATTATATGATTTTTTCCTTCAATTTGTTTATGGGATGTATCATGTTTATTGATTTGCAGATATTGTACCATCCTTGCCTCCCTGGTATAAATCCTGCTTGGTCATGGTGTATGATCTTTCTGATGTACTACTGGATCTGATTTGCTAGAATTTTGACATCTATATTCATGAGGGATATTGGCCTGTAATTTTCTTTCACTGTGTTGTCTTTATCTGGTTTTGGTATTAGGGTGATGCTGGCTTCATAGAATGAGCTTGGAAGTGTTTCTTTTCTTGAATTTTTTTGAATAGTCTGAGGAGGATAGGTTTTAGTTCTTCCTTGAATGTTTGGTATAACTCTCCTGTGAAGCCTCTGGCCCTGGGCTTTTGTTTGCTGGAAGCTTTTTGATGACTGCTTCAATTTGTTCCATAGTTACTGGCCTATTGAGATTTTTAGGATCTTCCTGATTGAGTTTTAGAAGGTTGTATTTTTCTAGGAATATGTCCATTTCCTCCAGGTTGTCTAGTTTGTTGGAATAGAGTTGTTCATAATATTTTTTAACAATCCTTTGTATTTCGGTGGGGTCTGTTGTTATTTCACCTCTATCATTTCTGATTTTGTTTATTTGAGTCTTCTCTCTTTGTTTCTTGGTGAGCCTGGCTAGAGGTTCATCAATCTTGTTTATCCTTTCAAAAAACGAGCTCTTAATTTTATTGATCTTTTTTTTTTTCTTGGTCTCTATGTCATTTATTTCTGCTCTAATCTTTATTATCTCCTTCATTTTGCTCACTCTGGGCTTTTCTTTTTGCTCTCTTTCTAATTCTTTGGGTTGTAGCATTAGATGATTTACTACCATTTTTTGTTTTTTGAAGTAGGCCTGTAGAGCTATAAACTTCCCTCTCAGGACTGCTTTCATTGTGTCCCATAAGTTTTGGATTGTTGTGTTTTTATTGTATTAGTTTTCAGGATGTTTTTAATTTCTTCTTTGATCTCATTGGTAACCCAATCAATATTTAATAACATGCTATTCAGCTTCCAAGTATTTGAGTGTTTTGGATTGTTTTTATTGTAGTTTATTTCTAATATTATGCCATTGTGGTCTGAAAAGATACTTGGTATAATTTAAATCTTCTTGAATTTTGGGGAGACTTTGCTTGTGACCCAGTATGTGGTTTATTTTTCAAATGTCCCATGTGCACTTGTGAACGTATAATTCACAGCTTTGGGATGAAATGTTCTGAAGATGTCAATTAAGTCCATCTGATTCAGTGAGTCATTTAGGATTGTTGTTTCTTTGCTGATTTTTTGTCTAGAGGATTTATCCAGTGATGTCAGTGGTGTCCCCTACTATGATTGTTTTGTTGCAAATCTCTCCCTTGATATCTTCCAGGAGTTTTTTTTATGTATTTGGTTGCTCCTGCATTGGGTGCATATATGTTTACCAGGGTTATATCCTTTTGTTGTATGGATCCCATTAGTATTATGAAGTGGCCTTAGTATTATGAAGTCAGGTAGAGTCACCACTGCTTTGTGTGTGCAGAAAGTCTTATTGTGGGTCTGGGGTCTGGTAGTTTCTATGTCGCTGCTACAGGGGCAGTAGGGGAGGAGAATTAGCTTTATGACTCACAGAAGTCTGCGGCCGGGTGCCTGAAGTCCTGGTGTCCCTGGGTCTGCAGCTGTGGTGGCAGGTCTTCTACCAGAGCGGCTGTAGGGTCCTGGTTTGCTTCCGAGACTAGACTGGGTGGTGGTGAGGCTAGGATCCTAGTCACAAGCAGTTCTGTTCTTCAAGATGTTGTGAACTCTGTGCCACCAGTGTCTCCCCTGAGTCTTTTCAAGTTTTTATTTTTTAATATATTTTATTTTTTTACAGAGAGGAAGGGAGAGGAATATAGAGTTAGAAACATCAATGAGAGAGAAACATAGATCAGCTGCCTCCTGCACACCCCCTACTGGGGATGTGCCCACAATCAAGGAACATGACCATGACTGGAATTGAACCTGGACCCTTCAGTCTGCAGGCCGATGCTCTATCCACTGAGCCAAACCAGGTAGAGCGCCATTGCTATTTCAACCTCCAGGCCAGGGGCTGTAACCCAGGGAGGTAAAATGTAGTGCTCCATGAATTAAAGAATTTGAGTCAAGTCCAATCCAAACCAAATCAAACCAAAACCATGGCCTTTACTCACTTTGCCCTTCACAGCAGGAAAAAGATTGCTGTAGAGTCCTCTAGATGCTTTGGCTGCTCCAATCTAAAGGGGTTCATTACACCCACATACCCTGAAAAGGAGACGCCTGCCAAAGGCTGATGTGTTACAAGAGGGAGCCAAGCCAGAATGGCAGACCCTCCAACCATCACAGAAATGTCCACAGGGGGGCGGGGGCACAGTGATGGGAGCACCAATGCTGGGTGGAATCTGTCTGCCTCGGGGAGATGGGAGCTAGTGCTGAGATCTGTGCCTGCCTTCAGGGAGATGGGGGTGATAGAGGGAGATGGGGTAGATGGGAGCCAGCTCTGAGATCTGTGTCTGCTGTTGGGGAGATGGGGGGATTTGGGGGAGAATGGGAGCCGATGGGAGCCAGCACTGAGATCTGTGTCTGCCTTCAGGGAAATGGGGGGAGACGGGGGGATGGGAGCCAGTGCTGAGATGCTGAGATCTGTGTCTGCTGTCAGGATCCCCCCTGACCGCTCTGCTGGTGGGTGGGTCCCAGTATCCCCACCAGACTCTACCAGCTAGTGAGCTGGTAGCTGTAGTTTTGCTATTTGCTGCTGTGGACCGTTCCAGGTGGAAAACAGGCTTGTAATAGAAATAGCTGTGAGACAGAATGGATATCTGGACTAATTACATTAGGAACTGTGAGTGTCGGAGTGTTGATCCATGTTGTGCAGAGGGAAAAAACAAGAGGCAACGGAACAGCATTTTATGATTTGCTGTTTTAAAGCAAATGGAGATCCTACAGGTTAGTAGTAGATCTCATCCGCATGGGCTTATCACTCTAGTATTATGTGAAATGTGTTGTAAGTTATATTTTAAATCATTTTTTTTTAAATTGAAGTTTTAACTTTTTTATTCTGGGCTCCTAAGAAGAGTTACAGTATGATCAAAGTAAAAAACATTTAAAACAATAATACAGATGGCACGGTGATGAACCCAGAGTGCATGGTGGTGTTTTGCTGATGGCACACAGCATGCGACATGCATCCCATGAGACTCGGACATCTGCTTCCCTGTGATCTGGAAAAGCCCAAGACCCTGCTTGATGCGTCCCTGCAGGAGCACCTCTGCCACTTCTGGGAGGCACTGCGGCTTGCATTGTCATGAGAGCTGAATTTTCAGGCTGGCTTTGCAAGGCAGCCTGGCTCTGAAGGCTGCTGGCCAGACTTCACGTTCCTGTCTGACACGTGCAGGGCCAGAGGCTGTGTCCTTGGTGACAGTGTAGTGTCACAGCTTCATAAAGACTGTTAGGAAGATGAGCTGCCTGCATGCCATTGTCAGTCAGCGTCCACCCTTCCGTCTTCTTTCCAGCAGCATTTTTGGGCAGGCAAGTTCCAGCTGTGTTTCAAGTTCATGGACTTACTGTTGTGAAGCTGCCGAGAAGGGGGAAAGGAGGGAAGGGGGAGGGGTCTCCCCTCATTCCTGGTCCTCCCACTCTATTCTCAGCACTGTCCACCAGCTGACTTCCCGTCTTCCTTTTCCCCATTGTGTGTCTGCAGTAGAGCAGGGACACCATAGGGCAGGGGTTTCTGTGGTTCCTTCCGTGCCCCTGCCCTGGGACATTGTCAGATGGAGTGGTGTGGTGGAGGGTGGCCATTCCCCAGGAGGTGAGGAAGGAAGATGCAAGGCGTGCTGGAGGCATGAAGGCAGAGTCCCTGAGGACAGGCTGGGCCGAGGGGTGTTCCCAAGGGAGCAGAAGTAAGGGGACATTTCCCTGTTGGTAAGTGCAATATGAGCAGTGATGATGCCTTCTCCAGACCCATGCAGAGGAGCCCCATCGGTCGTAGTGGTGGGAAGCCCTTTGTACCTCCTGCCCAGGGCCACACACATTGTCAGCATGTGCACAGTGGAAGTGAAGCAGAAGACTGATGGAAATAAAGAGCCTTTGTGTGCATGACCAATGGGTGTGCAGGTAACTTTGAGGCACCGCAATGAGCAGGGATTACTTTTTGTTGTTTAAGTTCAAAACCTTCATAGTTCTTTCAATGTAATTTGTTTAAAATGTTTTAGGATTTGAACTTAATGATTCAATGCAGTTTTGTTAGGTACTATTTTTAAAACTTCATGATTAAAAACTTCGTGTATCACTTTTGGTAGCAGTTACTTTCCTGCTTGGTTCTAACCTATTTTAAAGCCTGGTCCTCTGAAGCTTCATTAACTCCTTCTTAGGGGCACCAAGACATGCTTGTACCATTTTCCCTGACTGTCAGGTTGCAATTCCTTTGTATCCTGAAGAAGAAAGGACTTTCAGAAAGAATCATAGCCCTTCTGTGGTCTGGGCAGGCAGCCTGCAGCATTGTGTCCTTGGTCCTGAGTCTGCTGTGCACAGGGGGTCGAGCTGCCTGGCACTTTTAGGCGATGTCCAGGTTTGGGGAGGCGCATGTGCTGCTCTAGAGTACTGGTCCTCTCACAGCATCTCCCAGCTGCCTGGACAGACAACTTGCTGACTGGTCATCACTTACCTGATGTCTTTCTCCTAGCACCCTTACTGTCAGGAAGCTGAGGTCAGATTTCATCTCATGTCTTCCCCTCACTTTCATTTTGATGCTATGGTTCTATGCCAGCAATGGGTATTTTGTACTGTGGGGTCTGTCACGTAGTGACAATACCTCAGATTTGCCGACTTTGGGCCCTGGTCAGTTGGGTGTGGACACAGACACCAGCATTGCAGTGGGAGCGGCCCTTCTTTGGTAATACTGTGACAGGAAAGCATTTAGTAATCCGGACAACCTGCGTACAGAAAATAATGTCAATCCTGCTGGTAAAACTAGTTAAATGGCTTCTTTCTAGTAAGATATCAGCGTTTGGGTCGAAGAGTCTGAAACGGAGGAATTCCTTGTTACAATTCATTCAGTTTTTAGGGTCATATAATCATTTTCTAGACAATAAAATGTGGCCCAACAGATTATTTGTTGTAAGTGAGAAGATGTGGCTGAAGAGATGTCAGCTAATGGGGAATATTTGGAGTAACCAGCTATAGAATGTATTAGAGTCGGGTATCATGTAGTCTTTGAAATTCAGGGAGAGATCGTTCTATTTAATTGCTCCAAATTTGTTAGCAGAAGCTGCATTTCATATGAGCTCTTTGTTCAGCCACAGCCTAAACATGTAGAGTAATGTGTAAATAAGTTTGAAAAATAATCCAGGATAAGGTCTATCAGTAACTTATCTAAAGCAGAAAAAAGCCAAACGGCTACTTTAATTGTATATTTGTTTCAAATTTTCTATCTTGCATGTCATCATTTATAGTGAAAGTATATTTACATTTTCAAATTTGTGCTGGATGTTGAAAGTTTTATGTTCCTTAGCCATATATTTATGGCTATGTCAGAAGTAAATAGAAACTCTTATTGTAACAAATATTAGCATTCAAATGGAGTAGAACTAGAGCTTCTGACTATATGAATGGTCTGTCTCTGAAGAGTAACAGTGTCTGTCTGTCCTGCTGAAGGTGCTGTGGGGAACTGAGGACCCAGACTTCAGTTTTCAAAGCTTTGGGGTCTCCTCCTCGCTGGGCTCTGTGCTGGGCAGCACCTAGTACTCACTGGCTGAGAGGATGGAGCTTGTTCACTCTGAGTTATTTGAGCCTTGGGACTTAACAACAAAATTGTTTGCCTAAATGATTCAAAGTAATTAAAAGTACTTGGTTGTAGAGATCACCTTGGTCAGTTTAAAGTACAAAGTATAATCAAAACTTTAAAGAGTTATTAATTAGATTTTCTAATAACTTTTTTGGGTTATATGCTAAATTAAAAAGTTAAGTAAGAAAATAATGTTTACTCTGGAGGTATCTACTTCCGAAGGTGAGACCAAGTTTAGGGCACTGCTGGGCTTAGGGCTCCCTTTCTATTGCTTCATGGTTTTGGATTGTTTACATACCAGGCTGGAGACTTACATTTGTTTTAAGAAATGCAACATTGTATATTTTAAATTAAATTGTTAGTGTCTGCTCTTGAGCACATGAATGTCAGTCAGGGCTGTCTTATGTATTAAGAAAATGTATAAGATCAGATCAGTTATTGAAGAATTGTTGGGCTTTGGGAAACATATCTTGGAAGCAAAGTATGAATATATTTTTAATAGCACACTAGTTTTCCAGCTTCACAGTGAAGCTGGGGAAAGTTGCCTTCAGCTATTCATTTTCCTGCATCCAAAGAGACGGGTGGAGTAAGATCAAAAATACTTATTTGATCAAAGTTATTGGCTCAGAAGTCATTCTTACCAATGTGAGGAAGATGAAAGGCATTGTTTTTACTGCACGCGTAATTTTGAACTAATTGGTGTTGAACTGCCAATCACCTGGGGGAATGCAAATAGATACTCTTGCAGGTTCCTTTGAGGTAGTGTAGTCTTGTGTCGAGGCTGGAAGGAAAACAGAATAATACCGTTAAATTGACCTTAAATGAGCTGTCTGTGGTTGTCTTGGAGAATCCCTTTTTATTTTTCCTGACTAGCCCAAACAGGTTTTGTCTACCAATTTGACTTATTGACTAGACGATGCTGATGGTGAACGTTCAGAATCATTTTAAAATGAAGTAGTGGTGATATAATTCTGCAGGATATGGTGGTGATTTCGTTGTTGCGACTTAGGTGAGGGTGACATTCCAGGGCTTGTTTGCAGTTGCCATGGTTCTTCCCAGCAGCCACCGTGTCCTCTGGTCACTTACCGTGGAGTATTCTGACCGACAGGTGGCTGTGCTCACAGGGAAAGCAATGGTGCAGGGAAGGGTGGGTGGCTTTGAGATCTGTTATTCCAGATGAAGCTAGTCATTTCATAAAAGCACCATTTCTCTGAGGATAGAATGTCTTCTTGATTTTTGTGTGTAGGTCAGTATTTATTAACTGCCTACTGTGTACCTCGTATGTGTTACCCTAAACAAACACACAGCATTTCAGAATACCACTTTCATGATTTTACTTGGAAAAACAGCGCACTGGTTGGTCTAGGCATTTGTATTGAGGTTGGTAGACACCATGCCCGCCAAGTAGTGTCTCGCTTCTTAATTTTATTTTTTTAAATATATTTTTATTGATTTTTTACAGAGAGGAAGGGAGATAGAAAGTCAGAAACATCGATGAGAGAGAGACATCGATCAGTCGCCTCCTGCACACCCCACTGTGGAGATGTGCCCGCAAGCAAGGTACATACCCCCAGCCAGAATCGAACCTGGGACCTTTCAGTCCGCAAGCCGATGCTCTATCCACTGAGCCAAACCGATCTCGGCTCGCTTCTTAATTTTAAAGTGGCAGCAGCAGCCCAGTCTGTTCTGACAGCTGCCTCCTTTCAGAATTCGGGATGCTTGTTGGATGATTTTTGTAGTCCTGGACTGATTGCTGGAATAGCATTTCTTTACAGGCAGAGGGAATGGGATATATTTGGAATTGTATTTATAATTAATCACATATAGAAGTTAAATGAGCATTACCCTATAAAAAGTAAAATGTACTTATCTCTAAGACTATTCATAGATACTTGAAAATGGTACTGCTCTGCCCCCTTCCTGTAGATCTCCTGTTAAATGGAAATATCCATTAACTTTGTAACTTAATTCCTTCCTTTTTTATTTATTTTATTTTTTTTAAGTATATTTTATTGATTTTTTTACAGAGAGGAAGGGAGAGGGATAGAAAGCCAGAAACATCGATGAGAGAGAGACATCGATCAGCCGCCTCCTGCACGCCCCCTACTGGAATTGTGCCCGCAAGCAAGGTACATGCCCCCGACCGGAATCGAACCCGGGACCTTTCGGTCCACAGGCCGACACTCTATCCACTGAGCCAAACCAGTCTCGGCTCTTCCTTTTTTGCTTGGCTACCAGAAACTCTGAATTCTGTGGTTAAAATTGAGTAGTTTTGGGACACACTACTTGAATATCTCTGTATTGTCTTCATCCCCATCCTCTTATAAATTATATATCGAGAGTAAAATGTTTAAATTCATGACTTCTGGGGACACTGTGTATCATTCCCGGTTATTTGAGACCTCAGTGCCCCAGCGAGAGGGTGTTGCATCCGTCTCCAGGGAGGGATAGAGGGGGCAGTTCTCATCTCCTAGGAATCGAGGCAGGACTGAGATCTCAGGAAAGAGGCCCTGAGTTTCCTAGTGCATGTCCACCCCATGTCTGTGTGGAGGGCAGGGGAGAAAGGAGTGCTGCCTGCACCCCTAGAGACCCCTCCTGGGTCCTGCTTCTGACTGTCTATCCTGTCTCCAAGGATAGACATGCGAGGCTTCCTTACAGTTTCCTTGAGGCCTGTCTGACCTGACTAGGTGTGTAGGGTGCAGGTAACAAGAAAGACAAACGACCTCTCTCCGAGGCTGATCTGTCTCCCACGGGCCCCTTTTCTGTTCTAACCAGTCAGTCCATGTCAGTGGCTTATAACAGTGACAGCTAACTGTAAAAGCTAACCTTCAAAGTATGTATTTTTATTTATTTATTTCCTTCTTTGTTTCTTACATATAAGTAAGGCAGGTAAAAGCAAGAAGAAAGTAGAACTTGAAGTCCACAAAACAGAATTTAAGTTGGAAAGCATTAAATCAAAGAGGGTTGTTATGTGCTAATAAAAGGAGTGATGCATAAGGAAGATGTAACGATCCTATAGGAACCAAAGCACACACACAGAGAAACTTAGACCAATGCAAACACATAATAAAAACCAAAACCGAGTGGGAGCCTCTCCCAAGGAGAGCTGTAGTAGGGACTGTAAATATTCTGTGCCAGAGCTCAGTAGATAAGAGAGAGATAATATGGAGCTAGGCAAACTAGAGAAACAAACAGAAAACACAAACAGAGAGGACCCAGGTGTTGAATAAACATGAAAAGGTGATTGACCACATTTAGGGAATGTGGTGACAAACCAACAGAAAACACAAACAGGGAGGACCCAGGTGTTGAATAAACATGAAAAGGTGATTGACCACATTTAGGGAATGTGGTGACAAATCAGATGGTCAAAACTTCAAGAGTTATAACATCCAGGCCAGGGAAGAGGATAGAAAATAGATACTTTCAAAAGCTGTTGGTAGAAATGTAAAGTATTATGACAATTCAGGCTATTGTAATAAACTAGGGGCCCGGTGCACAAAATTCGTGCTTGGGTGGGGCCCCTCTGCCTGACCAGCAATCAGGGGCCAGCAGGGCCATCTGGCTCAGTCCCGATTGAGCCAATCAGGGCCGGTGGCTGGGGAAGGACCATGGAGGGACCACGGGAGGACTCCAGGGCATGTCCAGCCCTGTCTTATCCAGTCCTGATCGGCCGGACCCCAGTAGCAAGCTAACCTACCAGTTGGAGCTCTGCCTCTTGGTGGTCAGTGCACATCATAGCGATGGGTCAGTGGACCGCTCAATCGGACACTTAGCATATTAGGCTTTTATATATATATATTTATTTATTTATTTATTTATTGTAACTCATGCCATGGAATGTTGGGCATGCACTTTCCCTCCAGCCCTGGTCTTGGAGACTTCATGTCCTTCCAGGCTCTGCTCAGCCTCTTCAGCTGCCACATGAAGTAAGTTAAATCGTGTGCATGGAAACCCTTTGTAGGTTCCAAGGATGTATTTTTACTTTGCTGCAGTTCCGATTACCCAACATAAGGAGAGACACCCTTATTATCAGATAACACCATTGTGGTAAGACCCCTGCTCAGCCTGCTGCAGCAGTTTTAAATAGGCCATGGGTCATCCTAGCTGGTTTGGCTAAGTGGATAGAGCCACGGCCTGCGGACTGAAGGATCCTGGGTTTGATTCCAGTCAGGGCACATTCCTGGGTTGTGGGCTCAATCCTCAGTAGAGGGCATGTGGGAAACAGCAGATTGATTCTCTCTCATCATTGATGTTTCTATGTCTCTCTCCCTCTGCCTTCTTCTCTGAAATAAAAATATATTCATAAAAATAATAAATAGATCATGAATCAAATGTTGTAGCTCTCTATCCATGCAATCCCCTGACACCCTTTTTTTGTCTTTGCCCCCCTTCCCCATCACACACATACTCTGCTGGGGTCTGTAAAAGGGTCAAGACTTTTGTTTCAACCAAGGGCTTTGTTTTTGCACAGCCCTCCTTCCCCACCCATCTCTGTTCCCAGTCCTGTGGGTCTCTCCCTCCCTCCTCTCCATCTAACTTGGTGTGCCCTGCTCTGCCCCTTCCTCCTGTCACCTCCTGTCTGCAGCCTTCCCCTTTCTCCTCAGAGGGCGGAGCTCGCCAAAGGCTGTGCAGGGCAGGGCTATGTGCGGAGCTGTGTGGGGTGAGCCCAGGCAGGGGGGATCCTGACGGCAGACACAGATCTCAGCATCTCAGCACTGGCTCTCATCCCCCCATCTCCCCCTATCTTCCTGAAAGCAGACACAGATCTCAGTGCTGGCTCCCATCGGCTCCCATTCTCCCCCAAATCCCCCCGTCTCTCCGAAGACAGATGTAGATCTCAGCGCTGGCTCCCATCTCACCTGGTTCCTTGGCTGCCCCCACCCAGCAGCTTTTCTAGGTTCCTTTGCAACTGTAAACCCTCCACCCCCTTGCTGCCTCCTGCTTCCTTTCAAGTTTTGGACTCAATTTCTCCAACTCAGCTCCACCTCCCTCTCTGCTGCATCCCAGGGAGTCCTAGGCTGCCTCTTGGCCTCAAGCAGGTGAACCTGGCCTGTACCCCCTTAATGGTGCTATCCATTCTCCTGGAGTAGTTAGTGAAACTTAACAAATAAAAAGAAGCAGCTCTGAAGATTATAAACTGTGCACTGAGAATGCCACAGGCTGCGGAAGGCTGCTCAATCCACGGCTCTTGGATCACGCGTAGCAGTCTCCCGTGCCACCCGGTCTCTCCTGGCTCCTTCCCTTGGCTGCTTCCGCTGAGGGCTGAGGCCAAACCCTGGGAGCTTTCTGATGGCTCTCACCTCACACATCACTTTCCAGTCCAGCCAACCAGCCCCTGCAGCAAGCTAACCCATCTGTTGGAGCATCTGACCTCTGGTGGTCAGTGCATGTCATAGCGACTGGTCGAGCAGTTGAAATCCCAGTGGAACTCTGGTTGAAGGGACAATTTGCATATTAGGCTTTTATTATATAGGATTATAATATTTTAGGGGAAGTAACCTTTAAATATCTCCTATTTGTCAGTGCTCACACCCTCTGACTCAGCAGATGTATTTTGGGAATCTGCGCTACAGAAATAACAGACCAGAATGACCTGCGTGTGCCTGTAGATGTATGTACCGCAGCATTGTTTGTATGCAAACCATCGGAGGAACTTGACTTCATAAGTGAAATAATCTTGAATAAAGCTGAAGGATGTTCACATTCTGGAATAATACATATTCAACTTTTAAGGACTTGTCACTGTCAATATGGACGCATCATTGACTAGGAAAGCAAGTGGAAAAATAATGCATCTGATTCAATCCATTCTTATAACACCCATGCAAGATATATATATGTGAGTGTATGAATATGCACCTGAATATGAAGAAAGGCGTGGACGCAACTGCATGGTCAACTGTTGTCACTGTAGGAAGGTGGGATAGAGAAAAGATCTTGATTTTCTTTTACTTTATAATCACATACTTTTATAATTAATAAAAATTAATAATAGATCCATTAAGAATTTTACCAAAGTAATACATTTTCTAGGAAACATTTAGTGTTTTATCAAGAATTGGGATGTTTTAAGTGGTTAAAAAAATGGATATACTTTTCTGTGAACCACAGCAGCATTTGTTTTCATTCTCTATAATCAGCATTTGCAATGTGTTATTTTTATATTTTAATTGAATGTGAGGGTCACATCTTCTATACTCCTAGGGCAGTGGTCGGCAAACTCATTAGTCAACAGAGTCAAATATCAACAGTACAATGATTGAAATTTCTTTTGAGAACCAAATTTTTTAAACTTAAACTTATTCTAACGCCAGTTCTTCAAAATAGACTCACCCAGGCTTTGGTATTTTGTGGAAGAGCCACACTCAAGGGGCCAGAGCCGCATGGGGCTCGCGAGCTGCAGTTTGCCTACCACGGTCCTAGAGGTTCTGTTGTTTTACTTCTAAACTGTGTTTGCTTTCCATAGGGCTGTCTTCGTCAGTGGATTACAATGTAATGGAGCTGGAACAAGAACTTGAAAATGTAAAGATTTTTAAGACAAAATTAGGTACATTTTTTTCCCTTGACTTGATTTCTTATTAAAGTCTTTCCTGTAGTCTGAAATATTAAAAAAAAATATGAAATTTTTAGTTTATGTTACAAGCTTTCAATCTGTCCAAGCCATTTGGGAGAGGATAAACATGCATCAACTCACTTTTTGTTTTGTTTTTTATGTTTACAAAATGAATTTTCAAAACAAGCTGATGTTTAAAGCTGCCATTCTATTGTCTTTTCTCTTGCATTATTCCTGACAAGTAATCATCTGTCATCTTTATCTTTTGTGTTTTTATCTTCTTTTCAGAAGATTTAGAACAGTTTTATTGTGATGTGCCTTTAAATAATTTTATTTATGTTTCTTATCCTCTAGGTTCATTGTTTTGTTTTTTTTTTTTTGACCTGGGAAATTGTAATTGTCATCTCATGTAGAAACTTTTTGCCATCACTTTTCCTAGTGTTTGTTCTTCTTTCTGTGTCTCCCTCTCCAAGGACTCCAATTCCAAGTGCAGTAGCTCTCGCAAAGTTGCCCCTAACTCAAGGATGTTCCCCTCATTTTTCATGTGTTCTCTTTTCTCTGTGTGTTTCATTTCAGGTAGTTTGTATTGCTATGTCTTTTTGTTTACTAATTTTTTTCCTCTGAGTGTCTAGTCTGCCTTTAATCCCACCTATTATATTTTTTTCTCAGACACTGCCATTTTTATCTCTTGAAGTTCTGTTTAGGCCTCTTTTATATCTTCCATATGTCTAATTAGCATCTTTAATTTGATATCCACCTTTTAAAAAATATGGAATACAGTTTTAATAATACTTTTACTGTTTTTTGTCTGCTAATTCTATCATCTGTGTTTATTCTAGAAGAATTTCAATTGATTGACTTACTGTATTTTTGTGCCTGTTTGCATGCATGGCATCTTTGGATACTAGCTACTGTGAGTCTTACATTGTTAGTGCTAATGTTTTTGTGTTCCTGTACGTGAGAAACTTTGTTTTGGGATGCAGTGAAGTTACTTATAAACAGTTTGATATTATCAGGTCTTGCCTTGAAGACTTGTTAGGCTGGTCCAGAATGATATTTCGTCTAGGGTTACTAGTAATAGTTCCCCACTCCTGACGCAAGACCCTTCTAAGCATTCTACCCAGTGTCCCAGTGTCTTGAGAGAACAGCATGATTCTTGACCCTTCGTGATTGTTGGATGCTGTTCCTTTCACTCATTTTGGGTGGTTCTTTTATCAACTGTGGGTGCTTTCTTCACATCTCTGAGCTGATCATCACCCTGCTCCAGTCCTTGGGGTTTCTCTGTGCAACAATTTCCTCTCTGGCACTTGCTCTGCAAAATCCTACTGACTTGGTCTCTCCAGACTCCATTGTATGTCTTCAACTCAGGGAATGAAGTAGGCTCTGCTTGGGTTCCCCCTCTCTGCAGCAGGGCCTGCCTGGAAGCTCTCCCCACACTGAGCTGGAACAGACATAGGGCTTGCAGGGTTTGCTCCCCATCTTTCAGGGCCATTGCCCTTCAGCGATCAGATGTCCCAGCCTTGAAAACTGTTGTTTTCATATACATGTATTTTTGGTCTTTAAAATGTTTCTGGCTGGACAGTAACTCTGGTCCCTGTTGTTACTCTGTCTTCAGAAGGACAAGTCAAATATTATGTTGTTGAAAACCATATATGCAGTTCAATCATTTTCATTTCATAAACATCATTACATTGCCACAGGTTATTTTCTTCATCCTGCTGTTGATGGATGTTTAATGTGTTTCCAGAGTTGTGTTAATGTGAATACTATTGGTATAGACATTCTTCTACATATCTCTTGGTACAAGTGAAATTATAGGATCACTGGGTGTTTCTGTATGTTTTCAGTTAACACCAAGCTTTCCCAGGTAGTTGTGTCACTTTGTATTCCTGTGCGGGACCAGAGGGCTCCCTGTTGCCCATCCTTGCCAACAGTCCATTTGTTGGCTTCTTCATTTGTACCAGTTCAGGGCATCCGACTTGGTGTTTCAGCTTGCATGACCCTGATTTGTGTTTCCAGTGTTCATTTAGCTTTTGCTGGAAAAACATTTGTAAGTATTTTATTCAGTGCTGGTTTGCTGGCAACAAATTCTCTCAATTTTTTTTTTTTGGTTTTGTTTATCTGAAAACATTTTTACTTTGCTTTCTTGTTTGTGGGGCATTTACACGAATTTTGGAATTTGAAATCCTATTGGGTAATTTTCATCATTGTAAAGATACCATCCAAAGTTGTCTTTGTGCCCTTGGGGAGAGCTGCTAAGATTTCCTTTTGTCTTTGTCTATCAACTGATCTTCCTTCACTTCTTTTCAGCTGTTGTAACTGCTGTCAAAATGATCACACTTCTTATCTTTAGTTACAATATTTTTCAGTTCTAGAAATTCCATTTAATTATTTTTCTTGATTCAATTTGTGATATTTGCCATCTCATTCTTTGGCTTATTGAGCATGTTAATCAGTTATTTTAAGGCCACTTCCTGGTAAGTCCAATATTTGGATCAGTTGAAAGTGTTTCTGTTCTTTTTTCCTGTAATATTTGATTAAACGGTAGACATTTTTTATGTGTCATTGTAGAAACATGGTTGATATTTTCTTCTTTTTGAAAGGATTTACTTTAGCTTCTGGTAGGCAGTCAGAGTAGGGACAGATCCCTTTAATCTGAGAGAGTTTGAGACTGGGTTTTGGTCTTTATTAGGCTGGTCTGGTTCCAGTTTGGTATTGCTCCTAGAATATAGCTTTTCCGTGGTCCTGAAAGCTGGTTGTTTTGTTGTTGACTATCATGCTGCCTTCTTTTTGAACTTTGAATTCTAGTTTTACCTTTTAAGAAACATGAGCCTGATGGAGCCCAACTTGGCTTCTCTGCTCCGAGCTGCACCCTCTCTCCGTCCCCTCAGCGCTGAGCCTTGCAGGGACAGTGGCTGCATCGGCTCTTTTTCCTCTCTCTTCTTCTCTGTGATCCTAGCCTCTCAAGTGCTGGTGGCCTCAGTCACCCCAAACTTCAATTTTTGTCTCCTTAGCTCTGCTGAGTTTGCTGAAAGCTTTGTGTTAGGAAAGTGGGTTTTCTTTCACCCCACTGATTTCTGCTTATTTCTCAGCCTTGTGGGTACATGCAGTTACCTCTGGAAAATGTGGGTGGAAGGAGTATGCATTCATTTCACAGAACACTGTCCCCTCAAGGTAGATGGTCATGGTAATTCTGATATCTTCATACAGATTTTTAATAAAATCAGTGTGCTCCACCTTTTCCAGTTGTTTATGGCCTGGGACAGTTGTGACGTGAGGTAGCCCCTTGCAGCCCAAAATGGAAGTTTGCTCTCAGATTCTAGAAACAGGAGTGATGTCTCTGGGATGTGAGAGTAGAGGGGATTTTTACTCCTGTTACTTTACTCATTCAAATCTGTATCCATATGTAAGTCCATGTCAAATACAAATATTTCTATATTTTCAGAGTAAGCTATAAATTACCAATTTATTTCATTAGCAATTGAAATGTCTTTAAAGAGCTAAAATTTAAGCATCACAGGACCAAGTTATTTAATGTAGCAAATTAACTGTAAATTTCTGATTTTTATGGTTTGTGGAAGAAAAGTAAGATAATTTGTGTTTTTTAAAAAGAAATTATATAAAAATAATGCATTCTAGTTATAGTAGTAAGGAATAAAAATGGGAATGTGGAGAGGATTTTGGCCATTTCTGAAATTTTTGTTGTGTTGTTTCTCCTACTAGAGAGGCGGAAGAAGGCATCAGTTTGGGAAAGAAATTTGGTGTATCCTGCGGTCATGGTTCTCCTTCTCATTGAGACGGTAGGAATTGATTTGCCTGGATGCATAAAGCAAATTATTTTATATTTACTTTACTGTTTGAAAATGGCAACTCCTTCAGTGAAGTGCAGGTAAATTAGTTTTCTATCAGTAAGAGTAAAATGCATCCATTTTTTAAAAGTCCTCAAGCTTATCTATTTCTTCGTGAAAGCAGGAAATTCATTTTTATTTCATTGAAAATGTAGAGTTGAGGGAGGTACAGGAGACACTGTCAAGCTCATAGGAGGCTGTGGGTAGGAGTCAGGGATCCAGTTCTGATGGATTGTAACTACTGTATTTCTAAGTATTGGGGGAGGGAGATCAGGGTTTGGATTTCCAGTGGGTGAGATCAGTGAATAAGTGGATCTGTGTTATTAGCATTTGTCAAAGTTTTAAAATTATAATAATTTACAGAATATTTTAGAATTTATTCTGGAGTTTTGTAGGCAGTCTAATACTTTAGGGTTATATGTAGAATTTTTGTTTGGACTTCTTTTCCTCTCCTCTGAAGCATATAGTTGGTTGGCCACTTAGATTTTAATGTATATGTATTGGAAAAATGTCTTTGAAATGTAGAACTGACAATTGACTTTTTGTGTCGTAGTCCATCTCGGTCATCCTGGTGGCTTGTAATATCCTTTGCCTGTTGGTTGATGAAACAGCAATGCCAAAGGGAACGAGGGTAAAGTAGAATGTTTAACATGGCTTTCTTTTGCAAAAGTATTCTGCATAAGCCAATTAAAACAGTCACCTTTCGGTATGCATATACTTTAAGTTATGTGGATTTCTTTATGTAAGGAGTCTTCATAAACAGCATTTATAAACTACTAGAGGCCCGATGCATGAAATTCATGCGAGGGACTCGGCCCTCACAGCTGCAGCGGCTGCCTTGGCCCTTGCAGCCCCTGCTTCATCTGGAAGGTCATCCAGAAGGTTTTCCAGGAGGTCGTTTAGCAGTCTGGTCTAATTAGCATATTATGCTTTTATCATTATAGATGGTTTTGTTTCTGGTATCTTACTTTGGATTGGCTGGGCCTTTTATCATACTTCATATCAGAATTTATCTTTGTTTTATTGAAATTCATTACTTGTGATTCTTTTTTAAAAAAATGTACACTTTGAAATAGTGACATGAAGAATTTACTAAATGGATCCATTGGGTTTGTGAGAGATGCAACTGTGTGGTTGACGGGAGTCCCACTTCAGGAGAGTCCACACTTTATGATACTGAGTCAAAATGTTCAGTTACTGGTGAGAGTCAGAGGTATATCTTTAATGAGTTAACTTATTTTCTCTCTTGTTAAAAGATTGATGATTTTATTAAATTTTGTCAATTAGCCGATTTGAATATATTTTCCATCAAGAAGGTAGTTACCACTAAAAATTCATTATTTGGCATAGTTTTTTCTAGGTGTCTAAACTTTTACATAAAGTACATTTAAGTTTTGACATTTATTATATTTTTCCAAGTAAGCCACTTTCCCATTCTCCATAGAAATGACTTAAAAACTTTGATGACCTTCTCTCTCTGATATACCTGTTCTCTCATAGAGAAAAGCCATTGTCTTAATTCCTTCCCTTTGGTCTATGATGAAGAGACCCTCTTCTTCCCAAAGCTAATTTATTCAGCCCTAGTTCTTGATTCAAACTCCCCTCACACCATTTCAGGACTTCGTGCCATCTGTCCCTGCCACTGTCTCTCCACAGTGTGAGCCATCAGCAGGCTCCAGGTGCCTCGTTCCACTAAAAGCAGCAGCAACAGACAGTCTCCTCTTCTACAGTCTGGTCTTTGTCTTTTGTTTACTACCAACCCCATTGATAAGAGCAAGAAGTCACCTCCTGTGTTGACTTCTAGCTACTTTTTAACCCATTCTTATATATTATCCACTAAGTAAATCTTTAGCCATAGTAGAGAAGGACTTGTACCTGGTAGACTCCTTGCATGATTGTGTAAATAAATCAGGTCACCTTAATCCTACCTATGTAGGCCTCTGAAGACAGAGAGTAGTTCCAAAATATTTTTCATCACAGTTGTTTGGGGAGGAAAAATATTTCCTTCTACCTTTCTAGGTTCTTTTGTCTAAGAATAAAGTTGACAAGAGGGAGAAAATAAAATAAGTACATATGGAGACCCCATAAAATGAGACCTCACGAAATGATCAAAGCAGGGAGTATGTATATCATTCATAGACAAAGAAATAGTTATTTATGAAGATCACACAAAACAAAGAGTTTGTGTTTGGGTTAGGGACTTAATTGAAGAAGTAACAAAGCTTGTTTGTATAGTGACTTCCAGTCCTGAGCTCCCTCTCTCTAGCATAGGAGCTTTGTTCCTTGTGTAGGAGAACAGGAGGTACAGAGTGTGCTTCTTATACAGGGGGCTCTCCAGCAACTGATTTGAAATGATCAACATGGTTATTTTGGGGTGGCCTGCGAGTCCTAGTGCAGTCAGTATGCTTCCTATGCCTAAGTTAGAATGTATAGAGAATAATTATTATTTCTTGTTTTTTATTTGTGTTTGTGACTATACATTTTATTTTATCCTGGTATTTCTCTTAGATGTAATAAAAGCTGATAGTAAATAAATCATTCATATTCATACAGTTCCTTTAATAAGCTGTGAAAATATTGTTCCTACTTCATTAAGAAATAATTTTTTCCTGTCTGGTCTCATTGACAAATACTACTTTTCTGTTTGTTTTCTTAAGGCCTAGATAAGTTTTTGAGAATAGGTACAATGTTTAATAAAAAAATTATAGCATTACATTTTTTAAAATCTGGGTTTATTAAGTGATATTTTTTAAAACTCTGAGTTTCCAAGGAAGATTTGGGGAAAGGATATTTCTAAGGGCTAGAAACAGGGTATGCATTCATTCACCTTCTTTCTGTGCTTAGCTTACTTTTGACATATTTTAATTGTATAATTTTTATATGTCATCTCAGAGTTTGGATAATTACATATTTTATCCCTTTTGTACTATTATTAAAAAGTTAGCATGGAAGATTAGCATGGTGGTCTGTCCGGGAAAGCTAAATAGCCACCTCTTAGAGTGATTAAAGAAAATTGAATTTATTTAAGAAAAGGGCTGCATAGCACCGAACCAAGGGGACATTGGGGCGACAATGGCAGCCTCAGGAGCTGAGTGTCATCCTTATATATAGTCACTGGTGGGACACTTGTCATCAGTGGATTTGGGGGCTGAGTTGGTGGGCTTGAAATGCAGGTGGGATGCATGTGTGATCAGGTGCTTCAGGACAGTTTCAGTTCCTTGTATGGTCTGACTCCTGGTGTCTGGAATCTTTCTCCTGGTCTTTGTCTACTGGGGGTCGGGGCGGGGAGGGGTTTGTGGTGGGGGGAGGGGTTTGTGGTGGGGGTGCCCTTGTTAACATAAGAAACATTCAAATCTGTAAAGAATTTTTGTGAGTTTATTTGAGCCAAACTGTTGACAATTGCCAGGAAGCAGAATCTCAACATATTGAGATAATGTTCCTGAGAATGGCAGTTTTTTACCTAGTTTTACAAATTACCTCAGGAGGAGATGTAAGTGGGTTACATGAAATCTGGTGATTAGGGAGATGGGAGAAAGCAAAGCTGGGAAGCCTCTGGGATTGGTAAAAAAGTAAAATGATAGATACTTACCCACCATGATCACGAAGGTGGTTTTCCCAGGGCGAGGTTTACCCATTGCACTACGGAGTGCTGACCCCTATGATTTTCCCCAAAAACATAAAGCAAAATGATAGACACATGCTTCTTTTGCATAGGTGGGTATAGGATAATTAACAGTCAACAATTACCCTGATAACAATAATAATGAGGGAACATTTGGTCTCTACCCGGATGCATTATTAGTTGTGCCCTAAGGGGTCCTCAAAAAGGGAAGTTACAAGTTACCCCGACATTCCCCAGGTATGTTATCATAGATGCAAAAGGACAGTAGGCTCAGTAAAGATGAAAGTTGATTTTTGACAGGGAAGATACCTGCCTAGGACACTACTACCCACTATAAACGGCTTTTTAATTTAAAAAAGTTTTAATTTCAGGCCATCCTCTCTGGTTACTGTAAGTCCCTCCACACAGTTCTTCCCTGACTAGTCAAGTTAGCATGTGGCCCCTTTTCAGCATACCCTGTAGTTCTAACAGTTATATTTTTAAAAGATTTCTTCCAAGTATATTGAAGAATTAACAAGATAATCATATTATTTTGATAAGTAACTTAAATTTGAAATAAATCAAATGTTTCCAGCCTGTTAAAATTGTTAACATGTGGTTGAGTTAGTTGATGAACTCCGTCTAATGTCACATTTTATTCGACTGAGTTCCTAATTTCAGCTTCCTATATTTGTGAAACAACAATTTTAGGGAAACCAAATATAATAGTGTCATTGAATTCTGAAAAGTGTTTTTCCCCCTCAGGGGCCTGGGATAGGAAATGCCTCGCTCTCTACTTTTGGTTTTGTGGGAGCGGCACTTGAAATCATTTTGATTTTGTATCCTTTCTTTCACTGGAACTCTGTCTGTTAACAGGTTTTCTGTCCAGTTTTCTGGGACAGTGGTAATTCACTAAGACATTTGCCCTGGAGAAAAAAACAAGGCATTCTTCCCCAGGCACTCCAAGTGGCCTTTGGTTTTGTTTTGAGTTTCCTTTGGGCTCTCAGACGTGGAGACTATGGAGAGAGAAGGCAGCGCACATTCTTTGGAGGTGTTTTCCTTGACTCTCACAGCTATCTGATGGTTTCCTCTGTCGTCGGCTTCTATAGCCTCCGCTTTTTTGGAGACTTTATTCCCAAGAAGGATGACACGACCATGACAAAGGTAAGCTAAAGGCTCAGGCGACTGAGGACGAACCCGTGCTGTATTTAGTAATCACCCCCCGCGCTTCCTTCCTCCGCAGCAGAGGCGTTTGTAAATTGTGCTAACAAACGGGAAGGCTTCGGGCGGAGCTGCTAGTGTGCGCTGTGTGGTTTGGACGGCGTCCATTCACTTGTAAATGCGGAGGAGCCGAGCTTGTTAGCTGGCACAGAAGCTTTGAAAAGACGCTTTTCCTCCAAAGAAAATGCTCCACTAATGAGTCACTTGGGCTGTGCTGACTGCACTTCAGGGAGCCCTTTTGAGATCTGAAGAACCTCTGTTGCTACAAGTAGTGGAGACAGTGTTTCAAATTTGAATAATTAAAGCAAGACGGAAGAGGCCTATTCAGAAACATTTTGCAATCTGAGGCTGATTTGACTTCTTACAATATGTCCTTGGCTTCGGAATGGCACAGGCTGTGGCACAATGGCTGCTGCTCTGTAAAATATTCCCACTGGCTGAAATGAGGGACAACTACAGGAGCTGCGGGCTTCTTTAATTTTACTAAATATTCCATATTGTTGTCCTATTTTAAGAGGGAACTTATTTCCTATTCAATTATCAGTGTATCTTAACACACGGTGAGTTTTTGAGACTCTTGAGCTTAAGTCATCACAGGTCTAATCAGCATTTCCAGCTCTTATTTATTATAAAAAAATTAGAGGCCTGATGCACGAAAATTGTGCAAGAGTAGGCCTTCCTTTCCCCGGCTGCTGGCACCAGCTTCCCTCTGGCACCCGGGATCCAGGCTTCCCTTGAAACCCCGGCTTTGTCCAGAAGGTCATCCTGAAGGACATCTGGTCTAATTAACGTATTACGCTTTTATTACTATAGATAAGCATAGGGTACATTGAAAATGAATGACTAGAATGTATGTGTTTTGAGTTTTGAGCTTTTTGATATTAAAATGTTATCAACATATTAGAAGTAGGCCCTATATAAATTCTGAACAATAGTTGGCTTTAAAAACCAGAGATATTAAATGCATTAATTACTTAAAAATATATTTTTATTGATTTCAGAGAGGGAGAGAAAGATTGAAACATCAATGACGACAGAATCATTGATTCCTGGCCCCTGCACACCCACCCCACTCTGGGGATCGAGCCCCAAACCAGGGTATGTGCCCTGACCAGGAATCAAACCATGGCCTCCTGGTTTATAGGTTGATGCTCAACTGCTGGGCCAGGTTGGCCGGGTGAGGCATTAATTCTTTTTTACTTGACAAGCAAGCCGTTTTGAAATTGACAGCATCTATCAATGATGTAAAATGCATTGTCTGAGGTATAAAGTAACTTAAGTATTCTGTAGTTTTATATATGTGCCAGGCACTACCAAGATTTTCGAGAACTTATAGATAGGACGTTAACTGTCTGTAGGCAGTTTCTTCTTATTTTTAAATTCTATAGTGAAGAGTATGATTAAGATGTTAGCAAGGTACAGTAGATACCTGGAGTGAACAGCGTCCCAGAGGTGATGGGTTCCATTTATCACCCCGTTGCGTGACCGCCTGATGCTCTCCTGTCTCCTGGCAGATCATTGGGAACTGCGTGTCGCTCCTGGTCCTGAGCTCCGCTCTGCCTGTGATGTCCAGAACCCTGGGTGAGTCCAAGAGGGATGTTCTGCTCCACTCTACTCCTTAACTCCAGTTTCTAAAGATCATCCTTTGAGATATACCACTACTCCCTACGTTATGCCTTTATTCCTGTACTTCATTATTTAGGGCCAATGAAGGCCACTTATTTTTTTTAAATCCTAATACTATGTCTTCTCAAAACAGTAGACTTTTTTGTTCACTGACTAGTTAAGCTTTTGAGTCTCTAGTAAGGAAACTGATTTTTATCTTAAAAATGTTTAATGATTAGAAAATATTAAACTAATTTTTCTTAATATGAAATGTTTTAAAACATAATTGTGTTTTAAAAAATTGAAAATCTGTCAGCCTTATTTTAAGCTGCTTTGTGCCATGAAGTGGGTGTAAAGGCAGCAAGGGCTCAGAAAACCATAGGGCAGCCTTTAGTGTAAGGATCTCCTGTGCCTGTCCTTCACAAAGTTTTCCTGTTTACAGAATTTTGAGTGGCTGGGAAGTCTTCCTGTGGCCCCTTTCCACCTGTAAACTCTATGGACTCGGGATGCTCAGGCCTGGGTTTACTGTTGCTCGGACAGTTTAGGAGGAGGTCCGCTTTCTAGACTTTGGGTTTGACCTGAGAGTGTTCACTAACAATTAGAAAACATCCCATCATTCAACCTCAGCAACTTGCTCACAACAAAAATAACAAGTCCGAGCTGCTTTTGTTTCAGTTCGTATATCCAATCATCATTTATTCAAGATGCACCCATCAGGCTGTGGGCGGTATCAGAAAGCAGGCATATCCTTGTCTCTAATTCTCAAGGAATTTCAAGTTTTAATAAAGAGTGAAATCTCTGATGAATGGAGAGGGACCGCTCTCCACAGACTGACACAGAGCTGGCTCATTCCTCCCTTTTGTGTTTGCTTACAGGGCTTGTTACTGTTTTGACATCTGCTTATGGTGTGCTAATCTTGAAAATGCCAAAAATATATACTTTCATTACTTGATTTGTAGCTAAATATCATATGTATCGTGACAGTTCAACAAATAATTCTTTGACATTACAGCTACCCTACCATTTGGTCACTTGTGAAACTTACTGTGCTCTGTTATTTAAAATTGTTCATAGCAGTACTAGTATATGCTTATTTATGAAAGAAAATTACATGCTGAGTATAGTTTTAATATAAAGAAAACAAATTAATGGCAAAATTTGCTTTTTTGAAGATCAACACATTAAATTCCTGAGTAGTTTGCCATAGAGATAAATAAAAAGGAGAAAAGGAAAGATGGAACAATTAAAAGGCAGCTAACAAATGCCTGGACCCAGCTGTCCAAATAGGATTAATGGCGTGCATTAGGGCGCAATGGTCACGTGCTCCACCCGGCACAGCACGCACACACTACCTGTTATGCCAGTGGCACTGAATAGATGAAAAGCAGTAAAGATTCATAGAGGCTTTTCACAGCGTTAAGAAAGCAAATTTCTAGACAAAAAGAATAAGCTTTATTTAGTATTATGGGAAATGCAAACTTGGGAGTTACTTTGTAATTCCTCTGTTAACTCTTTAGAAGTGAGTCTTTGATTTTAAGAAGATAAAATATAGGGAATTGTCACGACTGTTATCCTACTGTATAACGGGACTTTGATTTACTGGCTGAGAAGCTTATCAGGCCAGAATAGAGGGTGTGCTTAACCAGGGATTCCAGGCTGTGGCCTCTGCTCTGTCTAAGGCCTCCTGCAGGGAGAGCCCGACCTGCCACTCGCAGTTAAACAAGAAGCGAAGCAACAAGGAGCCTCATCACCTCTATTACATGCAGCTCTTCTCTTAGTTTAATAGTTTTAAGTGATGATTATAAATTCAATTATAAACTGAAAATATATTGAATCCTGTATAAAAAAGTAACTTGGTGTTCTGGGAGGTTTTTTCTTTTAAATTTGCCAACTGCTACTATTGCTACTTGTTAGGCATAAATTGTAGCTTTAAAATTACATGTGTGGTGTGACATGACACTTTTATTAAAAACTTCCTTTGAAATAACTTCTTATATTTGAATATGGAAAACTGCACTAATTGAAAAATTAGTGCTAATTATGGTAATTTAAAATAACCACTAAGTAGATGTTACATCACTTGCCACAAGGTCTATGAGAAAAATTTTGACCTTGTATTTTCAGTCAAATATAATTAATATAGATGATAGTTTTGTTACTTATAGAAAACACAAAACTTCTGTACTTAACATTGTTTATTCAAACTCTTTAAACCCTTTGCAAGAGATTAGTGACACTCCAGGAGCTGGTGACCAGACATGCTGGCTGCGTGGTCAGACGTCAGTTTTGAAGAATCTAACATCTGGGGGACTTGGTGTCCAGATATTTAGTAAACAAAGGACTCTCAAGGTGATTAGAGGAGATGGTTGACAGGTGAAATTAGAACAGGATCAGGCCTAATGAATGAATGACCTATGGATGCCAGAGTCTTCTATAATAAAATATTTTAAAGGTAGCAGAGCATTTTGTAAAGAACAGATTTTGTCTGGTTCTGACCTGTTCTTTAAAATATATATATATTAATTTCAGAGAGGAAGGAAAAGAGAGAGAGAAATCATCAATGATGAGAGAGAATTCTTGATCCGCTGCCTCCTGCATGCCTCCTATTGGGGATCAAGACTGCAACCCCAGCATGTTCCCTGACTGGAAATCTAACCATGACCTCCTAATTCATGGGTCGATGCTCAACCACTGAGCCACACCAGCCGGGCTGACATGTTCTTTATTATGCTTAATCAAGAAACAAATGGAAGGATTGACATTTTTTTTGCATTATTTATTTGAAATCTCCTTTAACCAGAAGATTTTTCTCAACTGTATCCAAAAGACCTTGTAATACTTCTAATTTTTATTTTAAAATTATTTTTATTCATTCTGAGGTTATTTTTGTGACTTGTTAGTGATGCAGGATCCAAATGCAGATTTTAAAAATGTGCTTGTGGTATAAATAAAAAACTTGTACCCTTCGAACCAGCTGGTTATTTGTGTTCTATGACTCTATTTCTCATCCTGCAGGAGAGAAAGTGCACTATTTGCTTTTGTTCTTTGTTGAAGGAATCCTGTTTCATTTCTGTCCTTTTCGGAGAGCTTTTCTTTTGGGGTTTTGTAAATATACTCCTCATTTTTATCCAGTTCTCAGTGTGAGATAGAAGTATAAGTTATTATATATACCCCTAATTATAACTTTGATACAGAAATAGTTTCAAACCTCATATTGAAAATTTCTCAGCAAAAAAAATGTGTATATGACTCAGTCATAGTCACTTATTTTGTAGAAAATAATAAATGAGTGGTACTGATGAACTTTTTAAAAAATTGTATTAACTTCAGAGAAGAAGGGACAAGGGAGAGAGAGAGAAATATCAATGATGAGAGAAAATCAGTGATTGGTTGCATCCTGCATACAACCATTCTGACAGGTATGAGGTGATATCTTATTGTCATTTTAATTTACATCTCTCTGATGATCAGTGACTTTGAGCATTTTGTCATGTCTCTTGGCATCTGTATGTCCTCTTTGGAGAAATGTTTATTTAGGTCCTTTGCAATTTTTTTTATTGGATTGTTTGTCTTTTGTTAAGGTGTATGAGTTCCTTATATATTTTGGATATTCACCCTTTATCAGATGTATCATTACCAAATATCTTCTCCCATAGTGTGGGTTCTCTTGATTTTTTTGAAGATTTCTTTTGCTGTGCAGAAGCTTTTTATTTTGATGTAGTCCCATTTATTTTCTTCTTAGTTTCCTTTGCCCTAAGGAGATGTATTGGTAAACATATTGTTATGAGAGATGTCTGAGATTTTACTGCCTATGGTTTCTTCTAGGATTTTTATGGTTTGATGATTTACATTGAAGTCCTTTATCCATTTAGAGTTTATTCTTGAGTATGGTATAAGTTGGTAGTTTTATTTTTTTGCATGTATCTGTCCAATTTTTTCAGCACTGTTTATTGAAGAAACTCTCTTGACTCTATTGTATGCTCTTGCCTCCTTTGTTAAATGTTAATTAAGTGAAATGGCTTGGGTCGATTTTGTGGTTCTTTGTTCTGTTCCATTGATCGATACCTGTTCTTGTGCCATTACCAGGCTGTTTTGATTATGGTGGTTTTGTAGTATAACTTGAAATCTCATATTGTGATTACTCCAATTTTGTTTTTATTTCTCAAAATTGCTGCAGCTATTTGGGGTATTTTTGGTTCCATATAAATTTTTGGAGTATTTGTCCTAGATCTATGAAATATGTCATTGGTATTTTAATAGGGATTGCTTTGAATCTGTAGAGTGCCTTGGGTAGGATGGACATTTTAATGTTGATTCTCCCAATCCATGTACACGGTATATTCTTCCACTTGTTTATATCTTCTTCTACTTCTTTTGTCAATGTCCTGTAGTTTTCCGAATATAGGTCTTTTGCCTCCTTGGTTAAATTTATTCCTAAGTATCTTAATTTATTATTGGTGTATAAAAAAACATTGATTTTTCGGTGTTGATTTTGTATACTGCTACATTGCCAAGTTCATTTATTAAATTTAGTAGTTTTTTGGTTGGAGTCTTTAGGGTTTTCTATCTACAACATCATGTCATCTGTGAATAATGAGAGTTTTACTTCCTCCTTTCCAAATTGGATGCCTTTTGTTTCTTCTTCTTGTCTGATCACTGTAGTTTGAACTTCCTGTACGATGTTGAATAGAGTGGTAAAAATGGAGATCCCTAACTTATTCCTGTTCTTAGGGGAAATGTTATTAGTTTTTGCCTATTGAGTATGATGTTCGCTGTAGGTTTGTCATATATGCTCTTTATCTTATTGAGATATGCTCCCTTTCTTCCCACTTTGCTGAGAGTTTTTATCAAAAATGGGTGTTAGATTGTGTCGAATGCTTTTTCTGCATCTATCGATGTGATCATGTGATTTTCGTCTTTCAATTTGTTTATGTGATGTATCATATTTATTGATTTGCAAATATTATACCAGTCTTTCTTGCATCCCTGGAATACATCCCACTTAGTCATGGTGTATGGTCTTTTTAATATATCGCTGGATATGATTTGCTAATAGGTTATTGAGGATTTTAGCATCTATGTTCATCAGGGATATTGTCCTGTAATTCTTCCTTTTTGTAGTGTTTTAATCTGGTTTTGGAATTAGATAATGCTGGCCTCATATAATGAGTTTGAAATTGTTCCTTTCTATTGTATTTTCAGAAATAGTTTGAGAGGTATAGGTGTTAGTTCCTCTTTGAATGTTTGGTAAAACTCCACTGTGAAGCTGTCTGGACATGGGCTTTTGTTTGCTGGGAGTTTTTTTTTTTTATCAATTATTATTATTATTGCTTCTATTTCATCAGTTGTTATTGGTCTATTCAGGTTTTCTGATTCCTCCTGATTCAATTTTGGGAGATTGTATTTTTCTAGGAATCTTTCCATTTCATCCACATTGTCCAGGTTGTTGGCATATAGTTGTTTATAGTATTTTCTTACAATCCTTTGTATTTCTGTGGTGTCAGTGCTTATTTCTCCATTTTTGTTTGTGATTTTATTTACTTGGATCCTTTCTCTTTGTTTCTTGATAAGTCTGGCTATGGTTTATCAATTTTGTTTATCCTTTCAAAAAATTCGTTCTTGGTTTCACTGATTTTTTTTGTATATATATATTTTTTAGTTTCTATGTCATTTATTTCTGCTCTAATCTTTATTATTTCCTTCCTTCTACTTACTCTGGGCTTTTCTTGTTGTTCTCATTCTAATTATTTAAGTTGTAGGGTTAAATAGTTTATTGTTGATTTTTTTCTTGTTTTTTTTGAGGTACATTTGTAGTGCTATGATAAGTTTGTACAGTGGTACCTCGAGATACGAGTGCCCTAACATACGAGATTTTTGAGATACGAGCTGTCGAGCGAGCAATTTTTGCTTTGAAATACGAGCAACATTTGAGATAGGAGTAATCGCACGGATCGGCCGGCTGCACACGACCCACCAGTTTACCACGACTTGAGCATCTCAGTTTCCCACGCCTCAAGGTTAAATTTGTATCTCGAGGTACCACTGTATATGAACTTTCCTCTCATGACTGCTTTTGCTGTGTCCCAGAGATTTGGGGTTGTTGTGTGTTCATTTTCCTTTGTTTCCATGAAGTAACCCATTCATTGTTTAATATGCTATTTCGCCTCCATGTGTTTGAATATTTTGGGATGTTTTTATTGTAGTTGATTTCTAACTTTATTCCACTGTGATCTGAAAAAATGCTTGATAGGATCTCAGTCTTCTTGAACTTGTAGAGCAGTGGTTTTCAACCTTTCTAATGCCGCGATCCTTTAATATAGTTCCTCATGTTGTGGTGACCCCCAACCATAAAATTATTTTCATTGCTACTTCATAACTGTAATTTTGCTACTGTTGTGATTTGTAATGTAAATATCTGTGTTTTCCTATGGTCTTAGGCAACCCTGATAGCGGTTCACAACCCACAGGTTGAGAACCACTGTTGTAGAGACTTGTTTTGTGTCCTAATGTGGTTTATCTTTGTGAATGATCTTAACTGCACTTAAGAGGAATGTATATCCTGCAGCTTTGGGGTGAAATGTTCTATAAATGCCAATTACATCCATCTGATTCAGTGTGTCCTTTAGAGACACTGTTTCTTTGTTAAGTTTTTGTCTGGAAGATCTATCCTCTGACGTCATTGGGGTGTAAAAGTCCCCTACTATAACTGTATTGTTTTCATTCTCACTGATAAAGTTCTCTAGAAGTCATTTAAAATATATTTAGCTAAAACTGATTTGGCTCAGTGGATAGAGCGTCGGTCTATCCACTGAGGTTTGATTCCGGTCCCAGGTTTGATTCCGGTCAAGGGCATGTATCCTGGTTGTGGGCACATCTCCAGTAGGGGGCGTACAGGAGGCGGCTGATCGGTGTCTCTCTCTCATCGATGTTTCTAACTCTATCCCTCTCCCTTCCTCTATGTAAAAAATCAATAAAATATATTTTAAAAAATAAAATAAAATATATTTAGGTCCCACCCTAGCTGATTTGGCTCAGTGGATAGAGTGTTGGTCTGTCGATTAAAGAGTCCCAGGTTCGATTCTGGCCAAGGGCACATGCTGGGGTTGTGGGCTCAATCCCCCCAGTAGGGGACATGCAGGAGGCAGCCAATAAATGATTCTATCTCATCATTGATGTTTCTATCTCTCTATCCCTCTTCCTTTCTCTCTGAAATCAATAGAGATATATTTAAATGTGTGTGTATGTGTGTGCATGTGTATTTTAGGTCCTTCTGTATTGGGTGCATATACACTGAGTGGCTAGATTATTATGATCTCTGAATGCATAATAATCTGGCCACTTAGTGTATATATATTTATACTAGAAGTCCCGGTGCATGAATTCATGCATGAGTGGGGTCCGGCCAGCTTGGCCAGGGGGAGGGGACATGGGTAGTTGGCTGGCCTGCCTGCTGGTTGAACTCCTGTTGAGGGGGCAATTTTCGTATTAGCCTTATTATATAGGATATACACTGAGTGTCCAGATTATTATGCATTCAGAGATCATAATAATCTGGCCACTCAGTGTATGTTTACCAGGGTTATATCCTCTTATTGAATCAATCAATCCTTTTAGTATTATGTAGTGACTTTCGTTGTCTCGTGTGATGGCCTTCATTTTGAAGTCTATTTTGTTGGATATGAGTATTGCCACTCCAGTTTTTTTTTCTTTTTCCATTTGCATGGAAAATAATTTTAATCCATTTTACTCTCATCCTTTGTGTGTGTCTTTTTGTTTGAGGTGGGTCTTTTGTGGACAGCATATAGTTGAGTCATGTTTGTATTCATTTAGCTACCCTGTGCCTTTTGGTTGAAGTATTTAATCCAGTAACATTTAAGATTATTACTGATAGGTACTTATTCATTGCCATTTTAATTTTGTATGGCTAGGTTTCTTTCTCTGATTCTTCTTCTCAGCAATCCCTTACAGCAATCCCTATAGCATTTCTTGTAATACCAGTACAAACCTTTTTTTTGGGGGGTCTGGGAAGCTCTTTATTTGACCTTCTATTTTTAATGATAGCCTTACTGGATATATTAATCTTGTTCTCAGATACTTGCTTTCCATTACCTTGAGTACTTCATGCCGTTCCCTTCTGGCCTGTAGAGTTTCTTTTTTTTCTTTTTTTTTTTTGATTTTTAAAAAAAATTAAATCTTTATTATTCAGATTATTACATTTGTTTCTCTTTTTTCCCCTCCATAGCATCCCTCCACCCAGCTCCCACCCCTCCCTCTGCCCTTAGCTCCCTCCCATTGATCTCATCCATAGGTGTATGATTTTTGTCCAGTCTCTCCCTGTACACCCCTCACCCCTTCCCCACTGAGAATTATCAGTCCACTCCCTTTCTGTGCTCCTGATTCTATTATATTCACCAGTTTATTCTGTTGATCAAATTTTTAATTCACTTAATTTTTAGATTCACTTGTTGATAGATATGTATTTGTTGTTCATAATTTTTTTGGCTTTTACCTTTTTCTTCTTCCTCTTCTAAAAGAGTACCTTTCAGCATTTCATATAATTCTGGTTTGGAGTTGATGAACTCCTTTAGCTTTTTCTTCTCTGTGAAGCTCTTTATCTGCCCTTCAATTCTGAATGTTAGCTTTGCTGGATAGATTATTCTTGGTTGTAGGTTCTTGCTATTCATCACGTTGAATATTTCTTGCCACTCCCTTCTGGCCTGCATCGTTTCTGTTGAGAAATCAGCTGACAGTCGGATGGGTGCTCCCTTGTAGGTAATAAACTGTTTTTCTCTTGCTGCTTTTAATATTCTCTCTTTCTCTTTTGCTCTTGGTATTTTAATTATGATGTGTCTTGGTGTGGTCCTCTTTGGATTCCGTTTATATGGGGTTCTGTGTGCTTCCTGGACTTGTAAGTCTATTTCTTTTAACAGATGTGGGAAGTTTTCAGTCATTATTTCTTTAGATAGGTTTTCAGTATCTTGCTCTCTCTCTTCTTCTGGCACCCCACAATTCTGATGTTGGTATGCTTAAAGCTGTCCCAGAGTCTCCTTACATTATGTTCACATTTTTGGATTCTTTTCTCTTCTTGCTTTTCCAGTTGAATGTTATCTGCTTCTTTATATTTCAAATTTTTTACTTGATTCTTGCCTTTCTCTAGTCTGCTGTTAGGACTCTGTATAATATTTTTTATTTCAGTCAGTGTATGTTTAATTTCTATTTGGTCCTTTATCATCTTTAGTAGGATCTTTTCCATCTCTCGTTGGCTCTTTTGCATCTCTAGTTGGTCCTTTTTCATCTCCTCTTGGGTCTCACTAAATTTATCCAATTTTTCTAGCATATTCTTGAAAAACCTTATAAGCGTGGTTTTGAACTCTATATCCAGTCGTTTTTTTCCCCTCCATTTCTTTTGTTTGTGATCCCTTCCCTTGTCTTGGCATTTTCACTATGCTGGGGAAACTTCTGTGTTGGATTCAGCCTTATGATAGCTGACGCAAAACCGAAGAAGCCTCTGTTGAGCTTGGGAGGGGTGGAGTCTCAGGGCTTAAGGGACCGCCTTGCCTTCCAGTCGGCCCCGCCCTCCACGGCCCCTGAGTCTCACGTGACTGGGTAATCGCTGGAGCGGTCCTTGTGCGCTCGCCTGCGGTGCCTCTAACCGCTGCCCCTCCGGCTCCCCTGCGCACTAGGACCACACGAGTCTAGGTCCCCAGGGTTTTGCCCAAAACAGGGGCCCAGTGGACTCAGAAGTGGCACAGTTCGGAGGGTCTGTCTCCCGCCCACTCGCGAAAGCCAGCGGCACAATCAGCAATCTGTCCTGCGAGCAGCACCGTGCGCATGCAAGACCGGACCTGATCTTCTGCGACTCCCCTAAACTTCCGTGCACCTCTCCCTTTTCACAGTCCATACTTCCCCCGTATGAGTTTCGGCTGGATCTGGGGTTTAGTGTCGTAAGATAAGGGGTTCAATGCTGTTAGGAGTCTCCATTTCCCTCCCGCCAGAGAAAGCCAGCCAGCTACTCCGGCACCTGCTCTCTCAGCGCGCGCGTCTCCGTACCTCAGCTTTTTGCAGCTCCTCTGGGTCTCCGTGAGCCCCTCTCTTTCCTTCTAGTTGTAGAACTTCCACTCAGCCAGCTTTCCTGTGGTTCTGGATGATGTCCGTTCTGTCTTTTAGTTGTAGTTTTGAAATTGTTGTGTGAGGCAGCAGTGTAGGTGTTTACCTATGCCGCCATCTTGGATTCTCCGAGGCCTGTAGAGTTTCTGATGAGAAATCAGGTGTCAGCCTTATGGGAGCTCCTTTGTTGGTAACAGTTTGCTTTTTTCTTACTGCCTTTAAAATTCTCTCTTTGTTTTTAATTTTTGGCATTTTAATTATGATGTGTCTGGGCATGGGCCTGTTTGGGTTATTCTTGCTTGGGGTTCTCTGTGCCTCCTGAACTTGTGTGACTTTTTCCTTTACCAGCTTAGGGAAGTTTTCTGCCGTTATTTCTTCACACATGTTCTGTATCTCTTTCTCCCTTTCTGCCTCTTCTGGCATACCTGCTATTCTAATGTTATGTTCCCACAGCTCCCTTAAGCTGTTCTCCTATTTTTTTAATTGTTTTTTTATTTTTGGTTTTCTGATTGAGTGATTTTTTTTTTCTACCCTGCCTTCTAATTTTCTGATTCAATCCTCAGCATTCTCCTGTGTATTCCTTTCCTTGTGTTCTTTATTTGTGTTATGTCACTCTTTATCTCAGACTGTTCTTTTTTCATAGTTACTATGTCTTTTTTCATAATGATGGCATCTTTACCATCATTACTCTGAACACTGTTTCAGATAAATTTCTTATCTTTGCTTCATTTATATCTTCTAGAGAATTCTCTTACTCTTTCATTTAGGATTTTTTGTTGTTGTTGTTGTTGTTTTTTTGTCTCCTTGTTTTTTCTGTCTGTCTGGTTTTGTGACTATGTATTAGGTAGATCTTCTGTGCCAAGCATGTCAAACTCAAAGGCTAACATGGGCTAAATAAACAAGGTTTAAGTTTATGTGGCCACAAAAAAAACAAGAGCTTCAATTTTCATGGATAAATAGATTTATTTAGACAGAGACATGCTGAATACAAAGGGCTGAAATAAATGAGTAATCATTAACACAAAATAATAGAACACTTTAATAAAAATTAATATTTTTTCTTGAATATTAACTTATCAGACACTGAATAACTGCACAGATTAATAGGCATAACACAAATAAACCTATTTTTCTTGTTGTCCAAAAGTGAACTGTTTCCTGTTGCACATACCAAGTAAGTTAGTACAAGACTAATGACATGGCCATCGGCTGCTAAAATATTCGCTGCCGGTGTTAGTGGAGAGAAATGGTGCGCCTGCACATAAGGCATGTAAGGGAAATGGATGCAACATAATTATAATAGTCATTAGCAGACATAGTAGTTCATTATTAATAACTAGAAGACCAGTGTACGAAACAAATTTGTGCACTTTGGCATCTGGCTGCCTGCCCCCAATCAGGGTGGTGGTGGTGTTTAATGGGAACTGGGTCAGTGAGGGAGTGGTTATTATTGTCGAAGATCTTTGCAGGGTGCATAGAATTTTGCTGTTGGCTATTGGATGACTTGAAGCTTCAAAGGTACTTTAGTGTCAGGAACACTTATAGCTTCTGTTTCTAAGCCTCTCCCTAGACAAGTAATGTGATTTAGTTCCCTGTTGACAAACCCTCAAAAGAGAGGCCATGGTGTGACATGGCTGCCCTCTTTGGTAGGAAGCAGTGGAGAGAGAATGCAGGAAGATGGAGGTTGTGCTGGGCTCTTCTCCTGGACACCTAACTGCATTGGGGTGGGGTGGGGGGCATTTAGAAGGTGGGGAAGATGGAGGCTGTGCTGGACACCTGACTGACAGTCCAGACTGTGTGCAGTTTTCTTCCTGATCACTTGTCATTCAGGTTCCTGGTTTATGAAGGCAGGAGAGTGTTTACTTAGAATCACTGAAGGTACACTTCAGTGATTGGGAGGAGGGGGGATACACAAGGGTGGGGCTGGCAGGGTGGAGGGGCCCCGGCCCCTATTGGACTGGTTAGTCACTGCAATTCGCGTCATAGCCACCAGTCGTTCTGGTCGTACCACCATCTGGGTGCTTGGCTTTTATATATATATTATGTATAACAGCATATTGTAAAAATTAAGTTATGAAATTTTTATTAAAATGTTTCTTACATACCATTATATTGGCTGGGCTGCAAAAATATTCGTTGTGGGCTCTGTGGTCTGCGAGCTACGAATTTGATGTATTTGCTTTACGCCTCTCAATTTCTTGTTTAGGGCAGTGTTAAATGCTTTTTCTGACTGATTAGATCAGGCAAAGATTCTAAGCTTCCAGAGACTGCCTCTGCCTATAGGCTGATAGGATTGAGATTTGAATGGCCCCAGGAAGTTGTCCTCAGGTGTGACAAGACTTTTTTTTCAACAGGGTAGGACAGTTGCTTCTGTGTGGAAGGTTGTTATTTTTAGTCTCTGAAGTGGCTCACGGCAAGGTGTTTTCTAATAGGGTAAGTCAATGTCTTCCCCCCAAGCAGGGCAGATGTCTGTGTTGTGAATATGTCCTCCGCTGCATGAGGAAATGACTCAGCATAGAAAACATGGGGTGTCTGCCTTCTGAGCTCGCTCTACCCCCGAGTCCCCAGTCCTGGGTTCTGCTCACATAGTTCTAGTCCACTTTACCTTCCCACTGCTGGAGCACAAGGTGGGTGCCTCCACAGGGAATTTTGTACATTGGCTCTTTAAGAGGGTGCCTGAATTTCCAGCTCTCTCCCTGGCAGACAGCACCCCACTGCTTATTGTAGCCAGATGTTATGTGGGCATCCTGCTCAATTTGGTGCTCTCTGCTTGGAGATTATATCCCAGAGTTCTCAGAAGCTGGGATATCTCTCCAGGACTCAGCTGTTGTCTATGGGCCCTGGCCAGCCCTTTCACACCTCTGCCCCTCCTACCAGTCTCTATGCCATCTCCACTTTCAGTCTTCAGGCATCAGGGTTCTCTCCTGAAAGTCTTCTATTGATTATTCAGGAAGTTTTTCCTTTGCAATAGCATGGTTGGAAATGCAGATTATCAGCAGTGATAATTTAAAAGAAGGCTAGGATAGGAGGGTAGGCAAAGCTTCTTCTATCAGCTAGCTGCTTTTCCCAAGTCCTTAATCTATATTATACATTTTTAAACTTACCACAGTCTACCTTCAGATTATAGTTGGTATAAGGACCTTATACCAATGCATGATTGACCCTTGAAGAACATAGGGGCTATGGGTGCTAAACCACTGCACAGTAAAAATTCCACATACTGTATAACTTTTGGACCCCTCTCCCCCTAATTTATTTGTTCTTATGGGATTGATTCCAATCACCCCTCCTCTCAGGTACCAAATCAGCAGATGCTTAAGTCTCATATATAAAAAGGTATAGATTAATGCATACAGCTAGCCCTCAGATTTCCAACTGGGATAAAAAACTGTATAGTATTTATTAAAAAACAAATCTGCATACAAGTGGGTCCACAAAGTTCAAACCTGTCTTGTTCCATTTTTTTCTGTCAGCTTTTGTGCTACTTTGTCATACATTTTACTTTTACACATTATAAACCCCACTAGAGGCTCAGTGCGTGAAATTCATGCACTGGGGGGGAAGGGGCTGAGTCCCTTAACCTGACCTGTTCCCTCTCGTGGGGAGTGGGCCTAAGCCAGCAGATGGACATCCCTCTCACAGTCTAGGACCTCCTGCTCCTTACTGCCTGCTTGCTCGCTGCTCCTTACTGCTCAGGTCACTGCTCCTTAACGCTGTCGCGGAGGTGGGAGAGGCTCCTGCCATCACCGTTGTGCTTGCCAGCTATGAGCTCCGCTTCTGGCTGAGGAGCCCTGACCACCAGGGAACAGCTCCTGTGTTGAGCTTCTGCCCCTGATAGTGCACATCATAGTGACTGGTTGTTCCATTGTAATGATCACTTAGACTTTTATTATATAGACTAGGAGCCCAGTGCATGAAATTTGTGCACTGGGTGGGGTTCCCTCAGCCCAGCCTGCCCCCTCTCAAATACTGGGAGCCCTCAGGGGATGTCCTACTGAGGCAATCAGGCTGATCAGGGGAAGGCACCAACCCCATCACCCTGATGCTGCAGCCACTGCCAGTCACTGCAGGCACCAAGGTGTTTTCATCAACACGGACTCCAGTCCCTTCACCATGAAAAAATGACAACTTTCTTTAGGCATTTTCAAATGTGTCTTTCATAGGATATGACATTTCTTTTTTATTCTCACCTAAGGATATGTTTCCATTGATTTTTATAGAGTGTGGAAAAGAAAGGGAAAAACAGACAGAAACGTCAAAGTGAGAGGAACACTTTGATTGGTTGCCTCCTGCATGAGCCCTGACCTGGGCCCCAGGCAGGAAGGAACCTGCAACCTAGGTACATGCCCTTAGTCAGAATCGAACCAGACCCTGCGTTCACCAAGCCTAGGCATTATTCACTGAGCCAAACTGGCTAGGGCAGGATATGACATTTCTTAGCCCTCCAGGCAGACATTCCTTTTTTTTCTCCAAGAGTGTGGTGGAAAAACTCTAGATCACCTTTTTGGATTCTTGTACCCAAGTTACTAAGAATATTACCAGTGGCAAACAGGGAGCTTAGCCAATGAGCAGTCAGAAAAGCTATTTCCTCTTTACTTCACACGGATCACGTCTGATGTTTGGTTCTGCCCTGGCCAAGGCCAAAAGCCTCCAGGCCTGGGCAGGCCTCCCCCCCCCCCTCACTCCAGCTCTCTCTGATCACCCAGCTCTGCCCCTGCCCAGGTCCCAAAACTCTGGCCAGGGCTTGGGGCCTGGGCAGGGGACCCCCAGCTTCCTCTGATCACCTGGCTCAGTCCCTGCCCAGGTTCCAACCCTCTGGCTGGGAATTGGGGCCTGGGCAGGGGACCCCCAACTCTCTCTAATCACCCAGTTGCCTGGCTCCACCACTGCCAAGATTTTAGCCTCAGAGCCTGGGCAGGGGCCCCCCAGCTCCCTCCGATTACAGGTTCCGCCTCTGGCTGGAGCTTGGGGCCTGGGCAGGGGACCCCCAGCTATCTCTGATCACCCAATCACCCGATTCTGTGCTTATCCAGGCCCCAAGCCTCTGGCCGGGGTTTGGGGCCTGGACAGGGGACCCACATCTCCCTCTAATCGCCCGGCTCTGCCCCTGCCCAGGAGCCACCTGGCTCAGGTCCTTCCCAGGTTGCTCAGGACCCATGGGAACCTACCTCAGAGTGACCTGGATACTGAGAAAGTTCCCAGGACCCAGGCTGTTGGGCGCCTATCTTTGTTGGGATAATTTGCATACTCACTATGATTGGCTGTGGGCATAGCGGAGGTACAGTCAATTTACATGTTTGTCTATTATTAGGTATGATGATACATTGTTTTTATTTTTGCTTCAAACAATGATCTTTTAAAGAGATTTCAAACTAAAAAAAATTTCTCTTGGTAGCCACATAGTAATCGTTTCTGTTGCTCTTCAATTCTTTATGTAGAACCAGACTTCCTTCTGGTAGCATTTCCTTCTGCCAGGAAGACTGTCTTTAACATTCCTTGTAATGCAGATTTGCTAGTGATGTATTCTTTCAGCTTGATGTATGTGTGAAATGTTTTTATTTTGCCTTAATTTTTTAAAGATACTTTTGCTGGGTATAGAATTTAAGGTAGACTTATTTTTTTCGACAGTATTTTAAAGGTGTTACTGTTTTCTCATTTGCATAGTTTTTGATAAGAAATCTTGTGATCATTATCTTTTTTTATGTGACCTTTTAAAAAATTTGGCTCTTATCACTTAAGCAGTTTAATGATGATGTGCCTTGGGTTAGTTTTCTTCTGTATCTTGTACATTGAGTTTATTGAGCTTTTTTGATTGTTGGTATAATTTTCATCAAATTTGGAAGACGTTCAGCCCATTGTTTCTTCAAATATATTTTCCATTCTCACTTCCCTCTCCTTTAAGAACTGTCATGAAAAGCACATTAGCAATTTGTAATTAATTCACAGGTCACTGATGCTGCTCTTTTGGTCTTGTTTTTATTTGATCTTGTTTTTATTTCTGTGTTTCATTTAGAATAGTTTCCATTGATGTGTCTTCAAGTCTATAATATCTTCTTTTGCAATGTCTAATCTGTCATTAATCCCTTCTATTATGTGTTTTATATCTTATACTTTAGTTTTCTTCTGTAGAAGGCCAACTTGGGTCTGTTTTATATTTTCCATGCCTTTGACTTAACTTTAATTTTTCTTTCAATTTTTGAAATATAGTTAACTCTTGAATAAGGGGGTTAGGGTTGTGACCCAATGCCCAGTTGAAAATCTGTGTATGACTTTGACTCCTCTAAAATTTTAGGTGGGAGGGAAAATCTGGTATCTTTTACTCTATCTTGGCTGGAACGTAAAGATAATTAACATTTCTAATTGATGTAATTTAATGAGAACCTACTTGCACAGTAAAACTGGTCAAAAGTTAACGTCTTTACTTAAATAGTATTATCTTTCATTTTACCCCCAAAATGGAACCTCTCTTTAGTTTTAGAACAACTTTGTTTTTGAATGAAAAAAATGATTGGCAATGAGCCTATTTATATTAATCCTGAAATTAATTATGTTTAAAGTGGTTGTAGATTTTATTCTTTCATTATTTTTGTCACATTTATTTTTTGACATTCTTAAGCAAATTTATTTCAAATGTCTGGTTTAGAAGAAGGGTTTTGGAAATATAATCAACATAATTTAAACTAACCACCATGAGAGTCCGAGTGGGTAAGTAGAGGGGAATGTGTTAATTTCAATGTTTCATCAAAGAATAGTTTAATTTCTAAACTTGCTATTTATAACAAGATGCATATGTTCGGAGAGAATCCAAGATGGCGGCATAGGTAAACACCTACACTGCTGCCTCGCACAACAATTTCAAAACTACAATTAAAAGACAGAACGGACATCATCCAGAACCACAGGAAAGCTGGCTGAGTGGAAATTCTACAACTAGAAGGAAAGAGAGGGGCTCACAGAAACCCAGAGGAGCTGCAAAAAGCTGAGGTACTGAGACGCGCGTGCTCAGAGAGCAGGTGCCGGAGTACCGGGCTGGCTTTCTCTGGCGGGAGGGAAACGGAGACTCTTAATGGCATTGAACCCCTTATCCTACGACACTAAATCCCAGATCCAGCCGAAACTCATACGGGGGAGTTTGGACTGTGAAAAGGGAGAGGTGCACGGAAATTTAGGGGAGTCGCAGAAGATCGGGTCCGGTCTCGCACGCGCACGGTGCTGCGCGGAGGACAGATTGCCGATTGTGCCGCTGGCTTTCGCGTGTGGGCAGGAGACAGACCCTCCCAACTGTGCCACTTCTGAGTCCACTGGGCCCCTGTTTCGGGCGAAACCCTGGGGACCTAGACTCGTGTGGTCCTGGCGCGCAGGGGAGATGGAAAGGCAGCGGTTAGAGGCACTGAGGGTGCGCGCGCGCACAGGGACCGCTCCAGCCATTACCCAGTCACGTGAGACTCGGGGGCCGTGGAGAGGGGGGCCGACTCGAAGGCAAGGCGGTCCCTTAAGCCCTGAGACTCCACCCATCCCAAGCTCAACAGAGGCTTCTGCGGCTTTGCCTCTGGTATTATAAGGCTGAATCCAACACAGAAGTTTCCCAGGCATGGTGAGGATGCCGAGACAGGGGAAGGGATCACAAACAAAAGAAATGGAGGAAAAAAAAAAAGACTGGATATAGAGTTCAAAACCACGCTTATGGGGTTTTTCAAGAATATGCTAGAAAAGATGGATAAATTTAGCAAGACCCAAGAGAAGATGAAAAAGGACATACTAGAGATGCAGGGGAGCCAACTAGGGATGGAAAAGGTTCAACTGGAGATGATAGAGGACCAAATAGAAATTAGACATACACTGAC
>JAAGEH010000327.1:1952436-1965753 GCA_011751065.1 Lasiurus cinereus | reverse complement strand
GAGCGGTGCGTCCTCGGCGCTCGAGCCGCCAGGGCACACCTGCCCTCTGGGCTTCCGGTGCAGCTCGGGCCTGGCCGGACCTGCAGGAGCGAGCACCGGTGCTGGTTCCCTTAACCCCTGCGACCCCGCGGCCCCCCGCCCCCTCCCACGTGTGTGTGCTGCTGCTGTGGTAGCAGGAGAAGGTTGCTCAGTGGGTAGAGCGTCGGCCGGCGGACTGAAGAGTCACTCACGGCGGAGCCCGCGGAGGCCTTGCTGCTCCAGACCCACCCGTGACTGATAATTCTCAGGGGGAAAGGGGTGTGGGATATACAGGGAGAGAGTGGACAAAAATCATACACCTATGGATGAGGTAAACGGGAGGGAGGGAAGGGTGGGAGGTGGGTGGAGGGGTGCTATGGAGGGGAAAAAAGAAAAACAAATGTAATAATCTGAATAATAAAGATTTAATTAAAAAAAAAAGATGCATATGTTCTCTTTGGCAGTCCTACAGGGAAGCCAAGGCATCCACCTCAGCCATGTGGTTTGCCAGCACATGTCATTTACTGATCAAACTGTGTGAATGATCCTTCCGTGTGTGAGGCTCTATGACCTCTCTCTCATTGTCTTGCTAGTTGAGAACTTGAATGTTCTTGCTGAACATTGAAGCTGACTCTGGTGGGCCAATGCACATAAATTCTGTAGACTCATAGTGCAGGTGGATAACCAGCTCCTCCTTGGAGTGAAGTTAAGTTCGTACCTTCATTTTATAATATGAATAGAAAGAGATCTTAATTTAAGGCAGTAATAGCAGACATTTTTCACTTGAATCTTAGTGGGCAGACTGCTATATACTTTGTAGTGAAGAGTATTTTATTGTCTGATAATCCAGGTAATGGAGCCTATGCTTATCCACTGCCTAACTTTAAGGTTCTTACCTCATATATGTCTTACTTATCTTTAAGAAAATGCATTCATAAATGGAATAAGCATTTCAATATTTGATGAGAAGGGTTAACAACATTTGATAATTGAATTTTTTTATAGTTAGTGCTATTTTAAATTTTGCTGCCTTAAAAATTAAGGCTCTCTTATACTCCTCTTCAGAAGTAGAGATTTTGAAGTATTACACATGTGTATAGTAAGTGTTTTTAAGTTAAAACTTAAGTATGTTACCTTTTCTTAAGTATTGTTACTTTTCATAAAAATGTACATTTTTCAATTTAACGATTGCCATGACATTTAGAGAAGTGCTTGCCAAGGTCTCTTGCTGCCCAGTCTTAGAAGATTTTCAAGATTAAAGAGCTCTGTGTGATCCTAGTCAGCACTAGTTAGATTTTTAAAATATGAAACTAAATTGGGATAATAGTGTCTCGGCCCGGTGTTTGCACAGTGCTTGGTGCACTGTGGCAGCAGCCCCTGGGGTTCTGTCTGTGGGCAACAGAGTTGTCCTGGGACTGAAGTGTCCGTGAGGGTGTTGCTGTTTGCCTGGTATTTCAGGGCTTGACCCTGTATCTCAAGATACCAAATTGAGTCCACTGAGAAGTTCTAGTGAGAGCACTTTCCAGAACATTGTTCCCCGATGTGTGCATCCTGCCAACTCCATTCACATGTGGCATTGTGGTCCCAACGTGGTACCTGGGTCCCATTCAGAGAATGGCTGATCTCTGTTAACTCACACCGGTGGTTCCCAAAGTGGAGTCTGGGCCCCAGTAATTCACAAAGGAAAACTTGGGCCATGTGAACAAATCAGAACTTGCATTTATCTTTATTGTTGGGATTTTTTAGTTAAGTCTTTCTGTGTAATATGTATGCCAGTGAATAGCATCATTTATAAGTAATTGCACACACATGTTGGGTATATGTGCTCTCATTTTGTTTTGCTAATGGTACTGTCTGATCAAGAAGCTTCAGCCTAGATAAGGCTCCAAGCAGTGTCTGGCAAAGATTCTGTTCTGTGACCTTCCAGCTCCTCCATTAGTGAGTGTCATGACACATGAGGTTTGTGCATTTGTGTGCTTTTCTTATGAAAAGAGCCATGCCTCCCAAAGGCTTCTTTGGCCCTGAAGGTCAAATATCTCTGGGCTGAAACCAATGAAGCTTGTTTGGAAGGACTCAGTCTTGTTTACAGATGCCTTCTTAGGTTAAATTAAAGGGTATTCTATTAAAAAATAAAATATATAATTAGACACGTATTCCTTTTAACGAGTAAAGTGTCACCAAGACTTCTGAGGAGCTGCAGCCACGGCCGTTGCCATGGTCTCGCAGTATGGGGGCTGTGTAGCATCCCTGACTGGACTCTGGGTCTCTATTTCCTTTAGAAAGATGATGTTGTTTGTATGTTTTCATTAGTCTTCTAGCTCCTTAAAAGTTTTAGTAGATTGTTGTCTCTCAAAGTCAAAGTCATTGGCGCTGGGTAGGTGTGACTACAAAAGAGCTACTTTTGGACCTCCTGTTTTCCTGACTGTTTGGCATGAAGAGTTTTTTGCTATCTCTATGGGTTGCTTTTGTGGAGTCTACCCCGGGCAGGTGATGGGATTGCATTGGGATGGGGATGAGAGTTAAATCTGAAAGTTGACTGACAAGGTGAAATGGAGTTTAGTTGAAGTCATTCTTGAAACCCTTAGAACACTCATAAAAGAAAGGTTTTGATTTATAGTCCTTTGTGGTTAAATTTTGATATGATCCCCTGTAGCTATTTAAGTTCTTCCTTGAGAGATGGCAACAGTATACCAAGGGTCAGAAAATCTTACCATTCACACATCCTTTCCAGTAAGTATGGGCCAAGGCACATGTTCATCAAAGAGAAGGGCTATGTCAATTATTGCTTTTATAAGCGTGTACAAGTGAGTTAAAAGGACTTCTGTGCAATATGACACAACCACGCATTTCCAGCTGTGCCATTTTATTCGCCAAGCCTGTAGTATCTGATTCCCATGAATGATTTTTTTTCCCTGAAAAGGAATAACCTGTATGTTTATTAATTTATGTAGTAAGTATTGAGTTTGCGCAAGGCTTTGATCTTTCATTGGGACCACAGGAATCAAAAAGACTCTCAAAGGACTCATCCTGTGGGGAAAGAAGGCAGGAAAGCAGCCAGAGGAGGCAAAGCTGTTCCGGGTCATGTGTGCGATGGAGAAACAGAATTTGAGTAGAGGGCATGGAGGGGCAGGCGCCCTCTTGAAGGAAGTGGACACGTGGGGGCGGGGAAAGGGTGGTTGCCAGGTATCTTTTTCTACCAGACCCCCGTTTCCTGGGTCAGTGTGCACTCGCGCCCTCACCACCCCCCCATCCTTACTCTCCTCTGTGCCCCCACTCCCACCCCAGCAGCAGGGCAGTTCTGGCCAGCATGACCTCTGTGTGACCTCTGTTAGTGGTACATGGGGGAGCAGGCAGGGCAGACGGGTCTGGTTCCATAGGCATAGTCACTGACAGAAATGGGAAAGTCCAAGGAATTGGCTCTGATTAGCACTTTATTTTGTGATGTCTGTGAATGCATCATACCTGATTTTAAGGGCTGTTTGTTTTTAACAGGAATCACTAGATTTGATCTTCTGGGAGACTTCGGAAGGTTTAACTGGCTGGGAAATTTCTATATTGTGTTATCCTACAATTTGCTTTTCGCTGTGGTGACAACCCTGTGTCTGGTCAGAAAATTCACCTCTGCAGTCCGGGAAGAGCTCCTCAAGGCCCTAGGTAATCTGCAGGCACTGCGTGGTTTCCTCTTTCTACTAATTAATAACTGACATGAGAGTTAATTTTCCGTTTTCATTTATTTCTTCAAATGTGTAAGTGCTTAGAGGCCACAGTCCTGACCCTTGTGTGAATCTCCCCGTGAAACACCGCCTTCCTCATCTGCAAGGTCCCTTCTTTTGAGGACAGTGGGGACATAACAGGCATCATCCCCGGAGGCTGAGCCCATCCTGCATCAGGTTGGAGCAGAAAGCAGCAGCTCTCTGTCGTGCCTATGGTGTTGGGAGGCATGAGGAGGCAGAAGGTGTACATATTGGGAAGGGCACCTCCTCCTGTTTCAGTGAAGGATTTTAGTGAGGTTTGGGTTTTGCAAGTGTCAGGCAGACCCTGTTCTCTATAGTGAGCTCCACATAGCGCAGGATAAAGTGTGTTCTCGCATTCCTGGGAGCAAAGCTCCTGGTCCTGTTTCCACAGCCACTCATACAGGCAGTGAGAGCGACTCCTCAGTGGGTGTAAATGTGCCCTTAGAGTGTATTTGTCCTGCTCACGGCAGCAGTGACACTAAGCACATTCCAGCCTTTGGATGTGGGAACCCAGGTCAATAGAAAGGACCACACATCATACTTCTGGGGTGTGGGCATGAACCTTATAGCAGAAAGGGAAAGGCAGCAGTTGATGGTAGGCAATCCTGACGGGAGCTCACCCACCTGCCCTGGCAGCACTCGGTGCTTACACTTCACGCTCCCTTGTGTTTCCAGCTCCTGGACAGGTAGCCTGATGCTGGCACTGAGGCCCTGCGATCAGGTAACAGCCTATGAGCAATGGCAAATCTTGGCTCACCAGGGCTTCCTAGCCCAGGGACTGAAAGGGTGACCTTTGGGCCCGGCCAGCTTGGCTCAGTGGTGGAACATGAACCTAGGAACCAGGAGGTCAGGGTTCGATTGCCGTCAGGGCATATGCCTGGGTTGTGGGCTCAATCCCTAGTGTGGGGCATGTAGGAGGCAGCTGATCAGTGATTCTCTGATGTTTCCATCAGTCTCCCTTCTCTGAAATAAAAAAAAAAATAAAATAAATAAAAAATACACACACATATTTTAAATAAAGAAAGGGTGACCTTGGGGAAGGAGAAAAGACTTCAGATTCTTTGTGTTTTACTCTATAGTAATCCTGTAAGGAGATGGCTGATGAAATATTGGCCCAAAAGGGAAAAGTTGTGCCTCACTTTAGCCGGAGCACCAGAAAGTGGATGGGTCCCTGCCCAGGTGTGTGGGGTTCTGGCTGTGGGTCTGCACAGGGGATGGGAACAAGCATTTCTGGCTGGCAGTGTCCAGAGTTAAACTGCAAGACCATCGAGCTGTAAGCTTGCTCGGCTCTCATGGGCACCTCTGTGATAGGGTGGCTGTACCTGCAGCAGGGCTGCTGTGTGCAGGGCCCTGGATGTCCCGTCAGGGCATCTGCACACAGTGGACATCAGTTTAGCTATGGACGATGGTGTCCATGGCAGCTTCTGCACAAGACAAACACTGGTTCCTTCTGCAGCACCCACGTTTCAGAAGGAACCCCCACCCCAGGAGGGCCAGTCCTGTCCCCTCTCCCGCGGGTGCAGTGTTCTGTGTTCGATTTCTTGGAGGTGGTGGCTCAGTGGCACTGGTTGCTGTGTACTTTTTATTCTCTGAAATAATTATCTTTGTTCAACTTGTTGCTTTGCCATTTCTTTCTTTTTCTTTTGGGTAATGTTTTCCATTATCTTTCTTTTTAAATACATGCTTCATATTTTGCTGTGTCTGTCCATGCGTTTTCCTGTATTATTCATATGTGTGTATTTTGAAACACAAATAGATGATGCTTGTTTGGGATTGGGGTCCTTGGGAGACGCCCTTGGGGTAGGAACAGGCTTGCAGGAGGATCAGTGCTGAGGATGTGGGCAAAGGGGTAGGGACCATGCAGAGGGGGCGGCTGCCTGGGCCTCAGCACAAGCCCAGCTGTCTCCAGGGGGCGCTGTGTGTGCCGCAGGGCTGGCCTGGCCCACATGGAAGAGAGACCCCTTGGAGGTGTCCCCAGCACCTTCACTCCTTTTAGTGCCCCACCGCCCCCATCTGCCTCAGGCAGAGCTTCCTCTCACCATTTCTTCCTCCCTGCAGGGCTCCATAAGCTGCACTTATCCAGGGCACCCCGGGAGTCGGATACCGCCAAGCCCTCTGCCAACGGGCACCAGAAAGTCCTGTGAGGCTGTTCCACACCCAGCGCAGACGTGGGAGTGATTCGGCCGTTACTGTCCAAGGCGTGGCGGCTACGCTCACTTTCTAATCGTCTTCTGGGAACCTGTGGGGCGTGGGTCCCAGCCCCACACCCACTTCCGCCGGGAAGTTAGGGCTTCCGAGGACTCGCTCCAGCCCAGTACCTGCACACATGGAGGCTGCTGGTGGCACCTGGTGTTGGGACAGGAGGTGGCCAAGGGCGTGAGCCAAGGCCAAGGGTGTGCACAAGATGCAGGAGTGTCTGTGCCTGGGACATGGGAGCTGGCGTGGCACCACGTCCTTGACGCAGGACAAAGCACAGTTCAGGTTTAGTTACAGATGTGAGTCCAGGGAACTCTTCCCTCCACACCTGGGCAGCTCTGCACCACCAAGGTGGGAGGGAGTGGCCAGCCGGTTCCAAGTTCATGGCCAGTCAGTGTCTCCTCTCCTGGCGCAGCTGCCCGTGTGAGACTCTGGGACCAGCGCCCTCCTTACTGGCTGTATGACACCATTCTTAAGCCGCTTTTTCTAAATTTCCTTCACTCCTCGTGCTCCTGTGTCCATCCTAAACTAAGCACTCTGGGTAGAAGCCAGTTTCTTTTGTGCCGCTTCAGGCTTCACTACTTTTGCCATTTAAACCTCAGACCTGAAAAAGCAACCAGTTTAGCACCAAATGCACAGCATCTGGTTCTGGTGTAAGAAGAGTGGCCGAGTATGGTGATCTGCCAGCCACTCAGTTAAGCTGTAAATAATTCTCAGGGTTGTGTCATGGCCCCACATCTACTGAATAAAAAGTTGTCCCTCAGGAGACTGAGTTCTTGGTTAAGCATGTAGAATCTGAGGGCCCCCCACACAACCCCAAATCTGGTCTCTACATTGTCTCTACACACACACGTATGTTCACATGTCTGTAAATATGTACATATATTCATATGCACTGTGTGTGTGCAATGAGCCATCTATGAAGGCAACAGTAAAATAATTTTTTCTCAGATTGTTGCATTTAAAGCTTTTTTGGGGGGAGAAATTATGAAAACCATATTGGACATCAAAACATTTACACTTAGAGTCAAAATAAGAAAAATGAATGTGTATGTTTGCAAGCTCCGCTGATTGGGCCTGTCCTCTGTGTGCACCCACACTTCCTTTGGAGCCTTGAGAAAATGCAGGTCGCTTAACAAATAGTTGAGGATTGTGAATGTTACTCAGTCAGCCTTGTGCTCGCCTGGTGGCCGCCAGCAGGGATGCGCACCGAGGAGGCTCATCAGGCGTGCTTTCTAGCTCCTGCATCCGCCTATGTAGGCATCGGCTGCCAGCAGTGGCTTTTGCAGGAATGCATGGGAGCGGACCCTGGGACACATGGCCACGGAAGAAGACATGCTTCCTTCAGTAGAGTGGTGCTGCCCAGTCACCCCAGTTCAGGCACATCCCTGGAAGAGTTCTGGGCACGTGTCTGAGAATAGTCACCTTTTCCATGTCTCTGTCAGGACTGTTCTCTGACCACTTCTCTCTGAAGACTGAGACCACCTGGCCGGGCCTCGCAGGGAGGCCTGCTGCGGACACCCACAAGCGGGGCCCTGCCCGGTTGCACACGGCTCTGCAGGCCGTAAGCAGGCTGGTCACATGGCCTGCACGTAGGGCTGGGGCCTGCAGGGACCTATCAGTGAGGGCTGGTGAAGGCCAGCAGCTGTCTCCAAAATGGTGCTGCCCCTCATGACCACAGGCCTCCCCTTTCCCACCTCCCACGTCTTTTCTGAAGGAGTTAGACCTGGGGGTACAGGTTTCTTGAGGAGACTCAGCCAGCTCCAGTCATTAATTGGTTCTGCATATTTAAGTAAAATATTTTAAAACTATAAAATTATTGATAACTTCTAATTTTTCAACCTGTTTCTTAGATTTAATGTTTCCTTAGCTTTATGAACCTTCTCTCTAAACTAGATCTGTTCTAAAAGTAAATGCACACACACTCCCATTAGCACTCAGTGCACAGTGGGTGATGGGTGGATGGAACTTTCCCGTGTTTCTGACTCGCAGGTGTGTTAAAGGTGTGTGCACACCTGGTCTTTAGGGGCACCCACACCTGCCTGGCCTCAGTCCTCATGAATCTGCCTATGTGATTAGAAGCCTTGTTGCTTTCCTGGCTGCACAGTATTTAATGAATAAGGACAATTCTTACAGTAACTAAAAAATATATATGGGCATACATATAATACGGACTTTTTAAACTAAATCTGGTCTGATGTTACTTTAAAAATAATGTTTGGAGGCACTGGTAAATTTGTTTACAGGCAGGGCATTTTTTTTTTTTTTTTACAAATTGTTACTCCTATTTGTTTCTATAAGATATTGTCAGTATGACCATTTAAATGTCTTAGAAATTAAAAGTTTTACAAAAATGAGTGCTTATAAGCACTGAAATGTTTTTCTAAAAAAATCTGAAATGCCATTACGGTATGTCTAAAACTTAAGGGTATGTATAGGTACCTACTTCCATTTCCATGTAGAAAAGGCAGTAATTCTGGTGAGACACTGAATGGAGACAAAAGTCACTGTTTTCTCTTTAATGGTGGAGTGCCAACTCTTCGCACTCTGACAGGGAGCCTCGATTGTGGGGTGATGTGTTACCCGACCGAGTACCTAGATTTGTGTGCTTTCCCTGGTCTCCCACAGAAGGCCTGGCGCACTGAGTGTAGTCCCCGCAGCACAGCGAGCACTTGGGACGGAATGGGACGTTAGCAGCTGGTGGAGGCACCAGCAGGACAGGCAGTGCTTTACGCTTTCTGACCACAGGAAGAGACATTTTACATGTGAGTCAGCACACACACACACACACACACACACACACACACACACTTCTGTCCATATAAACAACCAGTAGGGCCTTCTTTCACGTATGTGATGTATGCTGGCATTTTCTATTCCGTTTTGTTATTTTTTTAAACATAAACCACTAAGTCATTACCTGGCCTGTATTAATGAATGGTAAACAGTAGTTTGAAAGACATGACGTTGAGAGCTGTGAAAATTGTTTATCAGGTGAAATGTGTTATTCCAAATACCTGAGGCATAAGTCATGGGCATGCAGTCCTTGTTGCCCATAAAACTGTAATTAAAATCGGTCGAAATCATGAACCGCTAACAAATGGATTATAACATTTCAAAACTAGGTGATTGATCCATATGTCTCAAGGGGGAGAGCTGGGAGCTAGTTTTTAGAGAAGTGACTTAACCTCAAGTTGTGTATAACTCAATTAGGAAGGTGTCTTTCAAGTTCAAATGTAACCAAATACTAGGAAATCCAGACGGAGCCGCTTTTCTTGGACAGGACTTGGTGTCTCACTGCTGAGCCCTCCCAAGTAGAGGCCCAGCTGCTGGGCCAGCAGGACACTGGGCCGTGGGAACAGGGCCTCCAGTGTCCAACCCGGGGCAGAGCCCAGGCTGGGAGTGAGGCCAAGGCAGGTGGTCACTGCGCATTGTATGTCTTGCTTTGAGATGGGATGCAGGGCAGCAGCTGCCATCACAGTGACTGGAAGCCCCTGGAAATAGCACATTTTTTTGTATCAGCAGATGGTGGGTTTGGACAGTTAGCTGACAGCTCCTTGTGCGATGCCGATGTACGGTACTTTCCACGTGGCCCTCGGTCCTCGGCGTGCTCTCGGCCTCTTGGTGCCCACAGCGGTCCATCTCCTCTCACTGTCCTTACTGTGGCCATGGAGGTGAAGCATTCAGGTGGGGCGAGTGCTGCTGTCATTTACAGGGACACCTTGGCCTCGGTGTCACCAAGCACAGGCCCAGACCCCACTGGCCTCACCGCCTCCCATTGGCAGGTTCAGAATTCTCAAGGAGCAGATAACGGACCTTCCATCACAAACACAAGCCAGTGTTCACAGCTGCTGGTGTCAGTCATGGGTGCCGAGGGTGGGGAAGTGGCAGCAGCCTGCCTCCGTGTGCTCGGCTTACCTCAGCCAAGGCACTGGGCTCCAGAATGAGTGCTGCGAGATGCTCAGCAGCAGCCATGCCAGGGGACAGGAAGCTGGGTTCTAAAGTGAGACTGATGTTATGCATGTTGCTTGCAAAAGGGACCTGCTTTAAAGTAATGATAACAAGAACACTCCCAGCAGCGGCCACTTGGTGTTCCTGATGCCAGGCTTTGCTTTAGCATTTTATTAGTGTGAATGTGCATTTACAGATGTCATTTATTTAATCCCCATATTGACCCTGTGAGTTGCGTACTATTAGTAACACTCTTATTTCCCCTTTGTAGGTGGGGAAGCTAAAGCACAGAGAGGTTAAGTAACCTGCCCAGGGGCCCACAGGCTTCAGAATACAAATCCCTGTCGGGCTCCTGAGTCCTGCCCTTAAACCAATATATACACTGTCTCTCAGAGACGTCATCCTCCCACTGAAGGCCAAGGAACCTCTCCTCTCCAGCCATGGATAACAGAGCCCCTTCTACCTCTAAACAGCTTCACTCCTCTAAACCAAAAAGATGTGGCTCAGACCTGTCACCTCTGTCTTGATGGGGACACAACCAGGTAGAGAACACGTGAGATATTTGGGCCTTAAGAACACGACTTGATTGCCCTGAAAAGAATTGTGAGAAATGCTCACCTGTCTGAATTCAAGACTTGGAGACAGAAGTATGACAAAAATAATACTTTTAATAAGTTCTCAAGAGCGGTATCCGTCCAGTTATACAGGCACACCTGGGTTAGCGAACACAGCCTGTTTATTTAGTCCCTCCTCCAGGTTCTCATTGGCAGAGTACTATGGCGTCACCTGTTTCCTCCTATGTCGCCTAGGTCTTGCTGTCTCCCATTGGGCCATTTAAGAAAATTGGGCTGAGGCCTTTTCTGGTTGTCTCCACCTCCCCCTGTCTAGTTAGGCAGGTACCTTGGGGGTTTCCACTATGATGCTGGCTAGCTACAGTTCTTGGTTCTTATATCCTCTTCCCTCCTGCCTACATTCTGTTTGCCCTGGGGAAATTCAGCAACCATCTCCATCAAAAGTCAGCCACGCTGGAGATGGGTCATGGAGGCCCATTTCCTACAGAAGGAGGTTTGGGGAAGTTCTCTCTGGCTCCCGGTTTAGCACACAGGCCCAGATCTGGGGACCTGCAGCCCCAGGGGGGTGGCAGAGGCCTGGGTTTCCTGTTTCCTTATTCTTTCTCCCTGTGCAAAGCGGCTGTGCAGAACTTGGGCTGTGAGGAGGACCAGGAAGAGTGGCCATAGCAACTGCACTCAATTCCAAGGGCAGAAATGGGACATAAGAGGCTTGCATGTTGACAACATTTTACATGGACACCTGCTTGGTGTGGCTGATGCATCTGAGCACAGGCGATTGATGAGTGTCAGCTGTCACTTGCAGTTTATTTATTTTAACTTCTCAGCCTTTCTGAGACAATGTTGTAACCAGCTGTAGCAGCTCCTATAAAGGACTGCAGCCCTTTGAACTTTTAACAATGGCCTGCATAGAAACAGCTGACATTTAAAAGCCTTAGAAGGAGTAGAGAATCCAAGATGGCATAGGTAAACACCTACACTGCTGCCTCGCACAACAATTTCAAAACTACAACTAAAAGACAGAACGGACATCATCCAGAACCACAGGAAAGCTGGCTGAGTGAAAATTCTACAACTAGAAGGAAAGAGAGGGGCTCACAGAAACCCAGAGGAGCTGCAAAAAGCTGAGGTACGGAGACACGCACGTGGAGAGAGCGGGCGCCAGAGGACCTGGCTGGCTTTCTCTGGCGGGAGGGAAATGGAGACTCTCAACGGCATTGAACCCCTTATCTTAAGACACTAAACCCCAGATCCAGCCGAAACTCATACGGGGGAGTTTGGACTGTGAAGAGGGAGAGGTGCACGGAAATTTAGGGGAGTCGCAGAAGATCAGGTCCGGTCTCGCACGCGCACGGCGCTGCGCGCAGGACAGATTGCTGACTGTGCCGCTGGCTTTCGCAAGTGGGCGGGAGACAGACCCTCCGAACTGCGCCACTTCTGACTCCACTAAACCCCTGTTTCAGGCGAAACCCTGGGGACCTAGACTCATGTGGTCCTGGCGCGCAGGGGAGATGGAAAGGCAGCGGTTAGAGGCACTGAGGGTGTGCGCGCGCACAGGGACCGCTCCAGCCATTACCCAGTCACGTGAGACTCAGGGGCCGTGGAGGGCGGGGCCGACTGGAAGGCAAGGCGGTCCCTTAAGCCCTGAGACTCCACCCTCCCAAGCTCAACAGAGGCTTCTGCGGCTTTGCCTCTGGCATCATAAAGCTGAATCCAACACAGAAGCTTCCCCGGCATGGTGAGGATGCCGAGACAGGGGAAGGGATCACAAACAAAAGAAATGGAGAGGAAAAAAAAAGACTGGATATAGAGTTCAAAACCACGCTTATGGGGTTTTTCAAGAATATGCTAGAAAAGATGGATAAATTTAGCAAGACCCAAGAGGAGATGAAAAAGGACATACTAGAGATGCAGGGGAGCCAACTAGGGATGGAAAAGGTCCAACTGGAGATGATAGAGGACCAAATAGAAATTAGACATACACTGACTGAAATAAGGAATATTGTACAGAGTCCTGGCAGCGGACTGGAGAAAGGCAAGAATCAAGTAAAAAATTTGAAATATAAAGAGGCAGACAACATTCGACTGGAAAGGCAAGAAGAGAGGAGAATCCAAAGGTGTGAACATAATGTGGGGAGCTTCTGGGACAGTTTTGAGCGTGCCAACATCAGAATTGTGGGGGTGCCAGAAGAAGAGAGAGAGCAAGATACTGAAAACCTATTTTAAGAAATAATGACTGAGGGGGACCGGGACCCGGGGAAGGAGCCGCCTGCGTCCCCGGCCAGAGGCGGGCTCGTGGCGAGGTCGAGGCCCCGGAGCCTGGGGGGACGTGCCCCGCAGCACAGGGCGCCGAGCTGGGCCCCCCAAAGGGGAAACGCAGGCATGGAACACGGACTAACGGTGCTCCGCTCGGCGCCCCGCCGTCCTCCTCCCAGTGCTGGACTGAGTCCCCGCTGCTGGCGACGCCAGCGGGGGAGAGGGACAGGTCTGGGGGGCTGGGGCGCTGGGGCCAGGCTGCAGATGCTGAGACCTCGTGCTGAGGCTGAGGCTGGGACCCTCGCGCTGAGGCTGAGGCTGAGACCCTCACGCTGGGGCTGGGACTGGGACCCTCGCGCTGGGGCTGAGGCTGAGACCCTCGTGCTGAGGCTGAGGCTGAGACCCTCGCGCTGAGGCTGAGATCCTCCTGCTGAGGCTGAGGCCCTTGTGCTGAGGTTGGGGCTGGGGCTGGGACCCTCGTGCTGAGGCTGAGGCTGAGGCTGAGACCCTCGTGCTGAGGCTGAGACCCTCGCGCTGAGGCTGAGGCTGAGGCCCTCGTGCTGAGGCTGAGGCCCTCGTGCTGAGGCTGAGGC
>JAAGEH010000327.1:1852208-1952014 GCA_011751065.1 Lasiurus cinereus | reverse complement strand
CATGCTGAGGCTGAGGCTGAGGCGCTGAGACCCTCGCGCTGAGGCTGAGGCTGAGGCGCTGAGACACTCGCGCTGAGGCTGAGGCTCTGAGACCCTCGCGCTGAGGCTGAGGCTGAGGCGCTGAGACCCTCGTGCTGAGGCTGAGGCGCTGAGATCCTCGTGCTGAGGCTGAGGCTGAGACCCTCATGCTGAGGCTGAGGCTGAGATCCTCGTGCTGAGGCTGAGGCGCTGAGACCCTCGCACTGAGGCTGAGGCTGAGCGGTGTGCCCTCGGCTCTAGAGCCGCCAGGGCATCTGCCCTCAGGGCTTCCGGTACGGCTCGGGCCGGGCCGGACCTGCAGGAGCGAGCGCTGGTGCTGGTTCCCTTAACCCCTGCGACCCCGCGGCCCCCCGCCCCTCCCCACGTGTGTATGCTGCTACTGTGGCAGCAGGAGGAGGTGTGCTCAGTGGGTAGAGCATTGGCCTGCGGACTGAAGAGTCACTCACGGCGGAGCCCGCGGAGGACTTGCTGCTCCAGACCCACCCGTGACTGATAATTCTCAGGGGGGAAGGGGTGAGGGGTGTACAGGGAGAGACTGGACAAAAATCATACACCTATGGATGAGGTCAACGGGAGGGAGGGAAGGGTGTGAGCTGGGTGGAGGGGTGCAATGGAGGGGAAAAAAGAAAAACAAATGTAATAATCTGAATAATAAAGATTTAATTTAAAAAATATATAAATAAAAGCCTTAGAAGTCGTGCAGTGTTGGACTTTGGCGTTTTAGAACATCCTATCTAATAAAAGAGAAAGATGCAAATTGACCCTCACTCTGCTACACTACCACCCAATAGGAGTAAGTATGCAAATTACTCAACAAAGATGGCAATGCACATAGCACCAACACCCCCAAGCCTCAAATCAGGGACACAAACCCAGAGGGAAGCCAGCACCCAGCAGCCCCAAGCCCAGCCATGGCAGCACTGGAACTTTGGGGGGCTCGGATCAGGGACACAATCCCACAGGGAGGTCAGCACCTAGCAGCCCCAAGGCAGGGATCAGGGACACAAACCTGCAGGGAGGCTGATACCCAGCATGCCCAAGGCCTGCAGCCGAGGCGCTGGGACTCCTGGAGGGTTGTGGGGACACAGTGGAGGTACAAAACGTGTGGAAAGGGAGATAAACTATCATAACTTTATCTCCCTTTCCACAAGATGAGAAAACTGACCCTGGATTATTTAGTGATGTGGCCCACACCTTCCTACAAGCACAGGGTATGTTATCACCACTCCCAGGAAGGTCTGGTCAGAATACCATCTCCAGGGAATAATGCTACTGTGGCAAATCATCTAAAAGAGGAAACAAGCTTTTGTTGGGTTTATTCTGAAGGTCAGAGAACATGCCACCCCCACATACGCTGTGTTGTTATATTGATGATCTTGAGTTGCAGATGCTTGAAAAACAGCAAATACAAGGAGAAACTTTCACTGAAGTCTCCTGATCTGCCTAAAATCAGACCCCCCTTAAAGAGCTCAAATGTCATAGGTCCCTTTGATGGGAGAAGTGTCATCAGGCAGAGAAAACTGACTCCTGACATAGGACAGGACAGTAGAAGTTGACATCACACCCAAACTTCGTTACAAACTATCTCCCTCCACCCCCATTCATCTTTCCTAAAAATCATTTACTCTCCTCTAAGAGGCCCACATCTCCCATCCCCATTCCTTAGGAAGAAGTTATTTAAATCTGCATTCTAAGCCACCTTGAGGAATTACTCATTTTTCCCTGGGATCTCCCACATATACACAAGGTACACATTAATGAACTTTTGTTTTTCTCTTGGTGATCTGTCTTTCATTACAAGGGCCTCCACTAAGAACTCAGAAAGGCAGAGGAAAACTATTTTTCTTCCTCCATAGTTCTATCTTGGGAAATCAAGTCCCCAGCTGAACAATGTGGTTGGCTCAAGTATCAAGCAGTCCTGGGAGGGAAGCTTCCAAGGAAAAATCAATGATATTGGCATCAAAGTGGGACAGAGGGCACACGCATGGTTGCTGGTGGGAGTTTAAACAGGTTCAACATTTTGGAGGATGATTTGGCAAATTCGATAGAAATATTCAAGGTATATCCAAGAGTCTTCTACTAGGAATCCCATCTGCTGAGATAAAGCACAAGCGCATAAGCCCTGGTCAGAACCCAGGATGCTACTACAGGCTCCCCTTCCACGATAGAAAAACCTGGAACAACCTGCATTTTTAGGACAAGGTGGTATCTATACTAATAAAAGGGAAATATGCTAATTAGCCTGAACATCTTCTGGACGACCTTCTGGATGTCCTTCTGGACATCTTTCCCGACAAAGCCATGTTTGCAGGGCCAAGGCAGAGGAGGTTAGAGGCAATCAGGCAGGCAGGGGAGAGCAGTTAGGGAAATCAGGCTGGCAGGCAGATGAGTGGTTAGTTGCCAGAGGTTCTGAGTGGTCCCAGATTGGAAAGAGTGCAGGTCGAGCTGAGGGGACCCCCCTTCCTATGCACGAATTTCGTGCACTGGGCCTCTATTTGCTTTATAAAACCCTGTAATGTGCACAGTAAATATTTGTTGTGTGTGTCATAAATATTTTTTCTGGTTATTTTTTAACTTTATTATTTATTTTTTAAATTTATTTTTATTGTTGACACTATTATAAGAGTTTTTATTTCCACACTTTGTTTTTGCCTGTAAGGAAATTTAAAAATTTGAAGCCATCAAAATCTGAAATTTCCCATGAATCCTTAAGGAGCTCTCCCTACTACTCCAAGGTTAGAAAGAATCCTGTCCATTTTCTTCCTCACTAGTTTAATTGAGATGTAACACACACCCATAAGGATGCTCTCAAGCACAAGCCACTGGTGCTCAGGATCCTCTCAGGGCCGGCAGCACCAGTCTGTTCTGTCCCTGGGTCTCTCTGTCTCCAGCTCCATTGTGCTGTCAAAAGGCTCACACACAGTCCCAGGTTTCGCCTCCCTCATCGTTGGTCACCTAATGGCCACCACTAAAGCAGAGCCAGTGCCAGTGCCCTGAGGACCTGGGCAGGGGGTCCCGGAGCTGGGGCTTCCGGGGACTCTGCTGCAGGAAGCACCTGGCCCCTGCCGGGTGTACCGGGCATGTGGGCGTCCCAGGAGAGAAGCCGGTCTGCAGCCTCTGGCATCACCCTCACTGTGAGCTGCTCTGTCAGAGAAGTAGGGAATGCCGTGCCCCTGAGGCCAGTGGGCTCAGCTTGGACGGTGCAGGAGCCCCACAGAAGCGGCGGTCACCCGCCCCGTGAGGCACATGGCAGCCTCTGGCCTGAGTGTGCACCTTTGCGAGGCACCAACAGGAATCCCATTTTGTGACCATTTGTGGGAAGCCATGTCTGAGCTGGTATGAAGCTGTCCAGGAGGCAGTGCACCTTTGGGCTGGAGCACCTGTGGGCGAACCTGTGGTGGGGCCTTGGCCTGGGTGCCCGGCAGCGGGGGGAGCAATGCAGGACGTGAGCCGTCACGGTTGAGGGGCAGCAGCTCTGCCCACACGCTGTTCCTCTGGGCCACCCCAGCACCACCAGTCACAGAGAGGAGTCACTCTCCTGGACATTCGCCTTGCTTTAACTCAAGGGCACAGGTGCCAGAGACCCACGTCCAGCAGCTCAGGGACCTCAAGTCTGGGGCTGAGTCTAGTGGAACCCCCAGACTAGCCAGCCGCACGTGGTGGGGAACACGTGCTTGTTGTGACAACACCATGATAGTAAACTGATTCCCTCAGCACATGAAACAAAACAAATTTACTATCAAAATGGTGACATGACAGGCAGCACCTGGGAGTGTAACAGGCTAAATTGCTCTGAGACCTGTGGCTGGCAATGGGTTTAAACCGTGCCTCAGAACCGCTCTCGTTGGGGCTCAGCTCTCCCCTGGTCACTGACCTGCTTCTGTATCTGGGAGTCTGCAGGAGTCAGGACCAGGAGCACGTGGTCCCCGAGCCATTGGAGGGGCAGCGACTCCACGCGTCCTGACTCACTGCTCGGTGGCCAGCTCAGAGTCCTCATGCCTGTGATGGGGGAGCCTGAGGAAGGAGTGGGATTCCAACAGTCCTGGCTGCACAAGACCTCCTGAGCACTCGGGTTCACTGCCTCCCTCCCCTTGGCCAGCCCCCCGGCTTTCTGCATCTGGTGCCTGTTGGTCAAGTCTTGATAGAAGGAACAGAGGATGTGGGCAGCTCACAGACTTGGGGAAGCTGGAGATGGTGTTCAGGGAGCCCAGGAACAGAGCCCTGGCGCCTCAATGCGTGACATGGGCCTCCCTGGCCTTCCTCTAGATTCCAGGTTTGGGCAGTGAACTGGCCTGCTCTGGCCAAGGCAACCTGGCTCTGCCCACCGGTGAGGGCCTTCAGAGGGGATGGTGGCCCAGTGCCCACTTCCCCTGGCTCTCTTTTGGTATTACCCTGTGGTCTGTCTCCCCTGGGTGACGCTCTGTTGGAATGGTGCTCGAGCTCTGATCCCCAAGTGGTAGGAATGATTTCAGAGAAGTGAAGAGGATGCTAGTGTTTTGAGAGTATAAGACAAGTAATGAGTAGGCTGGTGTTCCAGCATTCTGTCTCATTTGGCACCGTTGACAGGTGCACCCTTGCCAATCTTTGTGCCCACCACGGCTTGCTGGCTCCCCATGGAGACAGGCCAGGTAGACAGGCCACCAGAGAGGAAGGGGCACTTTCTGTTCTGAGCAACCGTGGACAGGCCAAGTCAGCAGTTACAGAACCTCAGAAACTCAAGTTAGATCCATCCCTCTCCTGTTTCAACCGGTTAAATTCATGAATCTGGAATATTCTTCTTACAGAGTAAAGATGAACACTGGATGATTGTCAGCTTTTAAAATATAGTTATATTTCCTATGCACAACTGCTAAGGGTTCTTCCCTAGAAAACAAATTGCACTGCAGCACTTAACCCAAACCCCCACAATTTGTTCGAAGTTAAGGTAGACATTGTCCCAGAATGGCGCAGCTTTTCCCTGACCATGAAATTCAACTTGGAAGAATTTTCTTCTGGTAGCAAGCACGGCAGAGGGGGCAGGTGTGGAAGGGCGAGCTGTCTCCCCAGGAGAACTGCTCCAGGGCCAGCAGGCACGTGTGGTGAAACACGTGGGAGCAGGATAGGAGCACGGTCTCCCGTGGTCGCTGGCCACTGCTCCCCATCAGCGGCACCAGGCAGATGGAGCACTCAGAGGCCTCCCGCTGCAGGGCCTGCAACACAGAGGGAGCGCCTCTTAGGGTCTCAGCTCATCCAGTTTAGGGGAGACTGAGGTCCTGAGAGACAGGGATCTGCTCAAATGAATGAGTCTCATCCTGTATTAAAATAATACTAAATGCATCCTGTTACTCCTGTGAAAATGAAAGTTCAGACTTGCCTGAGGTAAGACATTTAGAAACAAAATCTTTTATAAAATACGGAGCATCGATAATATAGATTTACTTTTAATTAAGCAATAGAATGGTCTTTTTCAGAAAACAACTCTATGTAGCTGTTAAACATCATTATGAATGTTCTTATTTTTATGTCATTCAAATAAGTTTTTCCTCCGTTGGATTCTCATTGGCCCTTTCTCCCACGGTCCCTGCAGCCCCAGGGGAGCACAGAGAGCAGTGCAAACGACAGCACTCAGGCAGTCTGTTCCCTTTGGTGTTTCCTCTATTCACAAGTAGGCATCATCAAAGCAGAACTTCAAACGGAAGGGCCTCGCAGTCACCCAGAGCAGGTGTGTGTGTGTCTGTGAAGGTCAGGGTCCCTAGGCCTCCCTCCAAGTTTGCCACTTCCCCGTGGAGGACCTACCTGTGCCTGGATGTCCTGCCAGTCATCATCCGTGAACCTGTGGCCACACTGCCCATCCAGCTGCTGTAGGACGCTGCGGTTGACGGCCAGGCAGTGGTCGATTTCAGCGAAGAGCTCATCTATGTCTGTGTGGTAGGAGCAGAGCATGCGCCGGCTGATCTCTGTGAACTGGAAACAGGGAGTGTCAGCTGCTCAATGTGACTCGGTGGCAGTGGCAGGGAGTTGGCCACCCTCGTCACCAGCTCCCGTCAGGTCTCTGCCTTTGGGGAAACGGACATCTGTCTTGTCTGTTTAACTCCTTGTCCAGGTAATTCAGGCCTAGAAGTTACCAAAAAGACCCTCTGGCTGTTAGCCTTGATGATTGTCAGCAATCACAGCACAGTGTCATGATTTCCTGCTGCGACCACAGGAAGTGGAACAGTGCTGGTTCTTGGTCTCTGCTGGCCATCTTCCCACTGTGATCACTGATTATGATCATTTTTGTGTGGCCATAGGAAAGGAAATCATTGCCGAGACCTGTTTGGCTCAGTGGATTGAGTGTTGGCTTGCAGACTGAAAGGTCCCAGGTTCGATTCCGGTTGGGGCATGTACCTTGCTTGCGGGCACATCTCCACTGTGGGTCCTGCAGGAGGCAGCTGATCGATGTCTCTCTCTCATCGATGTTTCTGACTTTCTATCTCTCTCCCTTCCTCTCTGTAAAAAAATCAAAAAAAGAAAGAAAAGGAAATCATGCTCTAGCTGGTTTGGCTCAGTGGGTAGAGTGTTGGACTGTAGACTGAAGGGTCCCAGGTTCAATTCCAGTCAAGGAGAGAGACTCGTCACTTATTTATCCATCCATTGGTTCATTCTTGTCTGTGCCCTGACTGGGGATGGAACCTGCAATCTTGCATTTTGGGACAATGCTCTAACTAGCTGTGCTACCTGACCTGAGCATCTCTGTGAATTTTCACCTCCAGAATTAGGAACCATCCACCTTTATGTACATCCTTCCATCAAGATGCCATTAACTTCTTTTTCAAAAGGCGAAGTCCTATAGTTATTGGTTTATTAGGAATTTAATGTCTTCAACTTTAGTAGAGCTTTAAATGAACACAGTGATTGTTTTTATTGGTGTTTGGTTACAGGTGTACATGTTGCAGGTGGTTTGCCCATTTTTCTGCAAGTCCTGCAGGGTTTTTCAGAAGGTGATGATGAGGTGATGAAGGTCAGTCTCAGGCAGCTTTGGAGGAGGAGCAGGGTCATGGCTTCAGTTCAGCTATGCCAGCCTTGAGTCTCAGGGGCAGAGGACGGACTCACTGTTGAGCATGTCTTATGAAGAAATACTGGAAAGAGCAGGGCACAAGGCAGGGAGGTGGGAGAGGGGGAGTGGGAGAGGAAGGGAGAGTACAGGGTGCCAGAGGCTAAATAAATGCAAAAAGACCCACTGGAAGGCCAATGGACTTTTTCAGCAGGACTGAAAATCAGCATAATATTGCCCTGCTGTGGGCTCAATGGCTGAAGGCAATTCCCTAACCTGATAATCCTTTTACTGTTTACCAAACTTTACCTTTGATATGCCTGTATGCATTCCTAAAGGGAAAATGTGTATTCAAGTGAATAAAAGCAGATGGAGGAAGGAGTTTTCAGTGAGCTTTTCTACTCGAGGGAAGTTTCTGTCTGCTCCCCCCGCTCCTGCCTTCTAAATTCATATTTCTTGTCTAGTGTTTTCATTTGTGTGTGACCCCTTCTTGAGATCCTGAACCCTGGCTGTAAATGGATGAGGCTTTTGGGGGTAGGATTGTGTTTGATTTCTTTATTTTTATCTCCCAATCATCTCAAAGTGGTGTATGATATACTGAGGGAAAAAACTTCTTAATGTAATTGTTTTAAGAACTTTCTAGCTATGCTAGGCAGGCACTACCCAACAGAAATGTAACCTGAGCCACACTGCAATCTTAAAACTTCTAAGGACTGGATTTTAAAAGTTGAAATTAATTTTAATGATATATTTTATTTAACCCAATATATCCAAAATATTGTCATTTCAAAATGTACCAATTTTTACATTCTTTTTCCTAGCCTGGCTTTCAAATCCCATGTGAACTGTGCATTTTCAGTCTATGAATTCAGAGGGGCCTCCCTCCACGACAGCCATGGGGCTCATGGTCATGTGTTCAGGGCTGCAGGACCCCACAGCAGAGGCTCCTCTGACAGGCCTCTGAAGGCTGATCTCAGCCGCAGAGGAATAATCTGTGGTGTGGAGGGCGGTGCCAGGTGGCTAACACCTTGGTCTCTTCATTGTCCTCCCCCAGCACTGAGCTGCCCACAGAAGTTGGCGTCTCACCCAGGCGCCACATTTCTGCCCCCACGTGCCAGATGGGGCCAGAAATGTGGAAGTGGGGTGTGAGGAGAACACACAGGGCTCCAAGGCCCAGGTGATGGCAATGTAGGAGGATGGAGGGCTGGTGTGCCCCCCTGCACTCTGGCCAGAAGCTTCCGTTTTCAGTCACTGAATTAGGAGTTGCTCCTTCCAGGGTGCCTGATTCCTGGTTAACCTATGTCTCAGGGAACTGGGCTGATGAATGAACTAAGTCCAGCAGAACTACCCAGACGTTTAGGCGTGTGATATGGGACATACATTCCATGGTGTTGGACTTCGCACCTTCCAATGCAGTCATGGCCACTGAACAACGGGATGGTTGGGAAGGTGCTGTTCCATTTTGTTCTTGTGTGAAGGGTCCTGAAGACACATACAACCTACAGGGTCCAGCCCAGTGCACAGCAGGGCTACAAAACCGCAGGGGATTAAATCAGAGAGCAATGATGCCATCAGGAGGCCCGCAGGGCCCTGCGAGTAACATGGCTGCTGCTAACAGCAAACCTGATCACAGAGAGCAAGTGCACGCTGCAGGGTGCGAGTACAGCAGGCACAGAAGGCAGCGCGGGTCACGGTATGCGCTGCACGTGATTGTATCACTGTCTTTTTACACACGGTGGCACATGGCTGCTTCCTGTACGCGCCCTCACCGCACACGGACCCGCACGCTGGGCGTTGGGATGCTCTGCCAGGGAGTGGCCAGGCCCCGCATCTCCCAGCCTTGCTCTTTGGTGTTGCAATCATGTGGGAGGACATCAGGCCAGAGGTCAGGTCAGAGGTCAGGCACCTCAGGTTGCATGGGACTAGGATTATAAGGGCGGCCCAGGCGAGGTGGGTGCGAGTGGTCACATTCCTGCCTCCGCCTCAGTCCGCAGTCCCGAGCAGGTCCCTGGACACAAGGAGGCGCCCCGCCCCTAAGGTGGGTCCTCTTGAGGGAGCCCATGTGTCTGTGTCCAGGAGCTCTCCTTCCTGCGCAGCCAGCTGCAGTCCTGGGGCGGGGTGCCGGCGCACAGTTCCCCTCTAGTTCCCACGGTCATGCCACCATCCATGGGTCCCCAAGGGCGCAGGTGTGAGCGTGTGTTCTTAGGTGGGTGCTCCTGTTACTGCGTGTGTGATGGAGGCACCCGCATCCTCCCACACCCGCGGGTCCTGCCCGGAAACACCGTGGAGGACTCGGGCTCCTGACACCCGCGGATCTTCTGAGTGGGGAGCCGCCTCATGGGGACTCGGTGGCACTGACCCGGACCTCACCTTAGGGGCTTGCACGTCGCTGCATCAGCTCTCTCCGGCCCTGGTGGCTGGAAAACGTCCTTGCCAGTTTTCTGTGCAGGTGAGGAGGGTCTGAGCGCTGATCGTGGAATCAGCGAGGTCTGCCGTGTCAGACACGCACGCTTGGCTCGGGAGCGACACCTTGTGCGGAAGCAGCAGTCATTGCTGTAGTCTCAGGCCACAAATCCTCATGTGTTTTGCTTTTACTTACAGTGTTTTCTTGCTTTTCAACCGAAACTGCCATTTTCCAGTAATTTACCAAAACGACTACCACAGAGGGAGAGCAGGGAGGCCCCGCCATGCGTTCTCTGGCCTTCTAGGGAACGGGGAGTTGCTCCTTTGGCCACATCATGTGAATCCACAAGAAAGGTGCTGTCGTGGACAGGGAGGGGTGGCGCTGCGCAAAGGAGTGCCCCCGGGGTTCCCTGGCAAAACCGGAGAGCTTAGTGCCACCCAGCACGCGGCGAGCATCGTGGTGGGCAAACAAGGGTGAGATTCTTGCAAGAGAATGAGCGTAGGCATTACTATGTGCGGGAGGCAGCAGATCAATGATTCTCATCATCGATGTTTCTCCCTCTCCCTTTCTGAAATAAAAAAATACGTAAAAAATAAATAATATTAGCTTTACCATGTAGTGCTTGCACAGTGAGTAATTGGAAGGCCTGGAACAGTTCCTTCTTAGTTGTTGAATTAGCAGTTTGGAAATCGCAGAGCTACTCTGAGCGGGCTTTGTGCTAGCCCGGGACCATGTGACCAGGACCTTTTCCTTTAGTGACAGGGCTCCCACGTACAGGAAGGCAGGGTGGGAGCACCAAGAATCAGAAGGCAGGAGGGGCACGCAGGCATGTGCTCCGGGAAGGTGGCTGTGCGGCAGGATGTGCACCTGATCCCCACATTGCCCCTGGCATCACCCTCCCCACATTACACTTGACCCAATTTCTCCTTTGCATACCTGCTGGAGGCTGAGGGTCTGTGGACCTCGTGTCCACACCCCTCCTTGCTTTCCTATGTGAATCTTCAGGACTGGCCAGCCTCCCTCCCTCACTCATTTCCATCACTCCATGCCTGTGTGTCCCTGCTCTCAACTCTCTCGAGTACCTCTGGCCCCTTCCTTTGCCCCCATCAGGGCTGGATGCTGTTATCTCATTCCTGTGTGTACTTACTGCTCCAGTGAATTCCTTAGATTCGGGGAATCAACTCATTCAGCTTGGCGAGACCCTTAGCATTCAGTAAAAATTTGACTTTAAATTTGCGATAGTTAGAAATGAGGACACACATGCCCCCTGCATATATTCTGAAGGGATGACTGAGAGTTTTCTTTCTGGGGTTAAAAAACAGCAATGTCTGTGTGCAATGATTTTAAAGTTACTGTCAGTTTCAAGATTGCATAAAAGATCAATGTTTAGCTAATAACCATAACATTGACATTAACTTGTTAATAAATGTACTAAAATACTTCAGTGTATATTTAAAGCAAATTTCTGAATGTGAACTGGTATGACTGTCTTTATTTTCATAGTTTCAAGTATTTGAAAGTTCACAAGGAAAATATCTTAAGATGTTAAATCAACATATATTTATTGACTACCTACTGTGGCCCATTCAAAGCCTGTCCTAAGTGTAGCTTTTATGAAATATTTCTTAAATGTCAAATTCTCACGTGCTCAATGTCCATCTTCCTTTACTAACTCCCTCTAGGTTATATGGGTCAGATGCCCTTAGTAAGCAAAGAGCAAGAATTAGCAAAGAAAAAAAATACATGAGTGCTAGTTTTTAAACAAATGCTTTCTATTAATTATTCAAAAATAGACAAAATGCATAAAATTTTCAATTTTAATAAGGATGATTGTCTTAATATATTTTTCCTTCTAAATCTCAGATATTTGATAAGTAATTAAGAGTTTGTGTTATTGATATGTAAAGCAATTTCTGATTATTTACAAGTAATGTACCGGTGAACCATTAAAAAAAAGTATGCTCACAATGTACCCAGGTGAACTCTGACTGCCCAGGAGGCCTCTCAGAATGATCCATCTTGATGTCAGCAAATTGCTTACTAATGTGTTGACTTAGGGCCACCCTCAAAAGCAAAATGAAAAGCCTGGAATTTACAGCATATCAATGAATCAGTTGATAAGCTTTTACTGGTTTAATATCCTCAGAGTCTTGCTGCTTGGAGCCACTTCAAGTTAGCAACAGAATGTTTGCCATCTCTATGTGATAAAGGAACTCAAAGGACTAAACAAACTTTCAGACCATTATGCTGTTTGGTGAGATGTAAATGAAAAAAGTAGGATAAATCTCACCCAGGAGGGTGCTGGAGCAAGCAGCCCCTAAAGTCAACCCGTGTCTGACAAATCACTAACTTTTTACACAATGGTCAGGACTTTTAGCTTGGGTGGAGATGATATAGTGCATTTGAAAAGTTTTAATTGCAGTCATAAAAGGCCATGCCTCAATTATATGACATATGCTAGCAGAACTTCCAGATAAGGATCAAAGGCTTTCAACCAGCAGCCTCTTCATTCTGGGCAGCAGTTGGCCTCCCTGTGGACCGGTGGCCACAATGGGCTCAAGACCTCTGCAGATGGCTTTGATCTGAGCTCACGATGCACCAGGACAGCCATGTTGTCCTCCCAGCTCTGCATCCGCTCCAACAAAGCTGACTCAAGGTCAGTTCTGGACACTTGCTCACGGGGCAGAGCTCAGTATCTGATCTGCTGATTCTTACTCAGGACACTGTCTGTCTGAAAGAACCTACAGGCAGCATGGCGTCACTTTGCTTGAGTGTAGTCTTGTTAGTAATGTGCCAGTGATATCTTAAAGCAAGGCAACTCTATGCAGAGGAATTCTCAGTGTGTGGAGGCATTAGTATTTGTAGAAAGACGGCCTCTGTATTTTACCCAATAACACCCAATAAAGATCAGTGGTTCTCAACCTTCCTAATGCCGCATCCCTTTAATACAGTTCCTCATGTTGTGGTGACCCCCACCATAAAATTATTTTCGTTGCTACTTTATAATTGTAATTTTGCTACTGTTATGAATCATAATGTAAATATCTGTGTTTTCCAATGATCTTAGGCGACCCTGCTAGCAATCCTCAACCTGTGGGTCACGACATGAGGAACTGTATTAGTGGGTCTCGGCATTAGGAAGGTTGAAAACCACTGCAATAGATGCATGAAAACTAAGTAGGAAGAGACTTCATGAATGCCCCTGAAGTACAGGAGTGGAAGTGCACAGCCACAGCTCTCACAAGGAAAACAGACTGACTTATAAAAATAGAATGGTCCAGCTCATCTAGGGTGTTAAAAACATATCTGTCTTCTCCCTCTCTTAGAACTTAAAAGGAAATAAGCACTTCCTAATTTATTGTGCCTAAAAACACACCACTGTTGCCTCTCTTTTCTATTGATTAGACTTCCTTTTCCCCTGACAGTAACTTATTGTTGGTCTCAACCAGTGGTTCCCAAGTACAGCAAAGCAGTTTTCACCCACTTTCAGGGTGAAAGAAAAAAATAACTTCAGTGGAGTGTTTTTATATAGCTAAATGTCTTCAGTGTAAAGAAATCTCCTTCAGTGTGGCCAAATATTCCTACATTTTGGTGTTAAAATAGTCTTTCTTATATGAGATGATTCTGATGGTGTGTCAGTTGTTAATCCCAGCAGCCTGGAGACAGTGGGTACAGCACTGCATGGGCTGCTGGTAGGGGAAGGAGAACTGTGCCCCATTTGGTTCATTGACTGGTGAGGCCATGGTGCTGATATTTACCACTGTCGACTGTGGGGTATAGCATATGATTTATTTCTCCTAGTAATGTGCAGTTTTAATTTGCATGAATTTAACATTCACCAGTTGTCAGAATGGAGCTCGAGCTTAGAAATGTGGGTAGGGGTGCACATGTCACCCCAGATCAAAGACTGGCTGCTCCGCAGGTGACTAAGAATTCAGCATATCCGAAGCTGTGGTTACTGTACAGTGTGCTTTGTAAAATCTCCAGTTTCTAAAATTGGACATTAAATCTCTAGTGGCTCTGTGCACGTGTAGGTTGTGGGAGGGTGACAGATGAGGCCTGTGTCAGAGTCAAGCTGAAAGGCAGGCCTCTGTAGGAATGTCACTGCCTGGGTCACAGAGCTAGTCTCCAACCCCAACAGCCTCGGCAAAGTCAGTCAGTTTTAGCTGTAGAATTTATTTTTAAATGGGTGTATTTCCAGGAAACCTGCAGACACTGGTTCTTCTGAAGCTGGACTTTTAGTACATGTGTCAGTTCTGGAAAATGGGGGTGAATATTAAGAAACCCAGATCAAGAGTCATAGTTTTATTTTAAACTAGAGGCCCAGTGCACAAAATTCACCTGCCTGCAACAGAGGCGGGAGAGGCTCCTGCCTCCACTGCTGAACTCGCCAGCTGTGAGCCTGGCTTCTGGCTGAGCAGCACTCCCCTGTGGGAGCACACTGACCATCATGGGGCAGCTCCTGCATTAAGCGCCTGCCTCTGGTGGTCAGTGCACATCATAGTAACTGATCATACTACTGGTCATTCTGCCATTCAGTCAATTTGCATATTAGGGTTTTATTATATAGGCTATCTCAGTCTGTGATTTTTAGATTTTAATTGACCCATAACACTGGGTAAGTGAAGCATACAATGTGATGGTTTGATGTACTTATATGCTGTGAAATTATTATTACAGGGTTAGCTAATACTTCCAACATCTCACATAATTTTCTGTGGTGAGAGCACTTAAGATTTACTGTCTTAGCAACTTCCAAGCATGCAAGACAGCTTTGTTAACAATAGTCACAATACTGCAGAACTTGTTCATCTTATAATTGGGAGTGTGTATACTCTGACCAGTATCTCCCAATTCTCTGGTAGCTCCCATTCTATTCTCTGGTTCTGAGTTTGACTGCTAAAGATTTTACATCTAAATGGCACTGTATAATATTTGTCTGATTTACTTCAGTTAGCATAATATCCTCAAGGTCCATCTGTATTTTTGCAAATGGTAGGATTTCTTTCTCATGGCTAAGACTCTCTCATCTGCCTGCCTGCCTGCCTGTCTGTCTGCCTACTTCATCTTCTTTATCATTCATCTGTGGATGGACCCTTAAGTTGTTCCCATGTCTTAGCTATTGTGAATGATGCTTCAATGAAGGGTGCAGATATCTCATTGTGGTCCTGATTTCATATCCTTTGGATAAGTACCCAGAAGTGGGATTGCTGGGTCCTATGGTAGCTGTATTTTTAATTTTTAAGGAACATCCATACTGTTTCCATAGAGATTGCACCAATTACTTTCCCACCACCAGGTTATCGGGTTCCCTTTTTTCTGTGTCTTTGCCAGAACTTGTCTCTTGTCCTAATGGGTGGGAGGTGGTTTCTCACTGTGGTTTTGCTTTGCATTTCCCTGATCACTAGTGATGTTGAGTACTTTTCCGTATACTTCTTGGTCATCTGGATGTCCTCTTTGAAAAAATGTCTGTTCAGATCCTCTGCCCCCCCCCCCTTTTTTTTTACACCAGTAATCAGATGTGGATTTTAAAAAACTATTAAGTTATATGAGTTCCTTATATATTTTAGATATTAATCTCTTATCAAATACATGATTTGCAAATACTTTATCCCCTTCTGTAGGTTACCTTTTCATCTTGGTTGTTTCCTAGTGGTACAGAAGCTTTTTAGTTTGATGTAGTCCAATTTATTTTTTTTGCTTTTGCTTTTCATGTTACATCCAAAAAATCATTGCTAAGACCAATGTCAAGGAGATTTTTCTCAATATTTTCTTCTAGGAACTTTATGGTTTCAGGTCTTAAGTCCTTAATCCATTTTGAGTTAATTTTTGTTATATCTGCTTGATGAATTGACCCCTTTATATAATGATTTTTGTCTCTTGTTACAGCTTTTGAGTTAAAGTCTATTTTGTCTGCTAGAACATGCAAGACTGTATTCATTTGTAAGGAATATTTTTTCCACCATTTCACTTTGAGCCTATGTGTTCCTTGAAACTGAAGTGAGCCTCTGGTTGGATCCTGTATTTTTACACATTGAGTCATTCTATGCCCTTTGATTGGAGAAATTAACCTATTTACATTGAGTAACCATTAATAGGTAAAGACTTACTAATGCCATCTTATTGTTTTATAACTGTTTTGTAGTTCCAGACATTTTATTCTAAAATATTCAACAGTGATTTTTTTTTTTTACTTGTCTTTATGGCACTGATGTTTATAGTCACATCCAGCTGTTTGCAGAACAGTCCTCATTTGGGATTTACCTAATTACATGTTTTCTCATGATTGGGTCAGGTTAAGCACTTTTGGCATGAAAGTGCACAGGCGATCTTTTGTCCCCACGCACCTGCCACATTAGGGGCACTGGTGTCAGTTTGCCCAATTATTAGTAATCATGTTTGTTGGGTTTAGGAGATGTCCACTAGACCTTTCCAATGTAAAGGCTTCTCATTCTATTTGTAAGTTGTAAGTGATCTGTGGTTGATACTTTTGAGACTGTAGAAGTATCCTATTCCTCAATAATCCTTCACCCTATAATTTACAGTAATTTAATTTATTGACATAAGTTTTCAAACTATCATTTGTGTAATCAGATAGTTTGGATGCATCTTTAGCATCCAGGGTAATGTGACATTGACTAGCATAGTTCAATAATCTTTGAGATCCCATTAAAACATACTGGCATTTTAAAATTATAGGTTAACATTACACATTTTTATTTCCGAATCCATGCCTATAGCTCACCCTGTTCCATCAAGTTGGAACATGTAGGAAAAATCATGAAATTGCAGGAGTCACTCAAATGACTAAGAAGTGGCCAGTCGCCTGAAGCACAGCCTCTGGGTCTGCTGGCACAGGTGTTTAAGTATATGAGGCAGCTTGGAGGGAGGCAGGAGTGCACACCTGCCACTAACAGTGTCTGGCATTTGATCACTTCATCCATTTAAGGTGAGGGTTTGGTATGCTGGTTCACATGTTAAAGGCAACAGGGGATGAGGGAGCTGGGGGAGGTGTGAAGAGATTGCAGGGAAGATAGTAAATGAGCAGAGGTGGCGGGGATTCTAGAACTCATTAAACATAGGAAGGGCAAAATATACTGAATGCAGAGGCCGTAATAAAATGCTCTGTGTGCAACAAACTGACCTCACTAAATAATACTTTTGGGGAAGAAAGATCTCAGTTGTGTGTGTATGTGTGTGTGCAGATGTACAATCAGTTAAGTCTGATGACACTGCTTTATGTGAAAGCAAAGCATGGCCTATATTTTTAAAAGTTTGTGTGTGCAGATGAAATAATATTTATATGCATAAGGTGAAATGACTATGAAATCTGTAAAATTTTGTGACAGAAAACAAGTAATTTCTGATTGGAGAGCCAACACTATCATATTCTGGAATTACAAACTAACTCAGAGAAAACAGAATGGAGCAAAGCCTGGAGGGGAGTTGAAAGGATGGAAACAGGTATGACCTGAGAATGAATGACAACTTGAGATGACCAGTCCCTGATGAAGGAGGAAAGACATGGCTGAGAAGATGATAACTGGCCAGAATCCAGGTTTCCTGCAGGGAGTGAGCATGAAGACTGGGCTGAAACAGCATTGTGGTTGAGGAGAAGAACTTTTTAAAAGTAGATAAACTCTAAGGAACTGCAATCCAGAAAGGAGATGGCTTGCTGTTTATCTAGAGGCTCACCAGGACCATACTGGCCGCACCCTCCTGTCGAGCAGGGATGCCTAAGGGAGTGAGATGGCCTTTCCCTGGACCCTGTCCCCTTTCCCTAAGAAAGGGGCATGGCTGAATTGGACATATAACTTCCTAACAGACATGTTGAAAAATGTATGCCTGCAACCCCTCTGTTCAAGGCCTCTGGGTTTCCTCTGTGGCTCCCCAACACAGGGCCAGCCTCACCCGAGGAGAGGGCACCTCCAGTGTTGGGACAGGGAATGGCATCTCAGCCAGTGCTCTGGTACCCTTTCCAGGGAAATTTCTCTCTCCACCCCTGGCAGCAGCTTTGTCATCAAGATAAGCAGTATTTTAGGTCATTTGCTTACATAGTACATTTTGGGTTATCCTGCTGCTGAGGGCAAATCAAGTCTATTTCTTGATTAAATCTGAGGCATAATGATGTCACAGCACGCCAGAAGTCTGACTTTCTTGTGCATCTTCTGGTACTCATTGCTGGGACAGCCACCTGAATGACAGGAAGGGCACTGGGAGGACGCTGTTGTCCACTGCGGTAAAGTGAAGGCCAGGGACACTGCCTGCAGGATGCCTGTACAGCCCTGGGACTAACTAAAAGGATGTCGTGGGCCAGGGACCAGCTCCTTGGGCTGACTGGGCATCTGAGGAACCAGGTCTGCATGTGAACATCACCTTTCTCCCCAAGCGCAGGGCAGAGCCACTTAGATACCATGCTCAGGACAGGACAGTGAGGGACAGAGGGTCCCTCTACAAGACAGAGCAATTACTGTCACTCATTACTCCACATGGAGGGTAGGGAGGTGTGAATGGATCTAAACCCCATACACAGTGATCCTGAATGTGACCACAAGATTCTGGCTCCACCTGAGGGTCTGGGCCAGTGTCCTGTCCGAGCGGCCACCTCTCCTGAGGTACTATGATAGAGAGGTGTCTGAGAACATAGGAACATACAGTAAATACATACTTCAAAGCGCCTACTGTGTGCTAGGCCTTTGTAAACACTATAGAATAGCTCTGCAAGGTAGTAGTCTCTCCTTCATTTGACAGATGAGGAAACTAGCCACAAAGCTGGTGGCACACCATTAAACAAGCCAAAAAAAGAAAAGTAAAAATAAAAAATGGCTAAAAGGTAGAAATGGAAGACAAAGTTTCTGGAGACTTAAGGGTATGTACCTACCTTTTCTTCAAAGAATTTTCTCCTCAACTTGGCATCTGTGGGTGGCAGCGTCCTCCTCAGATCTTGGTACCACTTCCTAACCACGTGTCCCCTCCAGCAAGCTTGGATCCTAGGACACCGGTTGGAGAGGGGTGGTCAGCTGGCTGTCCTGTGCGAGCTGGGTGGACGCTCCCTCCCCCCTGCACTGTGACACCAGCCATTGGCATGACCTCTGAGCACCTCCTGACACTGTGGGTGCCCTGGGCGGGGCCTTCTCACCGGATTGCACACTTGGCTTTGAAGAGCCAGGCCGCGTCGTGGATCACTCGGGTTTGATACTGGCTTTTCCTGCAGAGGGGACAGGTCTTCTTACTTGTGAATTTCTCGAAGGCCTGAAGGCACGCCTGTGGGGAAACATTTCCCTTAAATGACAAGTAATTACTCAGGCACCACGTTTTCACTCCCATGGTAATTACAGTGTTCTGTTCTCATAATTATGAGATTCTGTCCAATTTAGATCATGAAGAAGTTTCAACAAATGTGAATACCTTCCTCATGTAGCTTGTTCCAAATGATCTTTTAGAAGAAAATACATGCACATACATCAAAACCGTCTGAAAACAAGTCCCGTGCAGGAGAGGCGACTATGGGCGGTGACCACAGTGAGCCTAGGACCTGCTGCCCATGCTCAGACTGCCATGCAAACACCTGGCTGGGGTTCTGTCCCATAAAATTCACCACTTTCTAAACAGGGTGACCTGCACTGTAGACCAAAGTCACAGTTCTAATTGTGACAGGTGATTACAGGTAAAACAAGTAGACCTGTGAGATTTGTGAGCAGGATGGCCCTGTCTCACGAAGCCACAGGCGACGCATCGCACACGTGAGCACAAGCACAGCTACTCACCCTGTGAAACACGTGGGAACATGAAAGCAGCACCTGCCACGGGAGACAAAAAAATGTTTGAAGTTTCAATTAATGTAACAGAGAAGCAGCATAAATGCATTAATTAAAAATTCTGAGTGCTTGAAAGGTAAGCTTGTTGTTTCTTTGAAAAATTACAAAAGCAAATTAATAACCTCCATATGCATAATATTTAGTGTTTTTATAGTATGGCACAGGTATATAATCTCAACAAGAAAAGCTAAGTTAAACATCAAACAAACACATGAAGTTTGCTATGAAGCTATTAAAAAGAGTGTATATTTAAAAACGAAACAATTATAAAGTGGATGAATTTCCTGGGCAGATCCTTGGGAGGGACAGAGAAAGGTAAGAAAAATGCCTTTTTCAGGCTTTGTACAACTACATTGCACTCTTTAATTTTTAAAAAGCACAGTTTTATTGATATATAATTCTGAATAGTAATAAGTGCTAGATACATATGAATCACTTTTTGTTTTTAAATGTAGGGAAAGTGTGGTCAGGAGAAAGTGTTCCCCATTCCCACAATGGTGACATTCTAAGTTGTGAGAAAAGACAGAAGCTTAGACTCAATAAAGCAAAAGGTAGCTGGTCCTCCAGAAGGGAGAGCTGGTCAGGGCGGGGTGGGGCAGGGTGGGGAGAGGAAAAAGGGATGGGGAGGTGCAGGTTGGTTGTGGCAGAACAGTCCCGGGTGGAAGGTGCAGCAGGGAGTGCCATCAATAGTATCCTGATAACAGGTCTGTGTCAGGTGGTGTGAGATTTACAGAGATGACCACTTAGTGACTTATGTGATGTCTAATCTCTGGGGTGTACACCTGAAACTAATATAATATTGTATGTCAACTGTAATTAAAAGTAAAAAATGATTTAAAAAGGTGAAGAAAATTAAAGAAAAAAAGAGGTTGCCAGGCAGCAAGACACCCATGGCTTCATTAACTCTCTTCTTCATTAACTCTCTTGCTGCACTATCCCAGATGGTAATCTTGTAGTTTAAGAGCTAAAGTCTTTCGAAACATCTGAGTTTCACAGACGTAAGGTTAGGTCCTGATGGAGAACTGGAATATAACTAGTGAATTCAAATTAGTAAAGACCAAAGATTTTATTGTGAACTAACTCATTAATCATGAACTTATGAAAACAAATGAAGTTTGAGACGTTATGTGCCAGGGAGCAAGTGAAGCGGGCTCTTGATTCTGCTGCATTCCCAGCAAACGCTGAGGGCCTGCCCGTAGGAGGCATGCCCTTGCATGGAGATCACTAGGATGGAAACTCTAGAGCAGGCAGGTCCCAAACTTGCAGATTACAGTTAACCTGGTACATGGAATTGGCATAAAGAAACCCTGTGACAGAGGTTGATTATATATACTGTATAGTGTGATAAAGTCTCATGGATAAAGATAGAAAGATTTTACTTAGAGCATCTTCCACAAATTATTTCAAGACACTCAAGCCTAATTTTTCTTTTATATTTCAACTAGAGGCCTGGTGCACAAAATCGTGCACTGGGAGGGGGTGTGTCCTTCAGCCTGGCCTGTGCCCTCTTGCAGTCCAGGAGCCCTTGGGGAATTTCCATCTGGATTAGGCGAGGGGAGCGGGTCTTAAGCCATCAGTCGGACATCCTTAACATTGCCTTGGAGGTGGGAGAGGCTCCTGCCACCACTGCAGCCTCACCAGCCGTGAGCCCAGCTCAGGGCTTCTGGCTGAATGGCACTCCTCCTGTGGGAGCACACTGACCATCAGGGGCAGCTCCTGCATTGAGCATCTGCCCCCTGGTGGTCAGTGTGCATCACAGCAACCAGTCGTTCTGCTGTTCGGTTGATTTGCATAGGATTCACAAAACAGCTTAAAAATGCCTTCTAGCTTCCATGCTTTCCATTTGGGGACAAACGGTCCTGTCGGCATCACGAATGCTCAGCTCTTGCACTGGTGCACAGGGCTTTCTGTCACAGTCTTCATGCTTGAGAATTACTGTCCAGTCAGTGAACAGCACTGCTAACTACAGTGTTTATCTCTTCCTCACACATGTAATTTTAGTAAATGGACAAGAAAATGTAAGTATCTGAGTGTCACAGGAAAAAGAACCTGTTTTTTTTTCAGTGTGTGTGTTTTTTTGTACCTAATGCCTCCTATTAAAGAGCATGGGGTATATAATCTCAGCACCTTAAGTCCTAGCTCAGCACCTCCCAGTGAGGGGCCCAGGCTGCTCACTAGCCCTCCCTCTACCCACCTGGGGTCGGAGCTGGAATTCCTCCCTGCAGATAGGGCAGGGCTGCGAGGAGTCCCCCTGCGAGACGGACCTCCGCTTCACCTGCTCCCACTCATCTGAAGAGAGTGGCAACGGAGGAGGCTCAAACAGGCCCAGCTTCTGTGCTAAAGTGAAAACAATGCAGTGTGAGTTAATTTATGATGTGGGGCTCACTCACACCTTAATGATACTGAGCAGTGTCCTCTTCTGGAGCACAGCCAGCATTGTTTACGGTTTAGAGTGAAACAGGAGGGTGCTCAGGGTATCGCTATGGCAGCGGATCCCCTCCCCGTGGTTCCCCTCTATCTGTCACATGTGCGCGGGGACACAGTGCCCCAGACACACCTATTTCCTACTCCTGACATCATTTTTATTTATTTATTTAAAAATATATTTTTATTGATTTTTCTTACAGAGAGGAAGGGAGAGAGATAGAGAGTTAGAAACATCGTTGAGAGACAGACATCGATCAGCTGCCTCCTGCACACCTCCCACTGGGGATGTGCCCGCAACCAAGATACATGCTCTTCACCGGAATCGAACCTGGGACCCTTCAGTCCGCAGGCCAACGCTCTATCCACTGAGCCAAACCAGTTTTGGCAACATTTTTAAATGTTTTCTATTTCTCACTTTCAGTTTAAAATAATTTCAGACTTGCAAAAGGTGAAACAGAGTCCTCATGTGTCTTTCAGCAGCTTCCCACAGTTAACGTTTCATAGCCTGCATGCACGGTCAAACCAGGAAAGAGTGTGACCCAGCTGCCCGGCTGTCCTGGGTTCACTCAGCCCTCTGTTCTACCCCGGGTCCACTTTGTGGCTGTGTCTTCTCTGCAACAACAGAGTGATGTTACACATGGGTCTCCCACAGCCTGGGCAGGGCCTGCATCTTCAGCTGCTTTTCTTACACCTGGGAAGAGTGCTGTCCAGGGACCGTATCAAGTGTCCTTCTACTTGGGTTTGTCTGATGTTTCCTCAGGTTAAATGTGTGCTTCGGTGAGGCTCCCACAGCAATGATGCTGCACCCGCCCAGCACCACCAGAGGCACCAATGAGGGTGTCTATCGGGGTAAAGTGCAGTTTGCCCCATGGTACCCCTGTGAAGCTATGGTTGTGCCCTTGCAATGAACGTGTGTGTGTTGCAGCATGATTTCCCCACCAACGGTGTCATCACCGTGCTGCTTGCCAAATGATGCCGTTTCAGTTCTAGCCCTGCTCCTGGGCTTCTGGGTGTCCCTCTATGGCAGAAAGAGTGTTGGCTTCCCACTGGCCATACCATTCTTTATTTCCGTTGGCATGGCTGAGTGATGTGTCGTTTCACCGTTTTGCTTATTCTACTGTCATTACTATTTACTTTATTTAGTTGTCCCTATCATTGCTTTCAAACTTTAGCACATACACATCTTTTTATAAGGTCTGACATTTCTGTACCAGAGAAAATTTTATTATTAACCTTAGCCAAATTCTTTAGCTTAAATAAGCCAAACCTGAGTGATGAGGTCAGCTTACCTAAAGTTAATGGAGGTGGCTTTGGATCAAGAACATACTCTTTTTCTGGGTCTTCCTCTTTGGGGCCTTGTGTAGTCTTTGGAAGTCTTGTATCTGTTACAGCTTTTGTGTTTCTTTTCAGAGACTTTGATGTGTTCTCCCTCTTCGGTACCTTTGTCTTGGAATGATCAGCCACTGAAAGATTCCGCAGTTGAAGATCATGTAAAATGTGATCTTGTAGAGCAACTGCAGCGACTGCTAAGCTCTCTCGTTTAGATGAATGACCCTGAGAAGTAGGAACAAAGCCACATAGGCAGGACATTATTTACATAGCACTTAGAAGCAAACTAGGCTTTCATACTCCACTGGGAAAGCTGCCTAAACCAAGTGTCCCAGGAAAGGATGCTGGCCCCTTGTCAGCTGAATGGGAGCAGAGCCGTTGCCTCATTATGGAAATGACGTGGTAATGGCTGTTCATTTAGTCTCTGCGGATTAATTACAATGCAGATAAATTCATTGTGACCTATAAAGCAGCAGTCACAACCAGTGGTCCGCGGACCACGAGGTCTGAAAGGTTGGCGACTGCTGCTATAAAGGTGTGTGTGCTGAAACAAATTCTGTTTCACTCTGAGTTAGACTGCAGACCAAGCTTGCTCTGTTATACCAGAGCATCTTGCATTCAGTAGATGCTTTTTTGGTGAAAACACACATGGAATAAAATTGCCATTCAGCCAAGAGGTGCTGTGAATAAAGTGGGCAGTTCCTCAGTGAAGTGAAGCTTGCCAGCTGTTTTCATACTCTCACATAACTGAAGTAAAACATATCCATGACTACAACCAGGTGTATGTTTCAGAAAAGAATTGTGTACCTTATTTTTTAACATGCTAAATCAGGAAGCATTGCCGCTTGCTTGGCTCTATCAAATTCTGTCATCATGGTATTGCATTCCTTTCATTCTTCTACTTAGAAACATAGTCCACAGCAAGTCAGGCTGAGGCTGCCCAGGAGAGCGAGGCAACAGAATGGTGTTACACATGAATGCAAAAACCTCAGGCCGAAGGCTGGGCTGGGAGTGCAGCTCCTCCAGAGAGCACTCACTGTGATCTGGAGGGCAATGGGAAGCGAACATGCTGCACCACGTACACGAAGAGAGTCACCCAGGGGCTCAGCATGGGTTTCTCACCCGGGGAGAAAGGAGACACTGAATGCAGGAGACAGAGAGGAACGCTGGCTCGCTTCAGTGTGACCATACACATACACATACACACCCATGTGGGGGCACACTGGAGGCCCAGTCTTTCTCCACCTGTTTGCTGGGCAGTTTACTTGCATATGAGTCAGCTTCCTCACCTTAAAACAGGTATAATAACACACATACACCTTGCAGGGTTAGTGTGAGTACAGGAGGCAGTTTTTGTAAAGTATCTTCCGTAGGCCCTTCACATTAAAGATACTCTATAAATGGTCATTATTGCCCCACATTCCTCCAGGCTGCTACGAGATTTCAGGCTTGGCTCTTAGAAACGTAACCCGTGCCCCATATTAAGTGCTGAAATTAATAGGAATATTCTTTCTTTGTAAACTCCAGTATTATTACCAAGAGGTAGCTTGGTAACAAAAAATATCACTGTGGTGCCAAAGTAATTAGTTACCAATTTTTTAAGTGGCCTTAAGCTAGTTAATAAACATGCCAATCAAAAACACGCAATAAGTAAAATTGGACATACTGCCTTATTTTTCATAACTTGTGAATTCCTTGTTTGCACATTTTTGGTGAGATCACAGCTGGAACGGCCAGAAGCCGTTACAAATGTAAAATTAAATTGTTAAATTCTCCGCAAAAATATGGCCAGGCCTTTGGATTCGGTTCCCTCTTAAGTACCGGGTAGTGTTAGGTTTCAGAAATCACCCATTTCAGACTTTTGATGTTTTTAGGCCCCACCGAGGCACGTCAGTCACTAGGACTGCCCTGGACGGAGGGGCTCCCTGTCAGGTGGGCGTGCGGTGGGGGGGCGGACTTGGACCAGGCGTCAGCGCTCCCCCCTGCCCCCACCTCCTCACCTGCTGCCTGCTCATCTCTAGCTCTGGGTGTAACCAGTAACCGATCCCAGTCCTCCCTGCCCTCACCACAGTCTGCTTCCCCACCTTTGTGACCGCTCACCGTTGCCTAGCAACTGCCGCCTCTGCAGTTATCCCCCAACCCCCGCCCCCTCCCCCCCGGCCCCTCCCCCCCCGCCCTGCACGCATGTTCAAGGGCCAGTCTTGCCAGTGACAAGTTCTGGGCATGGCCTGCTCCCCCTCTGCACACGGCTTCTCTGCGCTTGCTTCTGGCCGCGCACGCTCCACTAGCCTAAGGCTGTGTGGTAGGGGCCCTGACTGGGCGGTGGGGATGCTTCTAGGGTCCCTTCTAGTTTTTTCTTGAGCCTTGTGCTGGGAGGTCACTGGCTTCTTGGATCTGCAGTTTTCAGGACAGCTGACGAAACATAAGCCATTTATTTTTATTTTTTAAATATGTTTTTAATGACTTTAGAGAGAGAGAGAGAGGGCGAGATAACATTGATAAGAGAAACATCAATGGACCACCTTCTGCACCACCGTGGAGCCTGCTACCCAGGCACGTGCCATGATCAGGAATGGAACTGGCGACCTCTTGGTGTGGGGGTAGATGCCTAACCCAGTGAGGTACACCAGCCAAGGCAGCCATTTATTGGCTCCACTGCCTTTTCTGCCTCTACCCCACCCTTCTCTGCTCTGGATTCTGGTTACATTTATATCGGACTTCTCTGCATGTATATGTGCACACGTGGCAACATGATTTTTCATGTTTCATCTTATGCAGTAAGATACTCTGTGGTGCTGGGCAGTGCCAGTAAGCCGCAGCCCTTGCAGGCCGGCCACCATGAGGCACACACCCGTACTCCACAGTGTAGTGTTAAAATCCACTTTCCCCTTAAGACATTTTCAACTTACCATGGGTACATTAGGTTGTAACCCCATCATAAGTCAAAGAGCCCTGGGGATTCTGGGATGAAATATATGACCAGCCTAAGCTAGTCCCTGGCTGCAGCGACTTAAGTGGGATGTTACACATGGTATAACACATGAATGCAAAACCGAGGCAGGCTGACTAGGTGCACTCAGTGTGTTAGTGGAAGCTACGGGAAAATTCCTTTAATTCTTCCTACTGAAGACGAGCAAGAAGAGACTGGAGATCACAGTGGTGCTGGCTCTCTCATCCAGTGAGGGCCTGGAGCTGCTGAGGACCCTCCAGGCCACAAGGGCACCTGGGCAGGGAGTGGGGAGGCTGGGACTGAGGCCAGCCCTAGCACTGTCGTTTCAGCCAGAAGCTAACCCTCCTCTTAGCCTTACTTGAGTGACTGAAGTCCCTTCACACTTCAGCCAGTTTTGGTCTGTTTTTCTGTTACTTGTAACAGGGAGTATTGGGTTGATAAACAGGTAGGTGTACTATCACCACCTTAGGGCTGTGGTGTGATGAAAACCTCCCATGTGTGTGAACTCTTTATGTCCATGTGTTCCTTTCCTTTATCCACATATTTAAAATTTCACAACAGTTTTACTACCTGCATCTCTATCCCAAAGAAATAGGTATTTCTTGCTTTTTTTTTTTTGGTTAATCCTCACTGGAGGACAATTTTTTCTATTGTTTTTATTTTTTTAAGAGAGAGTGGAAGAGAGGAAGGGAAATAAGAGAGAGAAACACCAATATGAGAGAGACACATCAATTGGCTGCCTCCTGCTGACTCCCACATCAGCTTGACCGGGAATCAAACTGCAACCAAGGCACATGTCCTTGACCGGGAATGGAGCCCAAGACCCTCTGGTGCTTGGGCTGGCACTCTAACCCACTGAGCACACTGGCCTGGGCAGAAATAGGTGTTTCTTGTTAGCTATGCATAATATTTTTCTGCAGGTTTTTGTTTGACAATTTAACCTTGCAGCTATAACTTTGTAATTCTTAACAGAAGCCTGGCTGACAAGATGGACATTGAATACAGGATTGAGAAATACCCTCCTCAGTCCTCCTTAAGATGCGGTCCTATCCTTGGCCTAAGACACATTGCCAGGAGTGGTGTTCTTGGGTGAGGTCATTAGCATGTCACACTCCCCCGTGGCTCTCAGTGTGTGGTGTTTTATATTAGGGTTAGCCTTTTTGCTTATTGGTTAAAGAGGGGCCTAGGAAGTTGCCTGGATGCAGAGCATGTATGACTTCTGAGCACCCTCATTGTGCACAACTTGTCCCACCCAGCCCGGTGTGCAAGCCCTCACACGGGACGTTTATTTCAGAATTCCGGTCACAACGGGATGCTCTGATACTGGTCTGAAGAAGTTAGAGAGCAGTGGGCTGCAAGACGTGTCGGCTGCTCTGCTTAGTCGCTTGGAGAAGGACACGTATGTGCTTAGAGTGAACAGGCTGCGCCCACACCCCCACTGTGCTGAAGAAATCAGTTGTTATGTGGACTGTATTTAAGGGCTATGTGTGTACATATGTGAAAGAAAGGTCATTGTGCTGCACATCTCATAGAACGGGGAGCAAAGGTGGGAGGGCTATGTGTGTGATTTAAGTGTATGAAGGGGAATCTGACTCTATGTCTTGTCTGTGCAGAAGCAAGGCAGGAATGTGGCCAGGTACTGACAGGGCCATGGATTCTATCTTCTGATTGAGGAGGAGGTGGTCCGAACTTACACTAGAGACAGATTTTTTTTTCCTGTGAAGTGATAGAGATTTGTCATAAAATTTCTCATACTATGCAGTTACACAAAGAAGAAAGTAAACATGTTTGAACCTAAATCTCACAACCCAGAGTAACTCTTAAGAGCAGATTCCCAAGGCCTGTGCATAGCTGAATGGCTAACTATACATGCTATTTTAAAATAAAAAGTATCGAATTTTATTTTTAGATAAAAATATTTTACTACAAATTTTTGTTTATAAATGATACTTCTAAAATGTGGGGGAGATTATGAAAACATGAAGGTTTTGCTATCCCAATTGCATTATCCCATTTCTCTGCTCACCCATTTATAAAATGAGCTCTATGCAAACATCCTCCCCTGCCTCGCTGTCACTGTGCCATCGGCCTATTTGTGAGTCTCACAGACAGAGGACACCATAAACTGTTAAGAATACAAGGCAAATAGGTTGCAAAGCTGAATGACAAGTCTTGTGAAAGACTCAGGATTTAATGTAGCTGATGAAAGTGCCGGTGGACTTTAGGTAAAGCCATCGCTGACTGGAGATCTGGGAGAATTAGGCCAGGTGATGATTTGACAAGGGCGCTGGTCGGGAAGGAGCTTCAAAAGACCAGGTTTGCCAGGGGAGGGATTAAGAGGAGCCCTTGGGAACACACTGAAGAATTTAAAATCATTTGCAAAGAAAAGCCTGCTTTAAAAGTCCAAGTTGAAGTGGGAGAAGGTCACACTGGTTTTCAGTCTGGTCCTATTTATTCACATAGCCATGGTTGGGCCCGTGGCCCCTCCTTTGGTTTCTGGCCGTGGATCTGTTGTCACTTGTAATCATGTCCCCTTCTCTACTCCTGCCTGTTCTGGAGACAAGGGCCCCGAAAGCGAGAGCACCCAGGCCCTTCATGCAGAGCTCACTGGAGCCAGGGGTGTGGCAAGGGCGGGACAGGAGGGCACCGCAGAGGGAACTGGGCATGGGGTGCCTGATGCAGGGTATGGGTATAGGGGATTAGGGGGCCCTAAATAGAAGAGGGACACTTCTCTGACTGGGCTGGGTGTGTCTGGCTTTCTCAGATGGTCCTGAGTCCAGGCATATGGAGGCTGCAGTCAGCACCAGGTCTGCCGTTTGGGGCTGGGTTGCTCCTGAGGTTGTGACCTTAGTTCTGTTGTCATGTCCACCTGGCCACTGTCCATTGTGTACTCTCCCCCTCAGTGTTTGTGCTGTGTCAGTGTCTATAGTGACAATAACGCTATAATACAAACCCCTCTCCCCCTAAACTCAGGGGTTTCAAGCCATAGGGACACCTCAGGTGGGCACTGGGGGCTGGACTGAATGGGAACTGACGTCACTTCCCATCTGCACAGGCCATTGTAGGAGAAGGAACCAAGAAGAGAGGCCACATGCTGGCTCTGGAGGCCGCTGGCCACGCGGCCATGCAATTGTCCTGCAGAAGTGTGCCCTCCTTCAGCTGCGGCCTGTGCCAGGCAGGGGGCGCTTGGGGAGTGCCTGCTGGCATGCCTGTTAGATGCCTAGTCCAAGCAAGTCATGTGTGGAACCTAAACTGAGGACATGGGGCCTGCAGGGCTGCCCAGTGGGCACTTGGGTGCAGGGAGCAGAGCGATGGCCAGCTCTGCCCCAGACGCGGGCCTGCCACCCTCACACCTGCGCGGCCCCAGTTTGCTCTGTATAGGCCGGTGAGATGCTGGGTGTAAGAAAGCAAGGAGTGGGCCTTGGCTGTCAGTGGTTCTCAAGTATGACAGCATCAGTGACTTTCCAATGAGGTCTTCGTCCCCGAGTGAAGAGCTTGTTAATTTGCAGGTCAGGTGTTTGAGTGAGACCACGAACCTACTTTTCTATAGTTCACATACATGTTTTGTTCAAAGCATAAGTAATTGGAGGTAAAAGTTTCTGTGATTTTCACCATTACGTGCATCCTCTCGCTGGCGATGAAGGCTTCATTCATTTCTTCTGCATTTGTTTTCTTTCTTAGTCATAAGCCTTTTGGTAGCAACTGTCTCGCATATTATACTTTTCATTCACATGAAGTCTTATTATGATAACTGTCACTGTCTCTTTATTGCCTTCAAAATGAATCATAAGGCCAGGGAGCGTGGGGCACACTGAAGGGTGGCAGGTGTGTGCATCTGGCATCACATCTGTGTACACAGCAATGCATGGGGCTGGACTGAAAGGGTCCAGCTGCCTAGGCCCCAACGGCGTTCCATTGTGATCGCCTTGAAATGCTTTATTACTCTTAGCAGACTCACGCAGACAGGAGCAGATACTCCCCCAGAGCAAAGGCCAGGTAAGAACTTTTACAAGTCTCGCCTCTTTAACAGAAAGAGGGTTAGTGGCATGCAAGTGCAAAAAGAAACAGAATGAAGGAGTGATACAGGCACAGTCCTCTTTTTTCTGAAATTGTTCTATTTTGTTATAATTATGTCAGTGGTTTGGTATGGGACTATTTTCATATATATTTAAAACAAAATTTTCCCTTTTTTTCAATTGCAGTTTATATTCAATATTATTTTGTATTAATTTCAGGTATACAGCATAGTTTCCATGTGTATGTATTTTAATTGGTGTCTATTTCTGTGTTATTCTCAGCATAACAATATGCTCAGCATGACTCAGTGGTTGAGTGTCAACCTATGAACTAGGAGGTCATGGTTCAATTCCAGTCAGGGCACTAGCCTGGGTTGTGAGCTTGATCCCCAGTAAGGGGCATGCAGGATGCAGCCAATCAATGATTCTCTCTCATCACTGATGTTTCCCTCTCTTTCCCTTTTCCTTCCTCTCTGAAATCAATAAAAAATATATTAAAAAAAAAAAGCGAAACCAATTTAGGAGAACAGATTGCTCTGTCTTTACTTCCATAGTTGACCCATTTATTCCCCTAATATTTATTAAATGCCTGTTTATGAAAGTATCATGCTAGGACCTACGGAGACCACCAAGTGAAACCAGTTAAAAGCCTGCTCTCAGGGTACAGACTAGAACGAGAAGAATGATATGAAGACCTTGTGCTGTTTGGTGACAATGGAGGACATGTGGCCAGTGCAGGGAGACTTGGCCAGCACTGCCCTGTGGTGAGACCGCTGTCAGACACAGAGTTCCTGGAAGGAGGGCTGTGGAGCTGGGCAGAGCGCTCTGCAGGCTGAAAGGCAGGTTCCTGGGAAGGAGGTAAAGGGGCTTGGAGGGTCGGGGCCATGGAGGTGTGAGGACGTTCCTACATTGATTCAGATGATCATGGCTCATTAAGAATAGCTTCATGTGACAAGAAATAGCTTTAGATTTCTAGTTGAAAGTTCTCTTATTCTTTTTTTCTGGAGGGATTTCTAGAATAACCTTTAGAAAAGATGTTAACAGCTTACAACATAAATGTCTCTGGCAAGTCTTGTGGGAGCGCTAGGCTTTGGCTTCAGTGCTGAGGGCACCGTTGCTGTCCCTGCCAGCATTTGGCCAGCAGGTGTTGAAATTGCTGGTCACCTGCATTCGGTTGGTAATGCCAGTTGCTGTCCTAATCACACAGATTGTGTTCACTAATTATTCAGGGTCATTGTAGAGGCCAGAAGGGTTAGTGAAAGTTTGAAATGTTGTCTGGTTAGTTAAATTTTAGATTTACCAATTTGTAGTCTCTAGCAGACATCTGAATCCAAAAACACATTTTTCAGATAAATCCAGAACATACTTCTCTGTGCAAAATGAAAAAGAACTTGCTTGCTTTCTCAGTTACGGTACCCCTAGCACACTGCCAGTATCCCATCCGTACCCAGTGAGTTTGTTGCATTCATAATTTTCCATGTTGGGAGGCCCATGCCATTTAAACCACTCTGGAAGGGGTAAAGTAGGAGTTTAGATTCAGGAAGGCATTTGAAAGAAAAGATCAGTGTATCAGTTCTTTTTTTAAAAAACACAGTTTATTGATTTTTTTTTTTACAGAGAGGAAGGGAGAAGGATAGAGAGAGAAACATCAATCAGCTGCCTCCTGCACACTTCCAACTGGGGATGTGCCCACAACCAAAGTACATGGCTTTGACTGGAATCGAAACCCCGGGACTCATCAGTCCGCAGGCTGACGCTCTATCCACTGAGCCAAACCAGTTAAGGCAGTGCATCAGTTTTTAAGTCATTATAGTCACTCAATTGTGTTAAAGTAAAATGTTCTCACCATGGTACCTCCAAGTTTGGGTTTTGGAAGTAAAGGTGCTTAGTTCGAATCCAGGCTCTGTCACTCTCTGATACAGTGACAGGTCACCCCTAGACGTGTGTGATCTGGGGCAAACTCTTGAACTTCTTTGTGCCTTAGTTTCCTCATCTGGAAAATGAGAATAATGATATCTACCTCGAAGGACTTTTTAGAGATTAAATGAGGTAATATGTGTAAAGCACTGAGCCAGTCCCTAGAAGACAGCAAGTGCTTAGTAAACAGTCATGGTCCTTGCTGTTCGTAGAGGTCACAGCCCTAGTCAGGCAAACCCCAGCTAACTTTGTCTTTGTTCCAGTTACTTAGTCACCAGTCCTTGCTCAAGGGCCCCTAAAGGTAACGGCTCACCAGGAAATAGACAGGTAGTTGTAGTGCTGCTGAATCATATAGCTCCTTTTGATACAGTTTGTGGTGCACAGATATAACACAAATAACTTTTTAACCAAGAAAATAGAGACACTTTAACATGTTTTATCTAAAAGTGTCCTACTTGGTTTAAATTTTGCAATGCATTTCAGACAAGAGCGAATTGAAACGACAGGCCTTTGAACAGCGAGACTCAGCGCTTGTAGAATGTGATTCTTCTTACGTCTTTTTTAAAGAATGTGGCGGAGCTCTGTTCATTTCAGACTTCAGAATTAGCACTGAAAACACGGGATTCTTTACCTGGATGGATGAAAGTGATTTATTGTTTGCTGGGTCAAACACAGCATGCTATTTGTCACACTGTGGTTTGTGTACTTTCTAGAAGCTTTCAACTTTGATCTGAGTCAAAGTACACTCAGTAGCACAGATGACAGAGTTAAAAAAACCCCGTGATGTGCATTGTCACTCATAGAAACTCTAAGTCAACAAGTACAGAGACACAGAGTCAAAACCTATTCCTTTAAAGAGGCTTGTACGTTCTTGTGAGGAGCAGACCTCTGCCTTTTTTGGACGAGACAAAGGTGTGGGACAATTTATTAGTTAAAGATTGAGTTCACTATGTGCAATCAAAAGGCGCCTCTTCAAGGCCAGCTCCCAGCCCTGGCCTGTATTTTTAGGTAAACACCCGAATTTGAAAGGCCTTGCTGAGCAGGGCTCCGAGCACATAAAAGCGGCTTTCTTAAACTGTCATCAGAGTGGATTTCAGGACGTGCTTTTAATACTTACAAGGTTGATGTTTGCCTTTTAAAAAATGCTATTCGAGATAGCTTTTTATTTAACTTTCCTCCCTCCCCCGCATGCCTTTCACCTAATCGAGGCAGCATTAAGAAAGTCACCTTGTTGTGAGACCAGACAAAGATTTAGGGAAATGTCGCACATGTGACCTTTTGAAAGTCAAGGCTTACAAAAAATAAAAAATAAAAAAAAAATCCTTGTTTAAACACTATAAAGACTGGGTGGAGACAAAGGCACATACTCTTCATCTGGACAGTTGGTTTCAGATTCTTTTTGCTGTGCTGGGTAGATGACGTTGTGAGAATGTTTTCCAGGATTGCTCTGTGCTTCCATTTCCTCCCTGGTTTTAGCAAGCCATGACTCAGATCAATAAAAAGGTAAAAACACAGAGGTTTGGGATATCTACACTTAAGTCTTGCTCTTCTACATTATGGTTCTCTTAAAAGAAATTAATTGTTGCTGTTCAATCTGCATTTGTAGTTAATGATTAGTAGGAACTTCAAGCTTGATTATTAATATAGAATAGAATACACCATATGAATGTAGCATTCTTTATTTAGGGTGACTATATTTATGGTATTCCCTTTGCTTCCTGTTTTGAAATAACTTTCCTATAAATTTATATTTCTATCCTAGTACATTGTTAAATCAAGTATGTTGAAGTAAAAAAATAGATACACCTTTTTTAACATACAGTTTCATGCATTTGACGAAAGCAAATAGTCACCTATCATCACCACGAAGAGTTTTCCTGCCTCCATTTATAATCCATCCCAGCCTCTCCCCTCAGCCTCTGACAATCACTTATTCGTTTTCTGTCCCTATAATCTTCCCTCTTCCAGACGGTCTCATACACAAAATCATACAGTATGGGACCTTTTGAATATGCCTTTTCGCTTTAGAATGATGCACGTGAGAGTCAATCATGCCATGACACACATGCGCGCTTCCTTTTCATTGCTGAACCTTTTCCACCGGTGAGTGTACCTCGTTCTGGTTGTTCACCCTCAGGCAGATGGACCGGGGCTTGTTTCCAATTCTTGGCAACTGTGAATAAAGCCACTACAAACATTCGGTCTTGGTTTCTGTGAGCATGTTTCATTTCCTTGGATAAACAGTTAGGCTTGGTCTGCTGGGGTTTTATGATCAGTGCTTACCCATGCAACACACAGTCAGCCTCTATGTCAGAGTGCATTATGGAAATGGCTGGGCGCTCGGCTGCCCATCATGTGGCAATGCCAGGCATTCACTCAGGGCCATCTGCTTGATGCCTGTGGTGTGGCTTTGGTTCCTAACACCGTTGCGGTCCAGAATCGGCTCATCTGCTCCTTTTCCATCTGTAGATGCTCTTTGGTGAAGTATTAGTTCAAATCTTTTTTAGCCCATTTTTTAACAATTGGGTTGTGTGAATTTTGTATTTTCTGTACACAGTCTTTTACTGGGTCACTGATTTATAAACATTTTCCCCCAAGTCTACAGCAGATCATATGTTTTCTTAACAATGGTTTTGCAGAGCAAATATTTCTCATTTTGATGATGTTTGAGTCAATTTTGTTTTTTATGGATTGTGCTGTTGGTGTCATATCTAAATTATCTATCAAGTCCAGGTCACAGATACTGCTTCTGTGATTTCTTCTAAAAGTTTTACAGATTAACATTTTCTATTAGAGCTCTGATGCCCTCGGTTAATCTATCTATATATATATAAAAGCCTAAAAAAAAAAGCCTAAGCAACCAAACAACCAAATGACCAAACCATCAGTTGCTTTGACACGCACTGACCACCATGGGGCAGACATTCAGCACAGGAACTGCTCCTGGTGGTCAGTGCGCTCCCACAGTGGGAATGCTGCTCAGCTGACTGACCTGTCCTGGCAGCCACTCCCTCCCTCAGTAGTTCTGCAGGTCCAATCTCTGGAGAAGGGGCCAGGCACTGATGCTGGCATGATCCCAACAGCGCCACTGGCCTCCTGGAAGTCAGCCTTGGACACTGCACTTGCTTCCTTGCCCTAGATGTTCTGAAAGAAAGAAACAATATACTAGTAAAAGTGGCTGCCAGGTAGCTCCCAACAATTGGCACAAATATCAGGGGGATGGATTTGGATCCTGGGCCAGCAAGGCATTCCACTGCCTGCCTAGAGGGCCAACCGCGTCCTGCACCCCCCCCCACCCCCACTCGGGACAGGCGCCTGATACAGGGCTCACAGCTGGCAAGTGCTACTGTGGATGTGCAAGCCTCTCCTGATCAGGACTGATTGGGCGTGAGCCCGGAGTAGGTACAGTGAGGCCAGGGTGAATGGGATTGGCAGGCAGGAGTGGCAGATGGCATTGGACTGCTGGTTTCGGCCCAATCCCCGCAGGCCGTGCTAAGGGACCCCACCTGTGCACAAATTCGTGCACAGGGCCTCTAGATTTTTTATATAAGGAGAAATGTTTAGATCACAGTTATTTATTTTTTTTGCATAGGGTTGGTCAATTATTCCAACTAGCATTTGTTGAAAAGGCTATCATTTTCCCCCTCTAATTGTCTTTGTCTTTTTGTCAAAGATTGAATGGTCACATTTGTGTGGGTCTATTTCTGAACTTTATTCTGTTGCACTGACACCTGTTTCTATTCCTGTGTCAATACCACAATATCTTGATTACTGTAGCTTTATAAATTGGACTAGAGGCCCAGGATTGATACACTGGTGAGTTTCCTCAGTGTGACCTGTGGGGATTGAGCAGAAACTGGTGGTACAATGCTGCCTGCTGCTCCTGCTCATCCAGCCCCATTGTGCCTGCTGCTGCAGCTCGGTAGGCTTGCTGCCACTCCACTGTGGTCTCTGGGCTGCAGTGGCCAGCTGTGAGCCCTGTATCTGGCACCTGTCTGTTAACTAAGCAGTGCTCCCACTGTGGGAGCACATTGACCACCAGGGGGCAGCTCCTGCATTGAGCGTCTTCCACCTGGTGGTCAGTATGCGTCATAGTGACCGATGACTAAGGTCCTTTGGTTGTTTGATTGTTTAGGCTTTTATATATATAGATAGCAGGAGTTCTCCAACTTTGCTCTTCTTTTTTATAATTGTTTAGCTATTTTGGATGCTTTGCAATTCCATAGCAATTTTGGGATCAGCTTGGATGATCCCAACAGTCCTGCTGGAATTTTGATTGGAATTGCATACAATATGTAGGCTGGTTGTGGACAGTCTTCCAATCCAAGAAATTTGTATGTCTTTCCATCTAAGTAGGCCTTCCTTTCTTTCATTCATCAGGATTTTATAATTTTCAGAGTATGTTGTACTTATGCCTAAACATATAATTTCTGGAGCTATTGTACATGTTATTGTTTTTTGTTTGTTTGTTTGTTTGTTTGTTGTTGTTAATCCTCACTGGAGAATATTTTTACCATTGCTTTTCAGAGAGTGGTAGGGAGGGGAGGAGGGGGAGAGAGAGAAACATCTATGTAAGAGACACATGGACTGGTGGCCTCTGCACCCATCCTGACCAGAAGCAGGGAGTGAACCTGCAACCCAGGTATGTGCCCTTGACCAGAAATTGAACTCAAGTCTCTCTGGTGCATGGCTTAATGCTCTAACCATTGAGTAACACAGGCAGAGGCAGTATTATTTTTAAATGTTTTCTTTCTCATGATTTATTGCTTATATATAGGGTGTTCCAAAAAAAAAAATGTGTACACACTTTAACAACTAATAGCTGTAGATTCTATTACATTTTGAAAATAAAATGTATTTTAATAAACACTGCCTTTATAATGTGTATACATTTCTTTGAGATACCCTGTATAGAAATATGATTTTTGTGCGTTGATCTTGTATTCCACAGTCTTGCTAAACACACTTATTAATTTTAGAAGGCTTGGGACATTCTTTGGGAACTTATACAATCATGTCTCATGAGAATAGGGCAAATTTTCTGTATGCTTGTTCTTTTCTTCTTTTTTTTCTCATATTGAACTGGCTAGGACCTCCATTGTGATGGTGAATAGGAGTGGTGGGTGGTTTCCTTGTTTTAAGCGAAAGCATTCAATCTTTCATTATTACATAAAATGTTAGCTCTAGGTTCTTTGTAGGTGCCCCTTATCAGATTAAGGGTTTTCCCTTTACTCCCAGTTTACTGAGTATTTTATCATGAGTTGATGTTGAGTTTTGTTAAGTGCTTTTTGGCATCCATTCATGTGACCGTGTGGTTTCTTCTTTTGTTGGCTTGCATGATGGATCACTGTGATTGATAAGCCATCTGATAAAAAAGGAGTATTATCCTTTTCCATGTACTGCTAGATCCAATCTGCTAGTATTTTGTTGAGAATTTTTGCATCTGTATTCATGAAGGATACTGGCATATGATTTTCTTTTCTTATACTGGGTGTGCCTGGTTTGGTATCAGGATAAGGTAGGGTTTGGTTCCTTTTTCTTATCTATTATATATAAATATGTGTGTGAAAGTTTAATAACATAACATGTGAATCCAGGAAGGCAACTTTGGGCTGGGAGATTACCAGTCCTCCCCCGTGAATCCTATCCATGTGTATTTCTCTTCATCGAGAAATCTCTACCTTTTCCTTGTGTATTGATATGTAGTGCTTTATGTCTTCTGAATGTAGGTCCTTTGCCAGTTAGATGTGATGCTGATGTCCAAGTGTGTGAGTTATTTTTAATTTTCTTTATATTAATTTTTGATGAAGAGAAGTTCTCAATTTCAATGTAGTCTAACTTATCAAACTTTCCCTGTCTAGTCCTACTTTTTTCTGTTTTGTTTAAGAGTATTTCTCTACTCAAAGATCATGAAGATATTCGCCTAAGAGTCTTTTATTGACTTGGAATAGAGTTTTATTTATGAAATACTGTAGGGATCCAAGCTGTTTTTTTCCCCTGTATAGATACCTAACTTTCCCAGGACCATTTAATAAATAGTTATTCTTTGTTCAGTAGTTTACAAAACCGTCTCTGTTTCCTATCAACTCTCTATGCATGTTTGGGTTTAATTGTGGGCCTTCTATTCCTTTCCACTGGCTGGTTGTCTGTGGCTGTGTCATCATCATGCAGAGTCTACACTTACCGCATTTCTGTGATCTGGTGGGCACCTCCACACTGTCACTGTCCTGGAGGAAATCACGGCTAGTCTTGGCCCTTGATTGCTCTGTATAAATTTTAAAGTCAGTCCATCATGTTCCATGAAAAACCCCATTGGAATTGAGATTGTGACTCCTCAGTGCCCACATCAGTGGCAGGGAGCTCATTGGGGCCGCATCTTCCTGTGAGTACACAGTGTTTCTCTTGCCACTTGTTTTGTAGTTATTTATAAAGACTTTCTTAAAAAAATAGTTTTATAGATTTCAGAGAGGAAGGGAGAGGGAAGGAGATAGAAACATCAGTGATGAGAGAGAATCATTGATCGGCTGCCCCCTGCATGCTCCCTACTGGAAATTGAGCCTATAACTCAGGCATGTACCCTCACTGGGAATCAAACCGTAACACTCAACCACTGAGCCACACTGGCTGGGCTTTAATGCCTTGCAATCAAACTTGAAAAAAATGTTCCCATTCAGGTTTTTCCCCGTCTCATGTCAGTCTCATCCCTCATTATCTCTACTATTTGAATGATATTACATTTTTTCCCTTTTCTGTCACTGGTCAAGAAATAATGTTGGTTGTTGTGCATGGATCATATAATAAGCTATTTTGATAAACTGACTATTTTGATAAACTATAACAATTTGTCTGAATATTCTTTTGGGTTTTTTTTGGACAGGTAACCTGTAAATAATAAAACCCCTTTCTTTTTAATTCTCATGTCTTTATTTTCTTCCTTCCTTACTATGCAAGCCACGCCATGGCCAGTGTCCCCTGGAAGAGAGTGGCATCACTTCTGGTGGGACATTTCACACCAGTGCCCACGGGGCGGAGCTGCAGGGCTGCTGTCCTGAGCGCGTAGCTGGTGCTGGGCTCAGGTGTGACCTGCTCCTGGAGAGACTGAGGAAGTCACTTAAAACCACCTGAGTATGACGTTTTCTCAGGGGAAGAACTATGATTCCATTTCATTGTTTTGGGACCCTCTTAGGCTTTATTTGGTTTCTTGAGTCAGTTTGCTTATATTTTTCCAAATATTAGTTACATATTAGGATTTTTTCAGGTTGCTCTGAATTCTCGCATTTGTAGGTACAGTATTACCTTATAACTCCTGCAATCTCTGTGATGATGTCCGTGTTGTCATTCCTGGTGTTGGTGGTTTGTTTCTTGTCTTTATTATCACTTTTTCTTTCTTTCTTTTTCCATCCCTGTTGATATCCTCTATGCCCTCTTCCTCCTCCCTACCCTACCCCACAGTTACCACACTGCTACCCACTTCCATTGAGTCTCAGTTTTCTCTTTCCTCAGCCCCTCTCCCCACAGCCCCAGCCCTCTGCTGCTCTGGGTCTTTAGATTCTTGTTCAAGGTCAGAAGCATGCGAACCTCACTAATCACATCAAAGAACTCACTTTTGGCCTCTGCTTTTCCTTATTGAACGTTTGCTTTTATTAAACCACTAGTGGCCCAGTGCATGAAATTCATGCACATTAAAAGGGGATTAATTAGAAGAAATAATTTAATATTCCTATTTTCCCTTTCTCTATATTAGTGTCAGGGATGAAAGAAAATTAGTAAAATGTATATGAAATCCTTTCTCTTGTCAGAGTCTGGGGCACACACCATGGGACCCAGAGTCAAGTCCCTGCCCCTACACATGCACCTCAAAATCATGTGAGACCCAGACCTGGCCCCCCTGCTCTCATTGGGCTAGGTCCAGACCCAGCCAGTCTCACCCTTGTCAAGCCCCATTGGGCAGGGGGCATAGCCTCAGATGCCCTAGCCTGGTGCCAGGACACGGGGCATGGCCTGAGGTCCCTCAGATGGGGTGGGGGGCATGCCTTGAGGTTCCCCATCAAGCCCCGTCAGGCAGAGGGGCAGAGCCTCCGGTCCTTTGGTCTGGTACCGGGAGGGAGCATAGCCTCAGTTCCCCTGTCAAGCCCCGCCAGGTGGGGAGCATGGCCTGAGATCCTCTGTCAAACCTCTCCAGGCAGGAGGGTGCAGCCTCAGGTCTCCTGGCCCAGTGCTGGGGCAGGAGGTGCAGCCTGAGATCACCTGGCCTGATGCCTGGATCAGGGAAACGGCCTGAAGTCCCCTGTCAAGCCCCACCTGAGGTCCCCCAGCCTGGCGCTGGGATGAGGGGAACAGCTTGAGGTCCCCTGGCCCACACTAGGATGGTTAGTACACCTTGAGGTCCCCCGTTAAGCCCCGATGGGTGGGGGGGCATGGCCTCAGGTCCCCTGGCCTGGCTCTTGGGTGGGAGTTGTGCCTGAGGTCTCCAGCCTGGCACCAGGGATGGGGGGGCGAGGCCTGATGTCTCCCAGCCTGACGCCAGGGCGAGGAGCATGGCCTGAGGTCCCCTGTCAAGCCCTGCCAGGTGGGGGGCACAGGCTGAGATCCCCTGTCAAGCCATATGGGGGCAGGGGAGGGCATAGCCTCAGGTCCCTACAGATTGCTCATTAAGGCTCCTTAAGGGAACTTAGCCTCAGCTGTGGGTGCAGCCATCTTTGGATGGAGTGATGGTCAATTAGCATATTCCCTCTTATTAGATAGAATTTTAGCTCTTTATTATTTCTTTCCTTTATTTTCTTTGGTCTATTTTCCATTTCCTTCTTACTTTTTTTGAGATGGATGCTTTGCTTATTTATATGTGGCTTTCTTCTTCTCTAACATACATTTACTAGTAGGACTACAGCTTTTCCATTTTTATTGCTCTAGCTAAAATCTATAAATTTAATATGTAATATTTTCTTTATGACTCTTTCACTACTACCTTTACCTCAAATCTGCTGAAATCTCTTCAAGTGAGTATTTTCTACCTTATGTATTATCAGTGTGGGGTTCAGAGAAAGGGCAGGTCCTGTAGTTTGTATGCACATGAGCCCTCTGATGGGAGTAGGTGGTATGGATGCAGAGACATTTGGGGTTAGGGAGAAAGCTAGTTAACCATCTGATTTTGACTGAATGAAGTAGCAAGACATAGAACAACGTGACTGCTACAGAACTATCTGTAAGTCTGTCAAAGCATAAACATTATAAAGCTCATACAATCAGTGTAACAAGTGCTCACCAGCTGCTGCATATGTGCAGGCACGCACTGACTTCTTAGAGTTCGAAGCTGAATAGACACACTTCCTGCCCGTGAGCACCTGGGATTTCAGGTGGATCTGGTCCCAGTCTATGTCTTCCCTCTTGGAGGTGGCAGGATTGGGGTGGGGACATGTGAGGGTTACATTTCATGGCAAGTAATGGAGCTGTGATTACAGTCACTTAAACACAAGGGATCTGGCAGATGGGGGCCAGAGTGGCAGTTCCCCCAAATAATTGGACCCTCCAAGATCCTCCTTTTCTGCTTTGCTGGAGTGATTGCATTCTTGAGGTCACTGTATCTGCCCCTAGTTGGCTCCTTCACAGCCCCCACACATCCTGGCTGAAATGTAGGCACAGCTCACTCCTAGTTTCTAGAAAGGATGGGGCACATAGTCTCTCATTTCTGGGAGCGAGGTGCCCAGCAAAAACCAGCTGTTATGAGGAAGAGGGGATGGGCATTGGGTGGGCTGCCAGCTGCCCTGGCCACAGTGAGTATCACTGAACTGGCCTTTTTCCTATCACAACGAACAGGTCACAGTGGGTGGTGAGAGTGGGGAGGCAGAGACAGAGCCTAAAAGCAGCTGACTGTTTTTACGAGAAAAAGCAACTCCATTCCCAGACCGGTTACTAGGTTATACAGTTGGGTTGGGGTAGGTAGACTTTGTGGCCCAGTCACAGTTTCCCACAACCTCTTCTAGGATGGTGGAGACTGACGTCGTGCTGAGGAGCTGGGCTTGGGGAGTCCTGGTTCCTGTGGCCAGAAGTCATCAAGAGGTCCTCTTTGTCCCTTTATTTCCAGCAATTAAGAAAAACCAGCCTGGCTGGCGTGGCTCAGGGGTTGAGTGCTGACCTATGAATCAGGAAGTTGCAGTTCAAGTCCTGATCAGGGCACATGCCTGGGTTGTGGGCTCCATCCCAGTGGCGGGTGTGCAGGAGGCAGCTCATCAATGATGCTCTTTCATTATTGAAGTTTCTATATATCTCTCTCCCTCTCCTTTCCTCTCTGAAATCAATAAAAAATATTTTTTTGAGGTATAATTGCATATTTTCTTTTTCAAAAAAATTATTTATTTATTATTTTTTCCCCTATTGCCCTCTCCACCCCCCAGTATATGCCCTCACCCATTTCCCCCAACCCACCCCCGCCTTTCCCCACTGCCCTGTCTCCACTGGCTATGCCTACACACACATGCATACAAGTCCTTCCGTTGATCTCCTATAGGCCCCTCCTTCCCAACTTTCCCTGCCTTCCCACTGTAGCATGACAGTCCGTTCATTGCTTTTTTGCCTCTGCATCTGCTTCCTCCCCTCCACCCTTGTTTCTTGTCTTTAAAAACATCTTACCCCTGTAGGCTAGAAATCAACCCACCAGAGCAAAAGAAAAATGATTGAGTCCCAATTTCAATGTCCAATAGCTTTGAGTCCCAGTTTCAATGTCAGACAGTTCCTTATGTGTATATGTCATCAATGGTATCTGGATAGTGGACAGATGGTGGTGATGCTGGTTTGGTCCTGGGCATCCTGTAGCGATGTTCAGCTGCTAACTGCTCACATGGCAAGGCGTCGTCAGTGTCTTCCATCTCTGGACTGTTTCTCCTCTTGCCTTCATGTTTGGCACAGACCTGTCAGTTCCTCTCTGTTGCAGGAGTCCACTTGGTCTTGGAGTTGATTTCTGAAATTATATAAACATATTCTCAACCAAGAGTTAATACAGGAATCTTTTCTATAAAATTGACTTGGGGTCCTTTTGATTTTGCCTATCTGCTTTTCCTTTGGCTTATTTTGACACCATGTGTGTTTTTCATGGGTGTCTTGTACTTTGGAGGTGGAGGTCCCTGGGTCCGCGGGTATGCAGGGTCCACGGGTCTGCGGGACTCTGCCTGGAGTGGCTGTTGGGTCGCAGAGCAACTCCAATGCCCGTCTAACTGGCGGTGTTGGTGAGTTCCCAAAGAAAGGCCCTTTTTCCCTTCAAGATGGCGTGGGCTCCCTAATTCTCAAGAAAAAATATTTTTAAAAAAAGAAAAGAAAAACCATATTCTTGATGTGTCAACGGCGTAGTTCAGAGGCCAGCCGCTGCCATTGATTGGAACTGAGCCACTAAACTTGCTTTTTGCAAGTTAATGTGCTCAGCAGTCGGGTGGATGAAAAGACTGGCAAGCTGAACAGGCGAGTTAACTTTTACGTAGACAGGGCACTGTTCATCATGTGCTCAGTGGCTACTTGTGTGTTTTCTGTGGAGAAATATCCACTCAACTCCTCGCCATCTGTGAATCGGGGTGTTGAGTTTGGGAGTTCTTTACAGATCCTGGGTGTCTACACTCCCTGTGAGGTCTGTGGTTTGAAAACATGGTCCTCCTTCCATGGGCTGCCTTTACTTCTGCTGATATTCTGTTTTCCCTCTTTCTTCTTCTTTTTTTCTGATAGTCTCCTTTCATGCATGGAAATAACGCTATTTTGAAGATTTTAAGGAATAGAAGCCTTTCTTAGAAATAAATGCATTTGCAAAGTAGAATTTCCTCACTGGAATCATACTTTTAAATCCCCTCATCCACAATGACAGTGTACAATACCAGGAAACTATTACTCCTGGTGGGCAGTGAAAAAATACGTGAAAATATCACCTCCATTTCCAAGTGAACAAGTACAACATGGGCACAGATTTTTTCAATTTGCTAGGTTAGTGCTGCCATTTTGTGCTGGGATCCAGTTAACAGGAATCTCCGTGTTGAAACCAAGGAAATGTGGCCTCGCTCTGTGGCATCTTCACTGCGAGTGGGATTCTGCCAAGTGAGGGCGCTATTTGAGTTTGTATCAGAACCCTGCTGTTAATTACAGCAGTGTTAAAGAGATCATCATGCAGGTGGCCTGACGGGCTTTGCAGCTGCTGTTTTATGGAGCTATTAACACAGAGACACCATTACTTAAATGTAATTTTTATTATCACAATTAAAGACTGATTTGATTTTATGAGATCATGCATTCTTATTTTATGAAAGCCTTAAAGTAAATTCAATTTAAAAGATGGCTCTGTGTTTAAAGTAAAATATAAGCAGGTGTAGTATTAAAGTTGTACTCTACTTCTTTTGCAAATTTGGCATTAAGTTTCCATGCAGAAGGTGACTTTGGTAGGAACAAGTGTTTCCTGTTCTAACTGTGTAAAAGCTGGAGAAAAACGATCTTGGCTTATTCTATTTGTGAAATTATAAGCAATTGTTCCTATTAAATACATCATTAGGCGTATTGTCAGTTTCTGTAAAGGCCGCTTTCCTGGCCACCGATGGATCAGAGTGAGCGCTCACCGCTGTCTTAATGTGCATAGAGTGGCCGCAGTGGCGACCAGCCCGAATTCCAACACCTCACAAAGGAAGGTGGCTAAGGAGCTGAGACCTGCACAGTGATCACATGGCTGAGGCCAGCTTAGGAGTTTGGAAGTTTGCATGCAATATTTGAAGGCTTTTTTTGTTTTGTTTTGATGGCAGAGAAGAATGTAAAAGTGTTTGCACTAAATAGATTAAGCTGTTAGTAAACACGTCCCCTTTAAATTAATTGATGTGTGAACAAAGGAAGTGCTTTGTTGTTGTCAGCTGGGCTTGTTTTAAGTCACAGGGACCAACAAGTGGGGCTGGGCCCTCTCTACACCTCCTGGGAGGAGGTCAGAGGTTAATCAGAAAATGGGTCGGAATCTCCCTCCCACTCACTGGGGCTAAAAGCTTGCTCTCCTCTTTCTTCAGCCTTTCTTAGGGGAAAACCTGGGTTTCCTACATCAAATCAGCATAGGAGCAAACATTGCTCTGCAGTGTGGAGTGCCTTTCAAGGTCTTAGCACTTCGTCCTGTGTAAGGTCTGATGGCATGTCCCTGTAGCCATCCCAGCACCTGGCAGCGATAATTAACCTCACCATCAGCCTTCATACAGAGGCTGCTTGCTTCTATTGATGGTGAGCTGGTGGGGGTCTGATGAGGGGCTGAAGGGGAGGCTGGCCTTGTGCGCTTACCCTCTGCAAGCACACTGTGCAGTCACTGGACCTGCCACTTGTTTGGGAGAGAAAGGGAAAGAAAGAGAGGACCCAGATTCGAGGTCTTCATGGCGATGTCCTGGAAAGGGGATGTGGAGCCCAAAGAAGGAGAAATGGCCCTGAGACCTGGGCCTGAAGTGGGCAGCATCTCCTCAGGTCCCAGGGTCAGGGTGGAACATGGCAAGTGTTCACCAGCAAGAGCCAGTGCTGAGATTGAAGATGTGGGCGCTGAGTTTCTCCTCCATTCAATCGTTTTCTGCTTAAGGAGTAACTAGTAACTAGTTCAGTGACCAAGTGAAGTTGTGATTGTCCATAGTCAGGGGTTCACCAGGAAAAGTGGAAACACTTGAAAGGAGGTATCCTGAGCTGTTTTAAGCAGAATGTCAGCTTCCTGCAGGAAGTCTCAGAAGCTGTCCAGATGGTGAAGGGAAAGGCCTCCCCTCTCTACCCCAGGCCCTGCAGGGACATCCTTGAGGGCATGTCTGTAAACAAGCATGGGCCTGGGGTGTAGGTGCACCCCCTGAACTTGAGGCCTCAGCGCTCTGGGGTGGGACCTGTGTGCTCATTTCCCATGTGTCAGCTGGAATTCCGAGTTGAGTGTAGGGCCTGGGGAACAGGGACCGAATCTTTTTGTGCTTTTGAGGCCTCCCAGGAACTTGTCATCTCAGAGTCTTGAGCTCACAGGGTGGTCATGTTAACTGATAACAGAAAGCCAGACATGAGCACAAGGCCTTGGCTGTGACAGGGCTTAGTGCAGCTCCCCGCTGCCTCCCGTTCAGAGTCCAGCCAGTGCTGCTGCCCCCTGTCCCAAAGTCCAGCCAGTGCAGACGTGGCCCTGGCTGGTGTTGCTCGGTGGTTGAGCATCGACCTATGAACCAGGAGATCACTGTTGGATTCCTGGTCACATGCGTAAGTTGCAGGCTCAATCCGCATGTGGGGTGTGCAAGAGGCAGCCGATCAATAATTCTCTCTCATGATTGATGTTTTTCTCTCTCCCTCTCCCTTCCTCTCCGAAATCAGTAAAAATATAATAAAAATATAAAAACAGCGATAGACGGGTCGCTGCCCATCTGTGACTCTGTGATCTCATCACGACACATGATCACTACTAGGTCACCACCTGGAGCAGGGCCCTGTCTGCAGCCTTGCCGGCCAGTGACAGGGCAGAGCCCACTGGCACACACTGCCATCGCTGCGCCCTGTCACTTGGGTGTGGTCACTGGAGTGTAGCCATAGAATGTGAGCAGAAGGCTGGTCCTGCTCCAGTTCTGGCCCTGGTTAGCCTCAGCAGCCACAGAATAGACAGAGAGGCTCGGCGGCACTGGCTGTGGAGGGGTGCTTTCTTTCCACAACTGGAGGCCTAGTCTCCCGATACCTGAAACAGAAAACAGCAGCAGTGGTAATATTTTCTTTATTCTCATTTTTAGGCTAGCTCCAAAGCTTGTGTTGTTTTATTCTAACTTTTTAAGTGATTTGAGGCTTCAAAAAGAGCTGCAGATTGCTAGCAGTGGCAAGTGACTCTCACCATTTTCTTCTTGTGCCAGCTTTACAGCCATCATTCAATAACCCAACCAGGAATTCACGTGGGCACTGACTGCCCTACCACAGACACCATCGACTTCAACAGCTCAGGGACCTGGTAAGATGCAGTAGGAACAGAACAGGAGGCTGCTCTGTATCTTGGATCATAGATGCCAAGTATGGTTTGCACATAGTGGGACAATAACCAGCCGCCCTTGGGGTGATCACCAAAGAGACTCTGCAGTCAGTAGACACGTGTCCTAAGCAAACTGATGAGCCTGCATGATTGCATGTGCCCTGTGGGGCTTGGCAAGGTGAGAGAACATGATTTGAATGAAGCTGATCATTGATGACATGCAGGGTCTGCAGGTGCACATAGGTGCAAGTGAGGCCTGTGCACACCTGCTGTGTGCTGGCCTTGCCTCTCCGGTGCCTGATGGAGAGAGTGGTGTCCGAGTGGCACCATGTGTCCCTGCCTGTGCTGCTGCCACCCCTGCACTGAGCTGGGAGCTAGGTGGGGCGGCCTCTTGTCGGAACAGCTGGGCATCCCATTGCTCGGATGCTGCCTCTCCCCTCCTCATTGTCCAGAAGGTGAGGGGCACCTGCGTGGGGTGATGGGCTGTGGATGTGACAGCAGAGTCTGCCTGAGGATGCCGAGCTTCCTCATGGGCTCCAGCTGTCCTTCACGGGAGCAGCATCCCTCCCCCTTCATTCCCTTAGCTTCTCCTCTCTCCACACATGAGGCTGTACACAGGACTGGTATGTTTTGGGTTGAGGGTGGAGCGGTCAAGTGGGAGTGGGAGGAGCCATACTTGGGGGTTCCCTGAATGCCAGGAGGGAGGGGCAGGCCCAGAAGGAAGGGGAGAGAGGCAGGATCTGTGTCCTGTGGTGTGGACTGTACCTGGGTGTTAGTGTCCTTGGGCTGTCACACAAAACACCACTGACTGTGTGGTCCAAGGAACAGGGATTTAATTCTCAAAGTCTGGGGCCATAAGCCCAAACTCAAGGTGCGGCAGGCAGGGCTTCTCCTGAGGTCTCTATCTTTGACTTGTAGGTGGCAGCCTTCTCACTGTGTCCTCCATGGTCATCTTTGTAAGCCTCCCAGTCTCTTACTCTTCTCATGAGGACACCATTTGTATGGGATCGGTCCCACCCTATGATGTCACGAGACCTTTATTCCTTCTCTAAAGGCCATCTCCAAATAGGCTCATATTTGAGGTTAGGGCTTTGGCAATAGAAGTTTTTTTTTTTTTGTGGGGGGGAGACACACTTCAGTTGACAACAGCCCACCTTGACTGTATGATCAGTAGATTTGAGCCATGGGCTGGGTTATAATCAATTTTACCTAAAAATAGGGGACACTCTTGCCTGCTGCAATGGCCCTTTCACATCTGAAGCCTCTGATGCTAGAAAGAGACACATAAATCAACAATGATATCAACCAGTGTGCCAACAGTTGCATTCCACACAGACAGAGGACCTGGAGTCACTCCTGAATTTTCAGTTTTGTATGGAAACAGCACCCTCCGAGGGAGAGTGAGTGTGGGAGTTCCACCCCCAACTCTGACCCAACAGTTCAACTCACAGATCTTCCCGCAATGGGACCAGAGTGTAGAAGATCCTACAGTGAAGCCCTTGACTGGGGACTGAAATAACTCAGTCTGGCTTTTTGATTCCATAGTTACTATTTATTGGGAATTTACTATCTTTCAGGAGGTACTGGGGATATAAAATGTAAAAAGACATTTTTTTTCTTGTTTTCAAGCCAAAGGAAGCCCAGAGAGTGATGACTTCATACACAGGTCGTTTCAGGAGGCCAGAGGTGGGCACAATGTGCTGTTTGGATGGACATCTGGCTCAGCCTGGGCTGGAGGTGGGCAGTAAGATAGAATTCTAATGTTAATCTATTTATCTAGTTAAGGTAAACTGGAAACGTAATTCCTGCATATTTCTTTAAAAATAAAATCATCAATGCAACCGAGGAAATCACTCAGCAATTAGAAAATAGTTCAGTGATTGGATGCTGATACTGCACAAGTAGTGTACATTGGAAACCCAAAAGAACCTGCAGGCAAACTGTTAGAATTAATAGTTTTAAGGTTGCAGGACATAAGTTAATTAATAATTGCATTTCTGTATACTGTTTTTAGACCATTAGAAATAAAGTACCTGTAACATCACAAACATGAAACACCTAACCATAGCCACAGGAGGATGGAACAGCACCCTGTGTGTACGTTATGAGATGCTGCTAAAACAAATGAAAGAAGACCCCTGTCTATGGAGACACTTGCTGTGTCATCCATGAATTAGAAGCCACATTTTTGTAAAAATGTAATTATTCCCAAAAGCATCCGGTAGATTCGATGCAATACCAGTAAAAAGCCTGCATCATTTTTATGGAAATGGATTGATTCTGAGTCTGTGATAAAATGAAAAGAGCCAAGAATAGCAAAGGCAATTTTGAAGAGGAAAAAATGGAGAAAAACCTATCTGCTAAACACCCAAAGTTATAGATAAAAATGGCCCAAGAAATTCATGGAGGCCACGTGTTGTAAAGCATGTGAAGCCTCAGGAGGCCTTTGTGCTTGTTCCTGCCAAGCTTCTGTCCACGCTCCAGCCCAGGCCTCGCAGTGTATCCAGGAGCTGGTGGCTGGCAGCCTGGTCTCCAGCCCCAGGTCTAAGATCCCAAAGTGTCTGTGGGCACATTCCTCTCTGGCTTCTCTTTTTAATCTCAGCCTCTGGGGTTTTCTTTTCTTTCTATGAGCTCAGCTGTGTTCAAACATAGTTTTTAAAAGATATATATGTTTTTATTGATTTCAGAGAGGAAGGGAGAGAGAGAAACATCAGTGCTGAGAATCACTGATCCACTGCCTCCTGCACACCCTCCACTGGGGATGGATCCCACAACCTGGGCATGTGCCCTGACCGGGAATTGACCCCTGACCTCCTCGTTCATAGGCCGATGCTCAACCACTGAACCCCATCAGCTAGGCTTTTTAGCCCCCTCTTTTTCTTAAAGTAAAGGACACCTCTTCAACTGGCCTGGAGTGAGTGAGACTATATTAAAGAAAAAGTAGTTCATACAATTCAACCTATACTTTCCCAGTAAAAACTTGAATTCTGATGAAATTGTTAGTGTTCACATGTCTCCTCCTTGGTCACATGTAACTGTGGTTCAGGGACCTGCCACTTCCTGCAGCCTGCTGAATGGGTGAGGCTGGGCGTCCACCGGGAAGAGCTGCCTCCTCCTTGGGCCCTGGTTCTGTCCACACGCATCACCTGTCTGCTCACCTCGTACTTCATGTGCAGCTGGGCCCCTCTCTCATCCCTGGGTAGTGAATGCAGCCCCCCTACTTCCCTTCCTGTGTTGATTAAAGTGAAAATCCATCAAGGGTTTTGCTACATTTGTAGCAAAACAAAATCCTGAAGACGTCTCAGGAACCCTCTGGGAAGAAATGGGTCACTCTATAGAAATGATCCCAGGAGCATATTAAAGAATCTCAAGAGAGTGCTATTGGGGCACATAATTTTTCACACCCTCTTCCTTTTCTGTTTTGTCGAGTTACATAAAAAGCTCAAATGATAAAAGTGAAGCAACTATCTTCATGTTCGCTGCCTGCCTGGAATCGTGTTAAATTGGATCTTATAAATATTCCATAAAGCCCTAGCTAGGTAATGGGCTGCTTTTTCCTGGCAGTACACCTGTGGGGATGGCATCTTAAACATTTATGCAATATTTGCAAAACTTGACAAAAACATTTCAGGCATTAACAGTTGTGTTAATAAATTACTCAGCACCAAAACTATACACTGAGTGGCCGGATTATTATGATCTCTGATTATTATGATATATATGTATTAGAGGGCCAGTGCATGAATTTGTGCATGGCTGGGCTCTGGGCAGCCTGGCTAGGGGAGGGGACATGGGCGGTTGGCTGGCCTGCCTGCTGGTCGAATTCCTAGTTGAGGGGACAATTTGTATATTGTCTTTTATTATATAGGATATACACTGAGTGGCCAGATTATTATGTGTTCAGAGATCATCATAATCTGACCACTTAGTGAATATTATTTAAGAAAATCATTGGGACCCACAGCTCTGCTGTTTTATTTTAGACTTTTGGTAAGATATCGCAAGCCTGCAAAGCATCAAGTTAGTTCTACATCTCTGAGGGAACCCCGGGGGCGCTTTTGTGAACCCCGAGAAGAGCGGGGTTGCTGGTGGCTACCGAGCTCACTCCCAGCCTCCACATGGGGGCCAGACAGTCCTCAAGCTGTCAGGATGCCTGCAGCCAGGCAGTGAGCACATGGGCCATTGACACCAATGCACATTTTCATACAGAATTTAAACTGATTCAGGAAATGGAGGAGAAAATAACATCCTCAAATTGCATTATGTTCCATGTTTAACACATTGGAAAATATCGAACCATTAAGACATTGGTTCATGTTTCTAGATTGATTTCCTTTGGGAAACTAAGATGAAGACATCCATCCTCTGACACTGCACATTGTACCCCTTATAAAGCTCATTAATCTAAAGAGGTAGAGTCCCCAGTGATCCCTTTATAAAAAACCCAAATAAATTCAGGGTTGTGGTGTGTGTGTGTGTGTGTGTGTGTGTGTGTGTATGTATGCTGTATGCGGCTCCATGATGTGTGTGTGTCTATGTGTATGCCGTGTGTGGCTCCATGGTGTATGGTGTGTGTGTGTACCGTGTGCAGCTCCATGGTGTGTGGTGTGTGTGTGTGTATCATGTGTGGCTCCATGGTGTGGTGGTGGTGGTGGTGGTGGTGTGTGTGTGTGTGTGTGTGTACCATGTGCAGCTCCATGGTATGTGGTGTCTGTGTGTGTGTGTCTGTGTGTGTGTCTGGCTCCATGGTGTGTGGGGTGTGTGTGGGGTGTGTCTGTGTGTTGCTCCATGGTGTGTGTGTGTGTGTGTGTGTACCATGTGCGGCTCCATGGTGTGTGTGTGTGTGTGTACCATGTGCAGCTCCATGGTGTGTGGTGTGTGTGTGGGGTGTGTCTGTGTGTGGCTCCATGATGTGTCTGTGTGTGAGCCATATAGTGCTCTGTGGTGTGTCTGTAGCTGTGTGTATGTGTGCCATATATGTCTCTGTGCTGTGGGATGTGTGTGCTATGTCTGTGTCTGTATCTACGTGTGTCTGTGTGTGTGTTTGCCATGTGCAGCTCTGTGGTATGTAGTGTGTCTGCTATATCTGTGTCTACGTGTGTGTGTGTCTCTGTGTGTGTGTGCCATGTGCACAACGGTATGTGGTGTGTGGTATGCTGTGTCTGAGTGTGTGTCAGTGAGTGTGTGTGCCATGTGCACTGTGGTATGTGGTGCGAGGTATGTCTGTCTGAGTGTGTGTCGGTGAGTGTGTGTGCCGTGTGCACTGTGGTATGTGGTGCGAGGTATGTCTGTGTCAGTGAGTGTGTGTGCCATGTGCACTGTGGTATGTGGTGCGAGGTATGTCTGTCTGAGTGTGTGTCGGTGAGTGTGTGTGCTGTGTGCACTGTGGTATGTGGTGCGAGGTATGTCTGTGTGAGTGTGTGTGCCATGTGCACTGTGGTATGTGGTGCGAGGTATGTCTGTGTCTGTGAGTGTGTGTGCCATGTGCACTGTGGTATGTGGTTCGAGGTATGTCTGTGTCTGAGTGTGTGTGCCATGTGCACTGTGGTATGTGGTGCGTGGTATGTCTGTTTCTGAGTGTGTCGGTGAGTGTGTGTGCTGTGTGCACTGTGGTATGTGGTGCGAGGTATGTCTGTGTCTGTGAGTGTGTGTGCTGTGTGCACTGTGGTATGTGGTGCGAGGTATGTCTGTGTCAGTGAGGGTGTGTGCTGTGCGCACTGTGGTATGTGGTGCGAGGTATGTCTGTGTCTGAGTGTGTGTCAGTGAGGGTGTGTGCCATGTGCACTGTGGTATGTGGTGCGTGGTATGTCTGTTTCTGAGTGTGTGTTGGTCCTAGTCCGCCTCATGCTGTCTCTTACACTGTCCCTCATAAGGTCCCTCACACTGTCCCTCACGCTGTCCCTCACACTGTCACTCACACTGTCGCAGCCTGCCTCATGCTGTCCCTCACAGTGTCCCAGCCTGCCTCACGCTGTCCCTCAAACTGTCCAAGTTCATCTCATAGTATCCCTCACACTGTCCTTCACACTGTCCCAGCCCTACTCACGCTGTCCCTCACACTGTCCCTCACACTGTCCCAGGCCACCTCATGCAGTCCCTCACGCTGTCCCTCACATTGTCCCTCATGCTGTCTCTCACACTGTCCCAACTCACTTCAGGCTGTCCCTCACACTGTCCCTCACCCTGTCCCTGCCAGCCTCACACTGTCCCTCACAGTGTCCCTCACACTGTCCCAGCCTGCCTCATGCTGTCCCTCACACTGTCCCTCTCACTGTCCCCGCCAGGCTCACACTGTCCTTTACACTGTCCCTCACACTGTCCCTCACACTATCCCAGCCGGCCTCATGCTGTCCCTCACCCTGTCCCTCACACTGTCCCTGCCTGCCTCATGCTGTCCCTCATACTGTCCCTCATGCTGTCCCAGCCTGCCTCATGCTGTCCCTCACACTTTCCCTCACACTGTCCCAGTCCTCCTCACACTGTCCCTCACACTTTCCAGGACGCCTCATGCTGTCCCTCACATTGTCCCTCATGCTGTCCCAGCCCGCCTTCTGCTGTCCCTCACATTGTCCCAGCCCGCCTTCTGCTGTCCCTTCCACTGTCCCAGCCCGCCTCATGCTGTCCCTCACAGTCTCGCAGCCTGCCTCATACTGTCTCTCATGCTGCCTCTCAAGCCACCCCTCACACTTTTCCGGGCCCCTCTACGCAGTCCCTCATGCCGCCCTGGGCCCCCGCACACCATCTCGCCCCCCTCCTGTGTTCCACGGTCCCCTCAACCTCTGGGGCCGCAGGTGCAGGGCCCAGGTGGAAAGGGTGCGTCACCAGGTGTGGCAGGTGGAGGAGAATGCACTTCACGCCTCATTGTAGGACATGGACCATCTTGCTGTCACTACATCACCGAGTCACCACACCACTGCACCACACCACCACGGCACCACAAGGGGCAGAGCGTTTTCCTCACCAGAAACCCTCCGCTGCCTTCCGGCCCCTGCAGTGCCCTCGCAGGCCGCCTGGCTGCGTGTTTGTTCCTGGACTCGCAGGCCAGGGAGCAGGCGGGTGTCCTGGAGGCGCTGCCCGTTGCCTCTGGCCAGGGGCCCTGTGGCCTTGTCCCAGTGGTTCCTCTCCTGTGTACCACCTGCGCTTAGCCCAGGTTTAAAAGCCATCTTCCTTTTCTTTCATGTCCTGCTTACTAAGGGCCTGGATCCCTGGGCCTAAGGCAGGGAGCAGAAATGCCGGGCAGTGGGGGGCGCAGGCTAATAGACCCCTCTGCAGCCAGGTCGCCTCAGGGGCAGAGGGGCGTCTTCTGTGAGGGAGGCGCCCCACTGGCCTCCCTCGAGATGTCGTGCGAAAAATCCTCCTGAGCAGACGCCGCCATTGTATTTTTTAACTTGCCAAGTGAGCAGAGGTCCCAGCCATTGGCCGGGCTCATTCCTGGGACAGCTCTCCTGCTTCGGGGAGAGCGGGTCTGCGCAAGGGCGTGTGTGCAACTCTGTGTGAAGGTGGGCATGCAGCTGGCGGGGCTGGCGGGATGGGCGGGTCTTGGCTGCACCCCAAACTCTGGACAGCGCTGTGACGCCAGTCCTTGGAGCCCTCACCCGCCAGCCAGTGTCTGGGTTGACTTCTTGCTTTCAGATCTAGCAGGAGACATGAGATGTTTTTGCCCGTTTTTCTTCAGTCGTCGTTTCTCCCACCTTACAGCTTGTGTGTGTGCTCCAAATCGCCACGACTGAACCCTGATGCAAAGACTCATGATCCCACTCGGTGCAGACAGACAGACAGACGGGAGAGCCAGCTGCAGCCACCCGTCCATTATCCGCGTTAGAATCGCGGTCTTCCAAGGCTCTGTAGCCCAGGTTCTGGGATGCTAAGCTGCCGGCACCTCGCCCGCCACACCTGCTCCCCAGCCCTCACGTGGCCTTGGCTGTCCCCTCAGGGGTTTGCTGCCTTGTAACCCGCCTTTCCTCAGGGAGCACTCACGTGACCAGGCGCCCGCCCTGTGACTGGCTTTACCCTTGCTGTGCCTCCAGCCCTCTTCACTTGCAGTTGGGCCAGCAGCCTGGACTGGCGGGTGACCGGCCGCTCAGGAGGTCCAGTGGGAAGGTGGAGGGAGCAGCAGGAAACCCGCCCCTCCCTCTGGCAGGCAGACATGAGCCCCACAGGCCAGCTCTTTGGGCCAGTGGAGCCACCAGTCCCATCCAGAGGCACGGGAACCACCTAGGCACAGCCCGGTGTCAGTTGGGCCTCGGGAACAGGTGTGGCCCTGTCCACAGCCTCCACCACCAGTCTCAGAGGGAGTGGCCCCTGTTGGCCTGAGACTTCGGCTGGGTGCTGGGTGCTTGGTAGTGCATCACTTCCTCACTTTTAAGAGACTCTGGGACAGCCTCCCCTTCTTTCATGGTGACCTAGCACGGTTTGCTCATGAAGGAGGCTTGGGGACCCATACTTCCCCACAGAGAACCGGACTGGACTCAGAAGAGCACCAGGGTAGGAAACCCCCAGGGGTACACCCTAAGATCATCTTTCCCAGGAGACCTTGTCCCTGACGGTGGGGGTGAGCTCTCTGTCACAGGGGGGCCTTCGTATGGGGGGTGAGCTCTCTGTCATATGGGGGCCTTCCTGTGGGGGTGAGCTCTCTGTCATATGAGGGCCTTCCTATGGGGGGTGAGCTCTCTGTCATATGAGGGCCTTCCTATGGGGGGTGAGCTCTCTGTCATATGGGGGCCTTCCTGTGGGGGTGAGCTCTCTGTCATATGGGGGCCTTCCTGTGGGGGGTGAGCTCTCTGTCACATGGGGTCTTCCTGTGACAATGAGCTCTCTGTCATATGGGAGCCTTCCTGTGAGGGGTGAGCTCTCTGTCATATGAGGGACTTCTTATGGGGGGTGAGTTCTCTGTCATATGGGGGGCCTTCCTGTGAGGGGTTAGCTCTCTGTAACATGGGGCCCTTCCTGTGGGGGGTGAGCTCTCTCTCACAGGGAAGCTGGCCGTGTTATCTGAGAGAAGTGTATCCCTTCGCACTAGCCATGTCCTCTAGCAGCTTTTGGGAGTCCAAAAGCCCCGCTGTTTCTCAGCTTGGGTGCGCAATCCCTGAGTTAAACTGACCTACAGTGGAGACCGGGCGCCTCCCTCACTTCCAGGGCAGCTGGCCTTTGGACGCTCGGCTGAAGGCACTGTTCCTGTCAGCTGCAGCAGGTGTCCTGGGAGTGGCATTCCTGTCTGCTGGCCACTCCTCTAGCAGCCCTTGGGAAAGAGGCTCTTTTCATCGTTATTCATCAAATATTTTTGATTTTAAAAACAGTTCACAATGTACTTGGTGCATAAAGTATTATAAACCTAGCTCCCACCCCCCAGGAAATTCCTTCCGTATGTTTGTTTGATCACCTATCACCATATCTGTTAAGAATAGTGTTGTGTCCCAGTTGGTATGACAAACTTTACTGAGAAAATTTGAGAGGGCCTTTTTTACATTTTTATTATTTATTTATTTAAAAATATATTTTCATTGATATCAGAGAGGAAGGGATAGAGAGAGAAACATCCATAATGAGAGAGAATCATGGACTGGCTCTTCCTGCACGCCACCAATGGGGATTGTACCCGCAACCCGGGCATGTGATCTGACTGAGAATTAAGCCATGACCTCCTTCAACCACGAGCCACTCCAGCCAACCCCCCTTGACACTTTCAATTAATAACCTGTTAAAGGGCAAAGTTCAGAAATGTGACCTAAGGCCAGGACCATTGATGGATCATCACATCCCCATTAGCTTGTCTCCTCCGACCTACTCACCTAGTAGCTCGACTGAGAGCAAGACCTACATGATCTGCAAAGATATTTTACAGAACTTTCAAAAATTTCCAGGAAAAGTTGATCCTCAGGTGTCTAAGAGAGGACGCTCTGCTTTTTGTAGTCATTCCCCTCCCTACTGGGAAGTGACACTAGGGACTCTTATTTTTATTATTTTTAAAAAATATATCTTTATTGATTTCAGAGAGGAAGGAGAGGGAGAGAGAGAGAGAAACATCAATGATGAGAGAATCATTAATCAGCCACCTCCAGCATGTCCCCTACGGAGGATCGAGTCCACAACCCGGACATGTGCCCTTGGCCAGAATCGAACCCGAGATCCTTCAATACACAGGCCCACACTCTATCCACTGGGCCAAATCAGCCAGGGCTCCTGTGTTTATTCTTAAGGAAGGACCAGTGCTGCTGCAGTCCCAGGAAGTGTGCTCTCCACCTGTTCTCACAGGCTCATCTGCTAAGTGCAGCATTACCTCATCCGCGGCTCCGTTATGAATTTCCCATAAATCTCCCCACAGCCCAATGTGATAAACTACGCTGCACACCACAGTAGGCAGTGCTTATTAGCACTTGAAGTGTTAGTGATGCTTGTCTTGATTAATTTTCTCTCGACCTGCAGTATTAATTTTGGGGAAGATACCATGCTCTGCGAATGTGGCATTCTCTCATAGTTTCCACCCCAAATCCAGGGCTCTGAGTGCCCACAGTCATGCATCTCATTCTGGCTTCCCTAGCACAGATTGTTTTGGGTCTCTATGAGCATTTTATTTTTTTGTTTTCTTATTTATTTATTTATTTATTTATTTATTTATTTATTTATTTATAATTTATTTGTTATTGTTCAGATTATTACAATTGTTCCTCTTTTTTCCCCCATACCTCCCTGCCACCCGCTCCCACTCTTCCCTCTGCCCTTACCTCCCCCTCCATTGTCCTCATCCACAGATGTATGATTTTTGTCCAGTCTCTTTCTTTCCCCCTGAGAATTGGCAGTCCACTCCCTTTCTATGCCCCTGATTCTATTATATTCATCAGTTTATTCTGTTCACCAGATTTTTAATTCACTTGATTTTTAGATTCACTTGTTGATAGATATGTATTTGTTGTTCATAATTTTTACCTTTACCTTTTTCTTTTTCTTCCTCTTCTTGTTATATTTTATTTCATACAATACTGGTTTGGTGTTGATGAACTCCTTTATTTTTTTCTTATCTGTGAAGCTCTTTATCTGCCCTTCAATTCTGAATGATAGCTTTGCTGGGGAGAGTAATCTTGGTTGTAAGTTCTTGCTATTCATCACTTTGAATATTTCTTGCCATTCCCGTCTGGCCTGCATAATTTTTGTTGAGAAATCAGCTGACAATCATATGGTGCTTCCTTATAGGTAATGAACTGTTTTTCTCTTGCTGCTTTTAATATTGTCTCTTTGTCTTTTGCCCTTGGTATTTTAATTATGATGTGTCTTGTGTGGTCCTCTTTGGATTCCTTTTGTTTGAGGTTCTGTGTGCTTCCTGGACTTGTAAGTCTATTTCTTTTACCAGGTGGGGGAAGTTTTCAGTCATTACTTCTTCAAATAGGTTTTCAGTATCTTTCTCTCTCTCTTCTTCTGGAACTCCCATAATTCTGATGTCGGTAATCTTGAAGTTGTCCCAGAGGCTCCTTACACTATCTTCAACTTTTTGGATTCTTTTTTCTTTTTGTTTTTTTCAGTTGATTGTTTTCTGCTTCTTTGTATTTCAAATCTTTGACTTGATTCTTGTGTTACTCTAGTCTGCTGTTAGGTTTCTGTATAATATTTTTTATTTCAGTCAGTGTATGTTTAATTTCTAGTTGGTCCTTTTTCATCTCCTCTTGGGTCTTGCTAAATTTATCCATCTTTTCTAGGAAATTCTTGAAAAACCATATAACTGTGGTTTTGAACTCTATAGCCAGTCATTTGTTTTCCTCCATTTCTTTCATTTATGATCTGTTTCTTTGTCTCCACATTTTTGCTGCTTCCCTGAGTTTCTGTGTACTGCAGGGACCCATATGAATCTGGGTTCCCAGGGTTTCACCTGAAACTGGGGTTCAGTACAGTTAGAATTGGATTTTAATGCATTTGGGAGGTTTTGTCTTCCTTCTCCTAGTAGAGAAAGACAGCAGCACAATCAGCACTCAGTGCTTTCTGCACATGTGCCTCCAGACCTCTGCCTTTCACGGCTCCCCTAAGTTTCTGTGCACTCCTCGCTTTTCCCAACAGTCCAGACTCCCCCGCTATGAGTCTTGCCTGGATCTGCAGTTAATGCAGTCAGAACTGGGGTCTAGTGCAGTCAGGAATTTCTAATTCCCTCCTGCTAGAGCAGTGGTCCTCAACTTGTGGGTGACGAGCCATTTGGGGGTTGAACGACCCTTTCACAGGGGTCGCCTGAGACCATCGGAAAATGCAGATATTTACATCATGATGCAGGGTGGTGAGGTCACTGCTGGACAATGTGGGCACTAGAGCTGCAGCCTGTGGGGAGGGGCGTTGCCTGGTGGGTGAGAAAGCCCCTCGCAGGGAGCAGGGAGGCTGGGGGAGATACAGAAGATATGGGAGGAAGGGGCAGGGACAGCCCTGGCTTTGGGCAGTGTTGACTTGGGGGCATGGTCTTGAAGCTACATTTGCAAAGCACTTGATTTAAAACTTGGAAGAGTAGGGCCCGCTGTCTGCTTTACTGTCCTAGTACCCACGGCTGACCCACTGGGGTGTGGGGTGCTGGCCCAAGGCAAAGTTTTCAAGTTTCCTTATAAAGAGCAATGTCTTCTGGGTGGGGCCACATTGTCAGCTCCTGTCCCTGAGCTGAGACTGGTTTGCACTTCCCAGCATCAGTACCCGTGTGTTTGATTCACCTGAACCAGCCTCAGTCAGGACATTCATTAGTCAACACCTGTGGCGGGGGCACCTTGGGGTGGGCGGAGGCTGCCGCAAAAGGAGCAGAGGGGCAGGAGACAAGGCCCTGCTCCTGGCCCTGGAATCCGGGCTAGGTCACTGGGCAGCTTTCATCACAGTCTGGGTTATGATGTAAAATGTGATCTGATTTAATGGCAACAAAGGTACATGCAGCGGACAATGATATGTCAGAATTCTATTTGTGACTCTTGTTTCTAGCTTCCATGAAACCATCTTTCCTCAAGAAGGGCCATTAAAAATATATATATATATATATATTTTACTAATTTTTTTATAGACAAGAAGGGAGAGGGATAAAGAGTTAGAAACATCGATGAGAGGGAAACATCAATGAGTTGCCTCCTGTTACCCACTACTGGGGATGTGCCTGCAACCAAGGTACATGCACTTGACCAGAATCAAACCTGGGACTCTGTAGTCTGCAGGTGGATGCTCTATCCACTGAGCCAAACCAGTTAGGGCAGGGCCATTTTTTAAGGGAAGTTTTAGGTAATGTTTGCTAACGACAAACATTTTGCAGGTGATGAGACTGTGGCAAGATGCAAAAATCTGCCCCTAACCCCAAGGCCCAGCCAGTGGCCCAACGCTGATCTCAGTTGGAAAGGCAGTGGTGCCACGTTGGCGCATGGGTTCGGAGCTGTGGCTTCTGCTTTCAGCTCGGTTCCTCTCTGGTCTGTGGACTCTGGATCTGGGGTTCATGTGTAAAGGAATGTTCTGATTAATGGAGAGGTAAGCAGTAAAGCTCATTAGTTTTTAACTAATATCCAAATCCAGAGAAAGATCTGATTTGAACACCATTTCCATCATTTACCAGCTTTTTAAACTTGGGAAAATTATTTATTCTCTCTTTATTCATCATTCTCATCTGTGCCTCAGAGGGTTCTTGAGAGGATTACATTGCGAGAAATGGGCCCAACACTCAGGTGATGCTCAAAATGTTGCAGCTATTATTTACTGATGTGAGTTCTCCTGAAAGCGCTGCTGGAAGTAATCGAATCCTTCTGTAATGGCTGGTGTCGGACTAGCTGATATTTGTATGCCAGGAATCGGGATTATAAAGATAGAAAGTCCCCACACCCTGGGGTCCACAGTCGTGGTGAGCCTTTACTGGAGCAGTGAGTTCCTGGAAGCCTCTTCTCTGGGGCTGACAGCGCAGACAGGGAAGCCGAGGGCTGTCTCCCAGTGGCTGTGGAGAAGGCTAAGGTTTGAAATCCCTGTCCTCAATTCAATGTCCAGTTTCTTACTGACACAGGTGTGCTGATGAGAAAGGTAGAGGCTGGGGCTTTTGGGGCTTAAACAGGTGAGGTGCTTAGATTTGGAAAGAGAGGAAGCAGCAACAGGAAAGCCAGAGGTATGACATTTCTGGATGTGTTTCTAGGACGATGTGCAGGTCTGAACATTAAGAAGAAAATTAGGTCAGTGAGAAACTGGCTCTGATGGTTAAAGGAGAAAGTGGGCCTGAAGAGAACTGTGTCCATCTTGAGTTTTGTCCCAGCTCAGTAGAGAACCCCTCAGAGGCAGTCAAGTGCCTTTGCTCGGACCATGTGTAACACCACAGCTGTCCTGCTGTCTGGGCTGAGAGGATCTGTCCATCTGGAGGATCAGAAAAGATTAAATTGGGAGAAATGGGCCCCAACACTCAGGTGATACTCAAAATGTTGTAGTTATTATTTAGTGACGTGAGTCTCCTTCCTCTCCTGACCATCCCCCCACACCCTGGTTCCTTTCTTCCATGGAGGACACAATTTTTTTCCTGGATAAAAGGGTCTGTGCTGGGTCTGACAGCGACTCATTAGCAGGGGAAAAGCACACACATTTATTTACAATAATCCAAACCCCAAATTCACATCTTTAAAAGTTAAATCTTTCTTGGCTTCTCTTAGCGGCTATTTGTGGTTCGGATATTATCATTTTATCCCAACCATTCTGAATCCACACCCATTTGCTGCTTCCCTTACCCCCTGAGGTAATGAGTTTAATCAGTGGGGTTTCTTGGGCTTGGAGGACTGATGGTGAACCTGCTGGAGTGAAGATAATGAGAGAGAAGGAGAAAAGAATCAGATATAGAGGATGAAGCATAATTTTTGGGGGATGTGCATGTCCACTCTCCACAGCCCTGAGGAGTAGGTAATGCAATTTTCTAGGGCAAAGCGTCTGTTTAGATCAAGCTCACCCATTCCTTCTTTTTGGTTTGGATCAATCATCTTGAAAGCCTCTTGGAATTACTAAATTCACGATGAATCTCCCATGACTATTATGAATGTGAATGAAGAAGAAGAAATCATTGCAATTTAATTATTTAGTTTGATTAAATCCAAGGGCTGGGACTGGCAGTCTCATCTCATACCCTCACTGAGCAGAAAGAATGGCAAACACATATGAGCTCATGACTACAGTGAAGAGAAATAAGTCTTTAATCTTATGGTAGATCTTAGCATAGATCACTAGCTCCAATGCATTTTCTTCCTGAATACTGTAGGGGCTCATTTGGTGTGGCCTGACCACCATGGCCAGTGGATTGGACCAGTGCAGACACTGACTTGGGTTCAGCCAGTCAGATTCTTTGAAAGGTTGAACTTGGAGTCTGCTTCCACTTGGACTATAGGAGGAGTTCATGAGTGGAGAAAGGTCAGCCAGGAGAGGGACTGAGTAGGGAGGCCTATTGAGGGCTGGGTTTTTCTCGGTTCCTCTGGTCTGCATGTGTCTGATTGAATGTTAGGAAAGTAGAGAACTGGACTTCTTCAGCCTCAGCCCTGAGAGAAATATGCCACTGGATGGAAAGTGCTCTTTTTATAGCAGGAGCCCGGGTGAGGGTGGGTGGCGTTGCCTGGGATGCACTGCACTGGTTCCCACCTGGTAAGCCAGCTCAGTATCCCTATGTGCTTACTTGGCTTTAATGTTTCCCTGTCTTTGAATGGACAGTAATTGAAACAGGTTTATTGTCTAAATTATGCCTCAATTCAGGATTCACTTAGAAAAATGGGGCCATAAAATGAGGTGTCCATGGTCCAGTGCAATCTGGGGGACAGGCTAGTGAAGGTGAATACCTGCTGCCTAAATCTGCTCTGTGGAACATGAAATAGTTCTTCACATTTGGAAAACTCATCCTATATAATAAAAGCCTAATATGCAAATAGACAAAATGGTGGAATGACTGGTTGCTATGATGCCCACTGACCACCTGGGGGCAGGAGGGAGATGCTCAACACAGGAGCTGCCCCCAGTCCGCAGGCTCCAGGCCAGCCAAGGAGGCAAGTGGTGGCAGGGTGATGGGGGGGGAGAGTGGGGCTGGCCTGTGAGCAGGCTGAGGCTGCCCCCCAATTGCCCTGCCAGTTGCCTCCCACAGAAGGAGGCAACTGGCAGTGGGGGTGGGAGGGCGCAAGTGGGTGGTGCCAGGCTGGCCAAAGCATGTGCCAGTGAGGGGTCCCCCTGATCGACCTGCGGGTCACCCCACAGATTGGCCCTGATTGCCAGCCAGGCCTAGGAACCCTACCTGGGCATGAATTTTATGCACTGGGCCTCTAGTCATATTATAAATTGCATGTAACATCATCCTTTACCTTATTTAGAAAGATTGTCAGATGAAGGTCCAGGTCGTTTCAGACTAAGGCCCTGGAACACTGGCCTGGATGACAACTGATATTTTCTCTTCCTTCCCATGGCTGCACCCATCATCTCTCTTCCTTCCCTGGAGTTAGTCCTTTCCAGCTCTCCTTTCCCATCTCTACTCACATATCTGCCTCCTGAGAGTGTCTTCAGGCAGCCTTGCCCCTTCCTCTCCCACTCACCCCTAGGTACAAAGTTCCCTGGACCTCACCTTACCTTCTTTCCCATGAGACTCCTAATGCTGAGAGAAATCCCAGGAGATCCACTACATTGATATTTCCTCTGAAATAGCTAAATCTTCCTCTACCACTTCATCCAATATTTGATAAATGCCTATAGGAGTGCACTTAATAGGCCATAAATCCTGGGGATTCAAAAGTTAAATTAGGGAGTTTCTTATTCCTAGGAGCCCATCATGTATGGGAAGGCAGACTAGCCAAATGTCCTAGTAAAACAATTGTTGTAGAGGATAGATTCTGAGGAGGGATTTCAAGTGGTCTGGGGGAATAGGGTGGCTACTACAGAGAGGAAGCAAGTCACCAAAACATGTAAACTGAGTGAGAACATGTACACACACACACACACACACACACACACACACATAGGGATGCAAGTAATGAAAATAATTGAAAAGTATAGTGTAAGAAGGGGTATGAGGCTGGGGAGCTGGGTGGGGTCAGATGATAAGACCTTCCTTGCCCAAAAGCGAGTGTAGATTCATCCCAGAGAGCTATAGACACTCAGCATGTTCACACCATGGGCAGAAGAACTATAGACATACAGCATTTTCACACCATGGGCAGAAGAGCTATTCATACCATGGGTAGGGGAATTATAGACACTCAGCCTGGCAATGTAGAGGGGGTGGCCAGGCAAAGTCCAGGTGGCTGTCTCACAAGACATCTTGTGGGATGGCATCATGGTTTCTTGGGGTTCAGGATCTGACCTTAGAATTGTGAAAGTCTCAGGAAAAAATTTACCCTAAATAAATGTGTGATATGAATGCATAAAACCAGAGTGCTGCTTATCTTACCTAATAATAGACAAACATGTAAATTGACTATACCCCTGCTATGCCCATAGCCAATCAGAGTGAGTATGCAAATTAACCCAACAAAGATGGCAGTTAATTTGCATACATAGGCACCCAGCATCTGGGTCCTGGGAACATCCTGGCATCCAGGTCACTCTGAGGTAGGTCCCGAGTGGGCCCTGAGCAGCCTGTGAAGGGCCTGAGCTAGGGGGCTCCTGGGCAGGGCCATGCCTATGATCAGAGCTGAGAGGGCAGGGGCAGAGCTGATGATCAGAGGGAGCTGGGGTCTGCTGTTGGTCAGAGGCGTTCAGCCTGGGCAGGGATGGAGCTGGTGATAGGAGTGAGCTGGGGGTCCCCTGCACAGGCCAAAAGTGTTGGCCGATGCTTTCAGCCTGGGCAGGCCTGGGCAGGGGCAGAGCCGGTGATTGGAGGGAGCTGGGGGTCCACTGCCTAGGCCAAAAGCATCGGCCAGAGGCTTTACGCCTGGGCAAGGGCAGAGCCAGAGATCGGAGGCTATTGACAATGGGTGTGAACTACAGAGAAAACACCTTTTCTGATTGCTCATTGTCTAAGCTCCCTGTATGTCACTGCTAATATTCTTAGTAACTTGGGTAATAAGAATCCAAAAAGATGATCTAGGGTTTTTTCACCACACTCATGGAGAAAAAAATGAAGGTCTGCTGCTTGAGGGCTAAAAAAATGTCATGTCCTACCCTAGCTGGGTTGGCTCAGTGGATAATGCCTCGGCCTGCCGAACACAGGGTCTGGGTTTAATTCTGATCAAGGGCATATACCTAGGTTGCAGACTTCTCCCTGGCGGGGGCCCAGGTTAGGGCTCATGCAGGAGGCAACCAATCAAAGTGTCCCTCTCACTTTGTTGTTTCTCTCTGTCTTTCCCTTTCTTTTCCACACTCTCTAAAAGTCAATGGAACATATCCTCAGGTAATGATAAAAAAACAGAAAGAAAGAAATGTCATATCCTATGAAAGACACATCTTGAAAATACCTAAAGAAAATTGTCATTTTTTCATGGTGAAGGGACTAGAGTCCGTGTTGATGAAACCACCTTGGCTGGCTATGGTGACTGGCAGTGGTTGCAGCAGTGGGGTGATGGGGCTGGTGCCTTCCCCTGATCAGCCCTGTTGACCCCCACAAAAGGAGGCCAGACTGCAGCTTAGGCCCTCTCCAGTGGGGAGCAGGCTTAAGCCGTCAGTAGAACATCCCCTGAGGGCTCCCAGTATGTGAGAGGGGGCAGGTTGGGCTGAGGGACCCTCCACCGCCAGTGCATGAATTTCGTGCACCGGACCCCAAGTCCTATATAATAAAGAGGTATTATACAAATTGAACATTATTCCAACACACAATATGGCTGCCCTCATGTGGTCAAAGATGGCCGCCCCCATGTGGACACAGATGGCCGCCCCCATGTGGAAACAAGATGGTTGCCACAAGATGGCCGGCAGGGGAGGGCAGTTGTGGGTCATCAGGCCAGCAGGGGAGGGCAGTTAGGGGCAAAGAGGGTGGCAGGGGAGCAGTTAGGTGTTGATCAGGCTGGCAGGGAAGTGGATAGGGGGTGATCAGGCTGTCAGGCAGAAGTGGTTAGGGGCAATCAGGAAGACAGGCAGGCAAGCAGTTGTGACCCAGCAGTCCTGGATTGTGAGAGGGATGTCCGACTCTGTTTAGGCCCAATCCTACCAGGATCGAACCTAAACGGGCAGTTGGACATCCCTTGAGGGGTCCCAGATTGGAGAGGGTGTAGACTGGGCTGAGGGGACCCTCCCCTCTCCATGCAAGAATTTTGTGCATCGGACCTCAAGTTAATTTATAATGCAGAATAGCAGTGGAGGCCTGAGAGCTCTAGAAACGTCTATAGAGAGAGTACACTTTCTCTCTATAGGCTGACTTACTGAATTGTGGTCAGAGGGCTGGTGAGCACACTCCAAGGGAAGGTAGGGAACTCACATGCCCCCCACAGAGAGGACTGTGTCACCTGAGGGGAAGCTTTACTCAGGTGTCTTGGTTTTCAAACTTTCTCTGCCCGGGACATGTTGGTTTGGGCTGAGCCAAAACCTATGTCTGAGCTTTTATATGGATTGCGTGGTCAACCAAGTATGTAGACCCCCGGGTGTTGCCTATAGACTAGCATGTCCTATAAGGTCAGAGTGAAGGTCGATGAGCTTGGGAGGCACTCTCCCTCATTCAGGTAGGCGCCTAGGAAGGTAGTATCTGGACCAAACAGAAAGGACAGTGGCACGAATTCCCGGTATTTTGTTAATCCTCACCCACTTGACCGGAGGATAATTTTTCCATTGATTTTTAGAGAGAGTGGAAGGGAAGGGCTGAGGGCAGGAGGGGGATAGAGAGGGAGGGAGGATAATTTTTCCATTGATTTTTAGAGAGAGTGGAAGGGAAGGGCTGAGGGCAGGAGGGGGATAGAGAGGGAGGGAAAGAAAGAGAGAGGGAGGGGGAAACATTGGTGTGAGGGACATATCAATTAGTTGCCTCCCACATGTGACCTAACCAGGGTGGGCATCAAACCTACAACCCAGGTGCGGGCCCTTGTTGGGCTGATGCTCTAACCACTTAGCTAGCAACACCGGTCCGGGCTAATTCCCATTAGTTTAAAGGATTACCTTCTGAGATGTATAGATGTGGGACTGATTTAACTTAAGCCTATTGCTGGGTCTTCATTTTCAGCTGGTGTAGTTTTTAATGGGAAAGCAAATTGAGTCCCAAGCCAGTCATTTGTGCGCTGGAGTGGGCAGGCCCTGGCCAGGGTCCATTTCTCTGCAGGACCTGCACGTCCCAGCCATGCCCTCCACTCCACCACTGCCCTTGACCCACCCATTTGTCCAAGGCTTGTTTCACCAGCAGTTCTTTTGCCCCCAAGATCCAATCAGAGAATCTAATTAGTGTAACAGCTACTGATCTCATTCAAGGATCCAAGTTTAAAAATGACAAAATCCAACACATTTCTCTGATATGTCATGCTGACTCTACAAATGCCTATTTATTTTTTAACACTAAACATAAACCATATCACTTTTAGGTGGTTATCTTTTTCAGGGAGGAAAAAATTCACATTTTATAGGAATACCTATAAATATCCTGTCTGGCATCTGCTTCACTTTATTCCCAAACTTAGTTCATAAAGGTTAACAACCAGTCAAACACCTGTCATAACATGTACCAGGATATTCTGGAATGCTTTCATGAAAAATCATTATGCCTATACATTCTCCTTTCTTCTGTGCTCTTGCGACCTTCCTCCTTCTCTTTGCATTGACTTCCAGGGCGCCTGATGCCCTGCCTGCTTAAGTATGTGTCCCCACCAGCTATGATATCACAGCTCATTCATTAATCAGGCGACCAGCCAGCTGAATGAGATCAGAATGTGGGGCAGCCAGGGTTCCCAAGTGAATCACCAGGTGTTTGATCAGCGTGGTCACGTGCTGGGTGCTTCTGCCAATGCCAGTATCTTCACACCACAGTTTCCACAGGAGTTGTGAAGGTGAGGTTTCAAGCACACTTATACAAGCCTTTAAATTGGCAACTAAAGTGTGGATTAGCAACTAGTGAATGGTTGTTATGAAAAAGAGACAACTTTAAGGAAAAAGGAAAATCACTCACCTCCTACCTTATATTAATACTCATTTAAAAATCCTTCCAGATTTTTTTTTTGTTATGAATACACAAAAAGGCACTCTCAAAGGACATGAAACATTTATGCTGGGCCTATTATAACTGTTTGTTATATTTTGAATATATTTCCAATTCAGCACATACACACCCATATCATCATAATTGATGTCCGCCAAACCTTCCCTTGTTTGATGTAACCTAAATTTTTTATTTTCATTTTGGTATTTCTAATTTTTTGCTTTAAAATTAAAAAAAAATTTTAGTTGTCATACAACACTATATTAGTTTCAGGTGGGCAACAATAGTAACCTAATTTATGTAGCAGTATTGTTTTAATATTAATGTCTGTTGTTTGTTCCAATTCTCTCCAGTCTGTGTGACAAGAGCAGCCATTGTGGGTGGGCATTCTGGATGCTCGCATGTGCCCAGGTCTAGGTTAGTGTGCTAAGCAGCCTGCAGAGCGCCCATGCCAGTCAGATCCAAGAGACATGTAGTCTCTGCCAAAGGTCAGGCAAGTTGTAAAAATTAACCTTCATTGTTAAATTTTCCTCTAGAGAGTTTGTGTCAACTTGCACTTCTTGTTTTAAAATTTTTTATTTATTGATTTTAGAAAAAAAAAGGAGGGAGAGAGAAACATCGATTTGTTGTTCCATTTATTGATGCATTCACTGGTTGAGTCTTTTTTTAAAATATATTTTTATTGATTTCAGAGAGGAAGAGAGAGAGAGAGAGAGAGAAACATCAGTGATCAGAGAGAATCACAATTGGCTGCCTCATGCACACCCCACACTGGGAATCAAGCCCGTATCCCAGGGAATGTGCTTGACTGGAATTGAACCTTCAGTCTGCAGGCTAATGCTCTAGCCACTGAGACAAACCAGAGAGGGCCATTGTTTGATTCTTGAATGTGCTCTGAGCAGGGATCTAACTCACAACATTGCTGCATAGAAGGATACGCTCACTCGCTGAGCCCTGGCCACGGCGTTTGCACTTCTCACAGCATACAGTTCCTTCAGTTCCTTCCCACGGTAGCAGTATTTTAGAAAACAAAGTTTCACAGGAAGTTTCATATTACTAACTCAATTTCCTTTAGTTTATCTTGCACCTCTCTGCATTTTTAAATTTCTTTTTCAGTTGATAATTTGTATATTTTATAACATTTGTAATTTTTGCTTAAATTGTTAAACATTGTCATAAAGTAGTTCATAATATTTCTCTGTTATCTTTATGGTATCTGTAAATTTATTATGACTTCTTTTTTATTCCTGATTCTGGAAATGTTCATTTTTCCAAAATTAATTATTTTATTAATTGTCAGAAAAACCATCATTTTTTTCTATTGTTAGTCTATTTTTAAATTTTATTTTAGCTCTTTATTATTTTTCTTCTATCTACTTACTTTAGGTTCAATTTGATTCATATTCCTTGATCAACCAAAATAATTTATTCTTTTATTTTATCATAACATAACCTGATAAAACTCGAAGGAACTACAAGAGAAAGTAACTTCCCTGCAGTGTTGCATTCAGTAATGACAAACCCCAACATCCCACAGACATTCCAGTGCACCCAGTTTTAATGTAAGGTGCTTCTGCCAACGCCAGTACCTCTTTCCCCCCAACCCCCATCCACTCCCCGTGCAGTCCTTCTGAGGGTTCCTACTGCTCCACATGCCTGTGCAATAACCAGCACATATTCTGGCATATATATTTTTCAAATCCTTATTTTATAGAAATACATTTATATTCATTTCCTGATATCTTGCTTTCCCTTATATATTTCTTATAATCAATACATAATCAATAAGTAATAGACAGTGTAATCCTTCCAAGTTCATTGGTAAAGTTCTGTTTCATCCTTTTTAATGGACTCCACGCTATGTGTACACCCAGAACCATTGTTAGTTCCCCCTCCTAGTGGCACTGGAAGCTAGGAATCTGTAGACCTGTGTATCTCCTCCGTTCCCATCACCACTAGCGGCTCTTTGGGAGAGGAATCCAGGGGAGGCCCATGGATACACACATGCCTTCCCTCCTGTACTACTAGATTTGGTTGTAGAGATTTGTAAGAGCACGTATTCCTATACACAGCCAATGAGAGTTCCTTTCTCCAAATCTCGCTTTCATAATTTACTACCGCATTTTGGACAGGGTCTTTTTATTTCATTGTACAACTGAAGATTTAATTTCAATATGGCTATATTTCTACTTCCATTTTAATCAGTAAATAGTGCTTTTTGGTATGCAGATATTTTACACGTCATTCCTCCAACTTGTATGGTTTCTGCTTTGATGTCAGTCTTCACTGCCATCCACCTGGAAATTATAGGCAGTCATCTAATTACTTCTATTATCTCCATGATCTTGTTCTCTCTCCTTTCATCTTAGTCTACCTGCAATTTATTTGAATGTAAGGCATGAGAGATGGATAAGACATATTTTTTTTTCCCCAAATACAGTTGTTCTAAGAAGCATTTCTCAGGTAGGCCGTCTCTGCTGCAGTGATTAAATACCTCCTCTATTGCAGGGTTAATTCCCGGTATTCTGGAGTCTATGTTTGGAGCCCATTTCTGTTCCACTGATGCAAATAACCATTTCTTCCATGTGTTCTAGACCGTTATGGTTGCTGTTTGTCTGTTTCATTACCTGGTAGTACCAGTCCCCCTAATTTTTCTCTTTTTTGTATATATGAAAGGTCCCTGGTGAATTGCACAGATTGTCAAATTCCTAGAATAATCTCATTAAGAGTCATACGGAAACTATGTTACTCATTTAGGGAGAAATGACATTCTTTTTGTTAATCCTCACCCAAGTATATTTTTCCCATTGACTTTTAGAGAGTGGAAGGAAATGGGGAGGGAGAGAGAGAGAAACATCTATGTGAGAGAGACACATTGATGGGTTGCCTCCTGCACATACCCTGATTGAGGCTGTGGGATCAAACATGCAACTCAGGTAAGCACCCTTGACCAGGAATCAAACCCATGATCCTCTGGTGCTCGGAGTTAGGCCTGGCCATTGAGCAAATTGTATTTGTTCTATTTATTCTATAAATTGGCATTTCAATTATCCTCCTACTGGGCAAAGTGAACTCTCAGGACCTTAGTGTGCCGGTCAGGTCAGCTCCCTCGGGAGTGCACAGTGGGGGCTTCTGGAGGGCACCCCACTTTGATCTTTCCCCTGGTGGTCCTGTGGGAAAGGTGAGGAATGTGATTGGTTGTGCATTGGTGAAGGACGCACACCAAGGCCTGGTAAGCCCGGTCCAGGCTCAGGCAGACCCACTGCCTTAGGGCAGGTGATCTGTGGGGTCCAAGCGCTGGTTCTTGGGGTTCTGAGTTGGCTCCTTCACCCCCACCATTCTTCTTGTTTCTGGAGAATCAGGAAGCTGCCGCTGTATTTCCAGGCGCTCTTGCACTTGAACGTGTGGTCTACACCTGAGCTGGGAGGGGAGACAGCGCAGCCTTCCGTGTCACACACCGAGCATGGTAGAGCCGACTTCCAGCCTGGGCCCTCGAGGGGCAGCGGCCACAGCAGCCAGCACAACTATCTGGACTGTCACATAGGAGAGAAACATTGGGCAGTCTCTGCAGCCCGCTGTGTCGGGCTCTTCCTGGTCAACCACCTCTTCAGCACAGGAGGCCCCCAGGATGGCTGGGGTAGGTGAGGGGCAGGTGTGAAGAAGCAGATACTGTGTGGGGTGACTTGTGGGGCTCTGGGAGCCATTTACAGTTAGTGCCACTGATCACCAGAGCCGGGGCTGACCACGACCTCAAGAGTCGTGACTTTGGGGAAACTGTCTCTGAAAAAGAAAGGTTTCGGTGAGTGTTGATCCTTCCTTCCTACTCATAGCTGTGCACTGGGAGAGAGCACGGCAGGCCAGGACTGGCCATGTGCAAGTAGAAATGGAGGCCCCTCCTATGAGGCCTCCAGACCTGCAGAAATAAATCATGTGCTGGTTTTAAAAATGGATTTGTTACCCTGGCTGGGGTGGCTCAGTGGGTGCAGTGTCATCCGTGCACTGAAGGGTTGTGGGTTTAATTCCAGGACAGGGCACATACCCAGCTTGTGGGTTTGATCTTCAAGAGTATAGAGGGAACCAATTTATCTCTCCCTGTCTTTTTTTTATTATTAAATCTTTATTATTCAGATTATTACATTTGTTTCTCTTTTTTCCCCTCCATATCTCCCCTCCACCCGGCTCCCACCTTTCCCTCTACCCTTACCTCCCCCCACATTGACCTCATCCATAGGTGTATGATGTTTGTCCAGTCTCTCCCTGTACACCCCTCACCCCTTGCCCCCTGAAAATTATCAGTCCACTGCCTTTCTGTGCTCATGATTCTATTATATTCACCAGTTTATTCTGTTGATTAAATTTTAATTTACTTAATTTTCAGATTCACTTGTTGATAGATATGTATTTGTTGTTCATAATTTTTTGTCTTTTACCTTTTTCTTCTTCCTCTTCTAAAAGAGTACCTTTCAGCATTTCATATAATACTGGTTTGGAGTTGATGAACTCCTTTAGATTTTTCTTATCTGTGAAGCTCTTTATCTGCCCTTCAATTCTGAATGATAACTTTGCTGGATAGAGTATTCTTGGTTGTAGGTTCTTGCTATTCATCACGTTGAATATTTCTTGCCACTCCCATCTGGCCTGCATCGTTTCTGTTGAGAAATCAGCTGATAGTCGTATGGGTGCTCCCTTGTAGGTAATGAACTCTCTTTCTCTTGCTCTTGGTATTTTAATTATGATGTGTCTTAGTGTAGTCCTCTTTGGATTCTTTTATATGGGGTTCTGTGTGCTTCCTGGACTTGTAAGTCTATTTCTTTTACCAGATGTGGGAAGTTTTCAGTCATTATTTCTTTAAATAGGTTTTCAGTATCTTGCTCTCTCTCTTCTTCTGGCATCCCCACAATTCTGATGTTGGTACTCTTGAAGCTGTCCCAGAGGCTCCTTACAGTATCTTCACATTTTTGGATTCTTTTCTCTTCTTGCTTTTCCAGTTGAGTGTTTTCTGATTCTTTATATTTCAAATTTTTGACTTGATTCTTGTCTTCCTCTAGTCTGTTGTTAGGTCTCTGTACAATATTTTTTAATTCAGTCAGTGTATGTTTAAATTTTAGTTGGTTCTTTTCCATCTCTAGTTGGATCTTTTTCATTTCTTCTTGGGTCTCGCTAAATTTATCCATCTTTTCTAGGATATTCTTGAAAAACCTTATAAGTGTGGTTTTGAACTCTATATCCAGTTGTTTGTTTTCCTCCATTTCTTTTGTTTGTGATCCCTTCCCTTGACTCGGCATTTTCACTATGCCGGGAGAACTTCTGTGTTGGATTCAGCCTTATGATACCAGACTTGCAAAACTGCAGAAGCCTCTCTGTTGAGCTTGGGATGGGTGGAGTCTTAGGGCTTAAGGGACCGCCTTGCCTTCCAGTCGGGGCTGCCCTCCACAGCTCCTGAGTCTCACGTGACTGGGTAATCGCTGAAGCAGTCCCTTTCGAGCGAGCGCACGCGCGCACAGTCTCTTGCAGTGCCTCTAGACAGCTGCCTTTCCAGCTCCCCTGTGCTTCGGGACCATATGAGTCTGGGTCCCCAGGGTTTCACCCGAAACTGGGGTTTAGTGAAGTTAGAAGTGCCGCAGTTGGGAGGGTCTGTCTCCTGCCCACTCGCGAAAGCCAGTGGCACAATCAGAAGCCCGTCCTCTGCACGCAGTGCCGTGTGCGTCATCAGACTTCTGATGTCTTGCAACTCCCCTAAATTTCCATGCACTTCTCCCTTTTCACAGTCCAAACTCCTCCTGTATGAGTTTCGGCTTGACCTGGGGTTTAGTGTCATAGGATAAGGGGGTTCAATGCCGTTGAGAGTCTCCGTTTCCCTCCCGCCAGAGAAAGCCAGCCAGATTCTCCAGCACCTGCTCTCTCCACGGGCGCGTTTCCATACCTCAGCTTTTTGCAGCTCCTCTGGGTTTCTGTGAGCCCCTCTCTTTCCTTCTAGTTGTAGAATTTCCACTCAGCCAGCTTTCATGTGGTTCTGGATGATGCCCGTTCTGTCTTTTAGTTGTAGTTTTGAAATTGTTGTGCGAGGCAGCAGTGTAGGTGTTTACCTATGCCACCATCTTGGATTCTCTCTATCTCTCCCTGTCTTGATGTCTCTCTCCCTCTTTCTTCTCCTCTCTCTCTCTCTCTCTCTCTCTCTCCGTGTCTTGATGTCTCTATCTCTCTTTCCCTCTCTCTCTCTTCCTCCATTGCACTCACTCTTTTCCACCTTCTCTCCTTCCCTCCCTCCCTTCCTCCTCCCCCTACTACTTTAGTTTGGACACTATCTGTTGACCTGTCTTCTTTTCATGAACTCTTTCTTTTATTGCATGTCATCTCTTGTCAAGCCTATCTTTGAAGTTCTCAATTTCAATTACTATATTTTTCAGTTCTAAAATTTCTAGTTGATTCTTTTTAATAGGTTTCAATTTTTCTGATGAGAATATCTCCCTTTCTTCATTGTTTCCTTGAACATATTCATAACTATTTTAAGTTCCTTATAATTTCAGTATTCCATCAAATGTGGGTCTGTTTCTATTAGATTGATGGTTTCCTTGACTTTTGGTTAAATGGTTCTATCTGCCTCTCTTTGAAAATTCTCACTAAGGATATGTTTATTGATTTTTAGGGAGAAAGGAAGGGAGAGGGATAGAGGGAGGGAGGAAGAGAGAGAGAGCACAAATCTGCACCCTAGGTATGTGCCCTTATTGAAAATCAAACCCACAACCTTTCAGTGCAGAGGACGAGGCTCCAACCAGCTGAGCCGTCTGCCAGGGCTGCATGACTCTGTCTCTTTATATACAGACACTGTATCTCCCTGAGGCTTGTAAGTCTCCCGCTTGAGGAGAGCTCTGCCTTGTGCATCTCTTCCTTCTCACCGAGGCCTGGCCACTCTTGGCTTGCTCTTCCTATCTTTGTGTGGGAGGCTGTCAAGCCTGGTAGGTGTCTGACTGTGATAGTGGCTGTCAGATGGCCCCTTGTTTACCTCCACAATCTTGCTCAGTACCAGAGTCAGCAATTGCATTGATGGGAGAAGCTGCAAATGGGACTCACCTCCCCTCTCACCTCCTCCTCTCCTCCTCCCACACCTCTCCCCAAACCTCTCTCCTTACCTCCCCCCTCACCTCTCCCTCACCTCCTCCTCTCCTCCCCCCTCACCTCCCTGGAGAAGCCACAGATTCTCCTCTCCTCCTCCCTCACCCCCCTGGAAAAGCCGCGAAGTCCTTCACCTCCTTGTGTGATTTCCTGACCTGTTCCCCAAGTCCTTATTGCCTCAGTGGCTCTCCAATGCTTTCAAACAATTTTTTGGGTATTTCCCTCCTAAATTTTCTATTTATTTTTGGAGGGATCATGAGTTTGCCACCAGCTTCTTCACCATTGCTGGGAGGGAAGCCCGTAGTAGATTCTCCATGATCTTTTTTAGGGTAGAAAAATTTCAGTAAGGAAATACGTTCTAGTGTCTATATTGTTTAAACACATGAATGAAGGTTCATTTTATAAAATGGTATCTCTAAATCCGGTTAGGCAAGCATATGGCTTTTTAAATCAATGGGCTAATTTGGTAGATCACCTGATTAAATGTTCTGATGCCGAACCACTTTATATTCTTTTTTAAAAAATAAATTTTTATTGATTTCAGAGAGGAAAGGAGAGGGAGGGAGGGAGGGAGGGAGGGAGACAGAGAGAGAGAGAGAGAGGAGAGAGAGAAACATCAATGATGAGAGAGAATCATGGATTGGCTGCTTCTTTCACGCCCCCTGCTGGGGATCCAGCCCACAACCCAGGCATGTGCTCTGATCAGGAAATGAACTGTGATCTCCTGGTTCATGGTGTATGCTCAACCACGGAGCTACACCGCGATGGGTACCTGCTTTGTCATGATAATGTGTCTGTGTCAGAGCTGACTGGATAGTACTTTATTTGGAAGTTCTGTGCTGGGAAGACGAGGAGGAGGGGTGCCTGGCTGCTCCTGTCCTCATGGGGGCTCTGTTGTGTTTTAAACGAGCCAGACACCCATCCTGGCCTCTGGCGGTGCGGCTCTGTCGCTGTCAGCTCTAAGCATTGGCACGTTGGCAGGTGATGCCCACAAGCCCGGCAGTCTCCTCTCGACTTTACCTCGGGGTTACCGTGGCTCGAAGAGCTTAGTCACCTCATTTTTATTACTGTTTTGTGGCAGAAACATTGGAAAGTAAGTCTCAGGTTCTCCATCTCTTCGCTCGGGTCCCTCACATGCGTCCCAGAGCGTCCTGGGCTTTGAAGTAAGCAGGCCCTGGTGGTTCCCAGGCACATATGGCAGTCTCTGCCCTCATCTAGCTGCCTCCCACTGCTCCAGGGTGCAGCCACAGCAAGGGCGCCACGTCCAGCAAACCAGCTGCTCCTGCTCCTGCCGAGGCGACTGGCCAGTGCCATGGCCTCTTTCCCTCCGAATTCTGGGTCTGCCTCCCCGCCTTGGCCAGCACTTCAGTGACCACTCAAGTGACTCATGTCTTCACGGTGCGTGTTCTCAGGCCTGGGCGTGAGCAGCCGACCCTCCTCGTCCCCTGCGCGCGTGCTGGGCGTGGGACGCAGCGGAGCTCCGACAGTGCCTGGTGCTGGGGACAGGCGGCTGGAATCCCACTCCGATCACCTGCTTCCGCGCAGCTGGCGGACGCAGTCTCCTGTGTCTCACACTTGGGTTTTGATCCCAACATCCTTTAGAAAGGGGAAGTGTAACTTTTTAAGCTCAGATGACAAGTCTGGTTGCTTTAATCTTCGTCTGTGTTTGGATGTGTGCTTGGGAGAGGAACTGGGCGGGGCCTGTGCTGCCCTGTGTGTTCCCAGGGTCCCGTGGAGAGCGCGTGCATATTGGGCGCCAGGCGCGTGGGCCGGGTTCCCCGGCGGCGGCGGCGGAAGGAGGTTGCTGACCAGATGAGTCAGAACAAACACCTCAACTTCTTCGGGCTGCTTCGTCCCAGTGGCTGCGCCGGCCGGAGGTTCACTGCCTTCCGCTCCCTCTTCTCTTGCACGCGGGCAGATGGAGGGTGCCTCACCTGCCTTGGAGCACCTGTCTCAAGGAGCGTGTCTTGTGAATGTGCAGCTCTTCTATTAAAAGGCTGATGTACCAGCCCTGGCCGGTAGCTTGGGTGGTTGGAACATCGTGGGTACACCAAAAAGGTTGCAGGTTCGATTCCCAGTCAGGACTCATGCCTACTGGAGGCAACAGCGTGATGTTTCTCCCTCCCTCCTCCTTCCTCTCTAAAATCAGTAAAAACATATCCTCATGTGAGGCTAAAAAAAAAGAAAAAGGGACCCTAGCTGGTGTGGCTCAGTGGATAGAGGGTCGGACTGTGGACTGAAGGGTTCCAGGTTCCATTCTGGTCAAGGGCACATGCCTGAGTTTCGGGCTCAGCTTCCAGTGTGGGGCATGCAGGAGGCAGCTGATCAATGATTCTCATCATTAACGTTTCTGTCTCTCCCTCTCCCTTCTTGTCTGAAATCAATAAAAATAAATAAAGTCAATAAAAACATTCTTAAAAAGAAAAAGGAGGAAAGAGAGGCTGACTTACCTCCTGTCCATTGTCTTTGGGTTCAGATCTGGGCCTTGCTTTGGTTTGCAGCCTGGGCAGTTATGATGTGTGAGGTGCATACCAGTTGCCAGGGCCTGTAGCTGTGCCTTCTCGCCCACACCCCCTTGCCCACACCCCCTCACCTGCACCCCCTCACTCGCATTCCTCACCTGCACCCTCTCGCCTGCACCCCATAGCCCGCATCCCCTGCACTCCTTGCCTGCATCCCCTTGCTTGCACCCTCTCACCCGCACCTCTGCACCCCCTTGCCTGCACTTCTGTTTGTTTTGTCGATGCCCAGCATGGCCCCCGTTCCCAAGAAGAGACAAAAGGAGTGAAGCTGAGTCACTCCACTGGACCCAGCACATGGCAGCTGACCACCAGCTGACCTTCAGATGAGGGAGAACATTACATTTCCCTTGGGCTCCTGGGCTGTGTGGTATTTCAACAGGCAGCATCATTACACCTTCAGGCGATCCTCCTTGGACGTCAGTGGTAGAGCAAGGCTTGCATCTTTGAACTCATTGTAGTACAAAAATATGGTACTTCACCATGATTTGTGTTTTTTCCTTTTTGACAGTGTTTGTAATAAAAACAAATCAACAACTATAAACATGCAAGTGTTCTCACATTGATTCTGGGTATGCATCCTTTGTAAATGAGGAGGAAGCAGCACAGTGAGTTAGAGCTGCGCCCAGGCTCTGGGCTTTGGTCCAATGCTCTTTACTTCACATCTAGACATTCTTATGTAATGGAAACAGCGGCAGGACTCCACATTTGTGTGCTGTGCACGTGAAGAGAACAGTTAAAAGCCACCGCCCCTGCATGGAGGCCTGCGCCTGTGGAAGCAGGTCTAGCACTGAAATCGTATGGAATTGGCTCTGTGCCGAGGCGTCAGGCCCCAGATTCCAGCTGAGAAATGGTGGCTGCTGGGGTCTCATGTGCTCATAGGCACAAGATGTCACTCCTGTGCTTGCTGTGCAGATAACACTCTTGGTGAAACTTTAATGCTTTTAATGATTTGTCTTTTTAGCTCAGAGTGAACTAATCAGACAGCTTGTGCTGAGACATAAATCACAGCATCTTTCTGGGGAACTTCAGGTGACATAAATCAAGATTCTTTTCTCAATCAACTCTTCATTCTTCTTAGTCACGCAGAAAATATGGCCCGCACTGTATTTACAGTCTGATGGTAAGGAGATGTTTAACATCAATGCAGGAGAATAAAAATGACAAGTTATATGGTGAAGAGTGTGAAAAGGTGTTTACATTGGCACATAATATCTGGTTTGATCTACAACTCAGTAATAGGTACTATCAATCTGGCAGACACGCGAGTGTGGGCGTGGGTAAGCGAGTGCGGGGGTCAGCATGTACATGAGACACATGCCCACGTGGAGGAGAGGAGAGCGCTGATCAGCGCAGACCAGCGCCTATGGGATAGGCACTTGCGGGGCAAACACTGTCTTCTGCGGGAGTAGCTACAGGCACCGCCACTCACTTCCTCATCTGACTCCTGCAGATGTTGTGCCTGAGACCCACACACCCATTTCCTTTTCACGTTCAAAAAATTAAAATATGTGTGGCTCCCTGGTTGAGTATTAACCCAGGAGCCAGGAGATCACCACTTCGATTCTCAGTAGGGCACATGCCTGGGCTTTCTGCTCCATCCCCAATGGGGAATGTGCAGGAGGCAGCTGATGGATGTTTCTCGCTCATCGATGTTTCTATCTTTCCCTCCCTCTCCCATTCTCTCTCTAAAAAGCGATATAAAAAAAATCTAAAACTAAAAATATTAACAACAAAAACCATGTTTTTCTGATTTATGTGAGTGAAGAACAAACCCAAGAAAACAGTGTTTTTATTCCACTTCTGGTCCCAAACACCTTCTAATTCGTGCAAGACAATTGTGGATTGCAGATGTTTTAGGATTTTTATCTAAAAAATGAGTCTTATGTAAAACATTCAGTGTAAAAACTTGACAGACACTAAGATTATTAAAGTTACTAGAGGCCTGGTACACAAAATTGGTGCTGGGCATAGGGGAATTTTCCCTCAGCCCAGCCTATACCCTTTCCAATCCTGGACACCTCAGAGGATGCTTGAAAGTTGGCAGTCAGACATCCCTCTCACAATCTGGGACTGCTGACTCCTAACCGCTTGCCTACCTGCAGTCCTGATTGGTCCTAATTGCCTCTGCCTGCCAGTCTAATTGCCCCTAACTGACCCCCCTGCTGACCTGGTTGCCCCCAACTGCCCTCCACCCTCACTGGTCAGTTTCCATCTTCTGCATGCCTGGTTGCCCCTAACTGCCCCCCTGCCAGCCTGGTCACCTCTTACTGCTATCCCTACTGGCCTGGTCACCCTCAACTGCCCCCCTCTGCTGGCCTGGTTGCCCCCAACTGTACCCCTCTGCCAACTTGGTCACTTCTAACTGCCCTACCCATGCTAGCATGGTCACCCCTTACTGTCCCCCCATGCTGGCCTAGTTACCCCCAACTGCTCCCCCCCTGCTGACCTGATCACCCCCAACTGTCCCCCTCTGCTGGTTATCTTGTGGCAGTCATCTTGTGATGACATGGGGGCAGCTAATTTGTGATGACATGGGTGCGACCATGTTGTGACCACATGGGGGCATCATCTTGTGCGAGGGCGTGATGGTCAATTTGCATATTATCTCTTTATTATATTGGATTACTCCAGTTGTAGGATCCCTGGATAGCAATAGCTTCTTATGAATTTTGCATATATTTAGTAAGTACTTGTTGAATGCACATCACACTATAGCAAAATATGGTTGCTGAGGACTAAAAGGGACCCAGGCCATGGCTGTTCCCAGGGCAGCTCACTCCATCTGAAAAGATAACAGATGCACATTCTGCTAATTAATCATGGTAGAATCAATGGAAAACAAAAATATTTAACCAGAATTAAACAATTACTTTTAAAAAGAAATAATTTTGGCTAATGGTCTGTTGTAATTTTTTAAATTCAATTTCATAATAGTATAGAATGTAAGGATTTCGGGGCTTGATAATTCTTTTTACAACATACCATTTTCATCTTTTCCAGAATCTCTTCCACCCATGCATGTTATATAAGACTAGAGGCTCGGTGCACGAATTTGTGCACCTTGAAAGGAACTGTGGGTTGCAAGGCTGCAGTGGGCATAAGGGCAGGTCTCAGCCCATCCTCCATGCCTCTAACCAACCCTTCTTGCCATGCCCCCAGTCCCCTGTCTTCCTGTAGCCCTGCTCCCGCCACTGCTGCTCCCATGTGCTGATGGAACTGGCTCCACTTGCATCGCTGACAGCACAGAGTGATTGGGACCAGCACCAGCAGTGGGTGCAAGCAGGGCCAGTGCCATCAGAAGGTGTGAGTGGTGGCTGCTGCCCCAATTGCCTGCCCATCAGGAACAGGGGGAGGTGGAGAAGTCCTCAAGGGTGATTGGGGCTGGTAGCTGGTGGCCGCCGCTCGCACTTGCTGACAAAGCCAGACGATCAGGACCAGAGCTGGGTGCCTGTAGTGGTTCCAGTGCCAGCCGTGGTGTGAGTTGGGACAGTGCCAGCAGTGGGTGCAAGCAGCAGGAGCAGGGGGAGGCAGAGAAGTCCTGAGAGGCGATTGGGGCCAGCAGCTGCCTCTTGCACTTCCTGACAGCACCAAGCAATTGGGGCTGGTGCTGGGTGCCAGCAGTGGTTGTGAGCAGAGGCACTAGTGCTGGCAGTGGGTGCAAGTGGGGCTGATGCCGGCAGCAGATGCGAGTTCCTGGTGGGATCATGGTATGCAGGAGCAAAGAATTTTCAGTAACCACCAGAGGCTCACCCAGATGACAACGGCTAGCATCATGCCTTGTTCTGGCGACCTGCTCACCGGCTCCACTATCCCACCGTGGCCAATGCCCACCATGTTCCATGCTCTGCCACCTGCTGCTGATGCCTACCATGTTCTGGGGTTGTCCCCTAGTGGTCAGTGCTCATCATAGCCACCATTGTTCGATTGTTCAGCTGTTCCGCCATTTGGTCTCTTTGCTTATTAGCCTTTTATTATATAGGATGACTGGAGTTGGCAAAGCCACTGTAGTGCCAGGACTGGCTTCCTGCACCCACCTCTCTGGCCCACCTTTCTGAGAGGGCCTTTGCCCACCACCTTTCCTGACCATCACACACCCTCCTCTCATCTCTTCTTCATCCTCCTTCTCGTGATGTCTTTTCAGGTTTGGGAGTTGCAACCTGGCCTCATTGTCTTACCTTATCCCCGGCAGGCTGTATTCTCATCATTCATCTGCATTTCTGAAACATTTGTGATAACATTCCTATATTCCTGCCTGGTACTTAATGGTAAAACCTCAGAGGAAATCCTGCTAAAAACATATAAAACTGTGAGTGCTTAGTAACCTAATGATTATTTAATGCTGTTCTGAAAATCCTAGTAATATATATATATTATCGTAGTAATATATATATATATTATCTATCTATATCTATCTATCTATCTATCTATCTATCTATCTCAGAGGAATATGCAAATTAGCCAGGACACTGTAACAGAACAGCAGGGACCTGAGACTGCATGGTGCCTGTCCGGGGTGAGGGACTTCAGACCACTGCAACCCCCATGGGGCTTACAGGAACCTCAGGCTCTGCCCCCTGCCCCAGTGCTGGGCTTGGAGACCTTAGGCCACACCCCCTACCCAGTGGGGCTTGATAGGGATATCAGGCCATGGCCTCCCACTCCAGTGCTGGGCCGAGGGACCTCAGGCCATGTCCCCCACTCTGGTACTGGGCCAGGGGACCTGAGGTGGTGACCCCCCCCCCACCTGGCAGAGCTTGACAGGAGACCTGAGACTGTGCCCCCACTTGGTGTTGGGCCAGGGGCCCTGAGGGTGTGGTCCCCCCTGGGAGAGGCTTGACAGGGGTGGGGCCAGCTGGGTTTGGTTCTCACCCAGTTGGGGTGGGGCCAGCTGGATCTGGGTCTCCTGCATTTTTGAAGCATGTACAGGTGGTGGGCAGGGACTTGACTCTAGGTCCTCCAAACTCTGACAGGAGGGAGATTTTCATATACATTTTACTAATTTCTTTCATCTCTGACACTTCTATTATAGAGAAAGGGTAAATAACAATATTAAAATATTTCCTCTAATTAATTCCCTTTTAATGTGCACAATACATGCCTAAGAAATGGTTGACCAGTGCTATGACCAGGGTGCAGATGCTCAATGCAAGAGCTTCCCCCTGCTTGTCAGTGTGCTCTCACAGCCAACCTCCTATGGCTGGCCAACTACCTGTGGTCCCTCTGCCCAAGCCAGCTGGGTCCCATCTGCCTCTGGTGCTAAACCATTCATAGATGACCTGCTTCTGTGCTGGAGTTTTGTATGTAGCAGAGCAGCTTCCTTGCTGTGATCTATTGAAAGTCATCCCTTGACACAAAGGTTTGTCTCACTCCCATCCTTCCCTTCCCTGGGGCTGCCGTCTGCCACAGTGGTGGCAAAGAGGTGAGGGAAGTAGGAGTGGGGATGTGAGGAACTGTGTGGTGGTGGGATACAAACAGTAGCATTGGCACCTGGCATCTGTTCCTTCTGTGCCTGGTCTGATTACCATTGCCTCCTCTCCCAACCTTGCCTGGGCCTTTGGGCCTTAGGTTGGGACAGGGAATAGGTGGTGGTAGATGTGGCCCCTTTCCCAGGGGGACTGAGGGTCAGCCCCTTCCTTGGGCCAGCAGCCAACCTCCCCTGGCCTGCCAATCTTCTGTGCTCTCTTCTCTCACCCATCCCCCTGGCTGGCAGGCCCTGATCAGCCCAGTCCCAAGTGGCCTTGATCACTGGCCAGGCCTATGAATTCATGCACCAGGTCTCTATTTTATATATATATAGCCAGCAACCGTAACACCGTAATGACCACAATGACTGGTCACACACTTTGGCCAGTGAACTGGCCCTATCAGGGGGGTGGGGCCAGCTGGCCAACTCCTGTGGTCCCTCCACCCTGCTGACCCCACTCCTGATTGAACTCTCCCACCCTGATTGAGGGTGGGACAGTTGGCTACCTCCCATGGCTCTTCCCCCTGGATAGCCCCACCCTCAATGGGCCCCCACCACTCTGATTGCCCCTACCTCCTGCTGGCCCCACCCCTGATTGCCTCTCCGTCCCCTGTCTGGCCTCACCCTAGATCGCCCCCCCCCCATCATGAGTGGAGCCAGCTGGCCAACCACCTGTGGCCCCTCCCCACAGTCAATTCTGCCTCCAATGGGTTCCCCACTGGAGTGGGGTAGGACTGGCTGGCCCACTGCCCAGCCGTGACCATCCAACAGAAAGCACACTTTTCTCGCTTTTCCTGCGATAAAACCCACAGAGGGGACACTTCACTCATGGGATAGAGTAGAGGCAAAATTCTCCCAGAGTGGATGTGGGCTGTGACAAAACAGAGCCCTGTGCCAACTAAAACAACTAGCACTATGGTAGAGCAGGCACCATGAGTCAGCAGAGAAGTTGGTCTGGGCCCAGCCACTTGTTAATCATGATGCTCCACCTTTACCCCGGAGCTCCCACTGGGCTGCAGAGCCATGTGGAAGCCCAAGGCCTTCCCCAGCCCCCATCCTCTCCCTTTTCCTTCTACAGGTGTCAGGCCCGAGACTTGGCCTGGAGCTGTGCCTGCCTCCTCTGCTCACTCTGTCTGCCTTTCCACGGCGCTGCCCACAATGGTCACCTGCATGACTAACTCTGCTCTGACATCTTTCCAGGGCCATGAGTGGGCCCAGCAGGCACCCCTGGGGGGCTGAAACGGAGGAGCCGATTTTGGGTCTCTATGGTGTCCTGGAGTGAGGGAATAAATTGCTTTGAGTAACACAGATATATTTGGTGGAAAGCAAGTCTGAGGCCGCATTTTTGGGAGATTATGAATACTCCACTAAGAAAGGCAAATTCTGCCCTTACAGGTCTGGCTCAGTGGCTAGAGCATCGGCCTGTGGACTTAGAAAGGCTCTGGGTTTGATTCTGGTCAAAGGCACATGCCTGAGTTGTGGACTCGATCCCCAGTAGAGGAGGTTGTGCTGCAGACAACCGGTCAATGATTCTTTCTCATCATTGATGTTTCCATTTTTCTCTCTCCCTTTCTCTCTTAAATCAATAAAAATATATTAAAGAAAAAGAAAAGCAAATTTTATTTAAAAAGACAGAGGGAACTGGGACCCTGTCCAACCACGTGGAGGGACCTCCCTGGAACAGGAACAGGCTAAGCCCTGGGTGTGTCGGTGGCAGCTGGACGAGTTGCACATTGGTGGCCCCTAGGGGCTGGCAGAGGTGCCCCAATGGGACCGAGTAAATTGTGACGCACCGCCACATGTCTTATCTGGAGACCTAATGACTTTAGAGCCAGAAGGACACTTGAGCATCTAACTGACAGTGCTGCCTCTTGCTATAGGCCACATGCCTGTGTCCCCCGAAACGCATGCACGGAGGTGCTAACACCCATGGCTCCTTTATTCCTCCTTGTCCTGTTGGACTTTTTTAAATGCACTTTTTCCATTTTTGATCCAATCACAACTGGCTTCCTACCTCCACTAAGCCTTTGTGGGAAAGGTTTTCCGATGGGGCCGGTTGTGCCAGTCACCATGAATGGTGGGTGGTGGGTGCTGAGCTTCAGGAGCTCACTGAGAGGAAGGCATGGGTTGGTTTGAGGCACAGGTGTGAGGCTGCTGTTTTACCTGCTGCCTCTCCAGGCACACGGGGCTTCTGGGAGCAGTAACTGCCCGAGATGGGAGCTGGGAAGCTGGTTGCCGCCCCTTGCTGACCTCCCTGCTCCTGGGTGGGCCGCAGGTGGGTGGGCTGGTGCTGCCATTGCCGGAGGCCTCCATGTATGAGACAGACCCAGCGCCACTTGAAGGACGACCCGAGCAAGGTCCTTGGTGGACGCAGCCTATGACCTGAGCCTGAGGATGTGGGCCGCAGCCCTGGTCTCTTGTCATTCTTTTGCTTGAGGTGAAAAGGCCAGGCAGACACGGAATACTTCCTGGAACTCACTGTTGGTGAAATCTCTCCCTCATTCCCTCTACTACTGTCTTCTGACAGAAATGGATATAGATGCGGGGACTTTAATGGAGGGGCTGCTCAGGGCATGTTTAAAGAACCACCACGAAGCAGCGGTTCCCAGAGCCCAGCAGAGCTGGGAGCTGCCGGGAGGGGCTGGCAGGGGGGTGCACTTTGCATCAGTCTGTCTATCCAATGTGTGGTGGTGGTGGTGGGTGCGTGGGAGGCGGCCTCCTTCAGGGTTTCTGCTGCAGGGGTCTATAGGCTTGTGAGGCCTGGCTCTCCACAGATCTCCTGGCCCACACAAGCACACACAGGCATTCTCAGATACACACACAGGCACACACAAGGCACACACAGGCACACACTGACACACATAGGTACACACAGACACACATAGGCATAAGCAGGCACACACAGGCACACACACAGGTCCACACAGGCGCACACAGCACACAGGCACACACAAGGCACACACAGGCACGCATAGCACACACACACACACACACAGGTGCACACAGGCACATACAGGCACACAGGCATACACAGGCGCATACAGACATACACAACATACACACAAGCACACACACAGACACACACAGGCACACACAGGTGCACACACAGGCACACACAGGCACATACACAGGGGCCAGCTCTGCACCTCTGACAGGTTCTGCAGGGCTGGGACTCCATGCCTCAGGTGGCATGTTAATGATAGGAGCAACCACATGTGCATTCCTCCTGCCCCTCTGATGCACAGCACCTATGGGGTGCACACAGATTGAACATTATGGGGGGTGGGGCGGTGAACTTACTTTATTTTGTCTTCAGCTTAGGAAAAGTTTCAAGCATAAAGAAGCCAGTAGGATAATGGCTGCATATCTAATAAAAGAGTAATATGTAGATTGACCATCACTCCAACACACAAGATGACTACCCCCATGTGTCAAAAGATCCTGCCCCCATGTGGACCCAAGATGGACACCACAAGATGGCCAGCAGGAGTGGGCAGTTGGGAGGGACCAGGCCTGCAAGGGAGGGCAGTTGGGGTGATCAAGCCTGCAGGAGAGGGCAGTTAGGAGTGACTAGGTCAGCAGAGGAGGGAAGTTGGAGATGACTGGGCTTGCAGGGAAGGGCAGTTGTGGGGGACCCAGGCCTGCAGGGGAGGGCAGTTAGGGGTGACCAGGCCTGCAGGGAAGGGCAGTTAGAGGTGACCAGGCCCACAGGAGAGAGCAGTTAGGGGCAAACAGGTTGGCAGGGAAGTGGATAGAGGGTGATCAGACTGGCAGGCAGAAGTGGTTAGGGGCAATTAGGAAGGCAGGCAGGTGAGGAATTGGGAGCCAGCAGTCCTGGATTGTGAGAGGGCTGTCCAACTGCCCGTTTAGGCCCAATCCAGGTAGGATAGGGCCTAAACGGGCAGTTGGACATCCCTTGAGGGGTCCCAGATTGGAGAGGGAGCAGGCTTAGCTGAAGGACACCCCCTGCCCTGTGCACAAATTTTGTGCACCATGCCTCTAGTACTTTCAATAATTGTTAACATGTTGCCCTAATGTTTTTGCTGAAACATCATAAATTAAAGATGTTATAGCTATCAGGGCACTTTATCCTCCAAAACATGGGCACCTGCCCTTTCAAAACAAGGAGATTTTTTTATGTGAACACAATGCCGTCATCACCATTAACATCTGCCTCGTTCCGGGTCCTGATCACACTTCACAAATCACTCTCAGCTCCCAGCAGCTGCTCACCCCCACTCCTTGTGGTGGTCATGGCCGGAGTGCCTGTTCCACGCAGCAATAGCCTCAGGTATGGAGTCCCTTGCAGAACTGAATGACTAGATTAACTCTGGGTTATTTTAGGAGAAAATGAGATTCCTCAGAGATAAAAGTAGGCTTTCCACGTGGATCGTCACCGCGGCAGACAGAAGTGCACAGAGACAGCGTTGTGCTTGGGGACAGGAGCCAGGAAGGCCACATTCCTTACACCTGTGTGGGAAGGCACAGAGATGGGAGTCAGGGGCAAAGCCACCTTCAGAGGAGGCTGGTGGGGTGGCCTGATGCTGTTAACCTAAAGGATCCATCTGGTTTGGGGTGCCAGCCCCTCTCAGTGTTCCTCTAGCTCTGTGCCCATCAGTGGTCCAGCCACAATGTCTCTCCAACTGAACCCCATTTCCTGGTTTGGTCAGAAACATGACCATTGCTGTGAAACTGCCTCACGATGCCTGGCACTTCTTGCATTCTGTTCTGGGTGAGAGAAAAGGAAGCATGGAACAGAGTGGATCCCTGAGGGAAGGTGGGAGGTAGACAACCAGGGACCTTGTATGCACATGTGCATGGCCCAAGGGCACAGACAATGGGGCGGGCTGGAGGGGTCAATAGGAGAAAAGGGGACACCTAATACTTTCAACAATAGAGACTTATTTAAAAAAATGTCCTGGGTGTCAGATCTCTGCAATACATTGTTAGTCCTCCCTCCATCTCTCCCCCCACAGCTGGGGCAGTAGCTTAGGGTTTCAGAGACAGACAGGCAGAGCTAAGCGCGCACACAGCACCCAGATCATTGCCATCCCTTCTCAATGAAGATGGCTTCTTCATTCCTGAATAGGAAGTGAAGAACAAGGATGGCATGATTCTATAATTTTGATTAATTTAGCACTTAAAAAGGAAACAGGCTTTTTAATGATTGAACTTATGCCCAAAGGCACCTGGTGTCTCTTGTTGCCACTCTTCTGGGAAATACTTCATGGCCTTGAAGGATTTGACCTCCTATTCCAGTCAGGCATCACTGAAGGGGGCAGTGGTCTGTGGGGTGCCTTCCACGGGGGGTGGGAATTGTAGGGCACCTCCATGGGGCGTGGGGACTTTGGGGCATCTCACGTTGAGGGTAGGGACTCTGGGGGCCTTCCACAGCACCACTGCAGAGGAGGAGTCTGGCCAGATAGACACGCAAGACCCAGGACACAACCAAGGTCTCTCATCAACTGGCTCAGCATTGCAGCTCACTTAATAGAATGAACACCCCACCAAACTGCGGTGGCACTCCTCTCCTGGTTTGACACCTCAGCGTGATGTTTCATTCTGTGTCTCCTTGCCTGTTATTAGTGGCCCCTGAGCACTAAGCCCAGGAGAGCCTCAGTGCTTGTGGCGCTGACGGGCTGTGGGGAGCCTCTGGCACTGACCACGGGCATCCTAAGGCTTGGTTTTCTCACTTGAAAACGGGAGTAATAGCAGTACCTCTCTCAGAAGTGTTTAGTGTGGCGCCAGGTGCATGGGAAGTGCTCAGTGAACATTGGCTCTTTTTGTTGTTCATAGTGACTTACATGGGCCTCCACCCTCAGTTCGTGTTCGTGGCTGGACAACAGGAAGAGGTGCACTCGGAGCCTCCTCAGATGGTTCAGTGCTGGGCACAGAGCTGATTAGAGAGAGCAGAGACACAGAGGCTGCAGGGCCAGATGTCACAGGAGACAGCCCAGCCCTGGGGTGCACAGGTCCCTTGCATCCCTTGTGGTACAGTAGGTGTGATGCTATTTCCCATGGTCTCCTCCCCAGTGCCGAGTGGCAAATGCTCCCGGAGAAAGGGGTTCAAGGTCAGGTGCAGGTTTCAGACAAACTTGGGTTCCCATTTGGGAGAACCATGGTGTCTTTAAATGTCTGAATTAAAGAAACCTAATTAATTTGGTTAAATGAAAAATTTTCTGAAATTATTCATCTATTTTTCTTTGAGTTCCCTTGGCCCCATCCACATTCTGCAAGAAGAAGGAGCTGCCGGTGGCCAGATCCGTGTCTCTGGTCACAGCCTGATTTTATGGCACCTGCACGTCTCAAGCTGTGCTCCTGTCCCCTCAGATGAAGCTGAGTTTCTAGAACTGTTTAGATTTTGCAAAAGCATGTGTCCTGCCAGCTCCCAAATCCAACTTGATATAATGAAATAGAATTATAAGGCTGCTAGGATAAAATGGAATTATTAATTTCCATGAAGGACGAGAAATAATGATCACAAATTAGCACAAGCCAGCTTAGCCTGTGAACTGAAAACCCACTTCCCCATCCTAGTGGTTGAATGTCAATCATGAACCAGGAGGCTGCAATTTGATTCCAGGTCAGAGCACATGCTCAGGTTGTGGGCTCGGTCCCCTGTGGGAGGCATGCAGGAGGCAGCCAATCTATGACTCTCTCTCCTCATGGATGTTTCTATCACTCTTTCCCTCTCTTTTCCTCTCTGAAATCAATAAAAATATATTTAAAAAAAGGTCCACTTATAAAGCCCAATTTGTGGCCATTTAGAGTGATGATGGGTAATAATCACATTAACACTTATTTTCTTCTTAGGAGTCAGAATTTCATGGGGAATGAATAAAAGAAATGAATCTAGTTATTTGTAAAGTCCTTTAGCTGGAGGCACAGTGTTTAATGTTAAGATTTAGCTAGTAAGCTCATTTAATCATCTTTCAAAACTCATGAGTCACCAGAGTCCTTTGGAGATGAAAATTATTCTCTTTTTTACAGAATGTGAAGAGAGGGATACTAGTGGAGCTGGGTGTGGGCAGTGCTGCTCTGGAGCCTGGTCCTCTGAGAGCTCGGTGAGACCCCACACACCCACTGCTTGCCAATGAGGGTGGGAGCCCTGATATGTTCCTCCATCAGCTGTGAAGGTTCTTGTCAAAGGAGTGGACTCGGCTGCTGTTTTTATAGGAAGCAATAGCAGGGAATGAAATTCAGCCTTTCTTGTGTGATGGGACACTGGCAGCTGCCTGGGTCATGATTCTGAAAGCAAGTTTGGTTTTGTCCAGGAGGTTGCCATCAAGGCTGGACAGTGGCTGTGAGGCAGAGTTGGTGCTAAGTGGGAGGGAGCCAAGCCTTGGTCACCCACGAGGAAGCTGAAGAGAACATTGGACCTTGCAGTGTTGCTAAGAGGCTACTCAAGACGGGCCTGCAGCTTCTCATTGCTGTTGCACATGGTACCTGACAAATGCTGGCCCTTCATGTGAATCAAATGTTGAAAGGAATAAGGAGTGCGATGTACGGCAGGACTTTGCTGAGATAGCCAGGTGATGATGAAGATGTTTATTGACAAGAAGAGGGGTAAGGCCTGGAACAAACCAAACCTGCTGACACCTGGAATCAGACTCTGGCCTCAAGAATTGGGACAATTTCTGTTGTTCAAATTACAAAGTTTGTGGTACTTGGTGATGGCAGTAAAATCCTTTGAGTTTCTATCTAATTCTTATTCTCACTTCCTATAAAAATGGAGGCCACCAAAATAATTTTTAATTGAGGTGTTTGACTAATTAAATTCGCCATTCTTTACATGGAGAAATAAGGGACAACCCAGACTTATTAAAGAAGAATAAAAAGGAAAATATTTAACCAAAGAATGTGAACCAAGGTGCATTGATGAAGAATGTCCCATGGGACCCTGGAAAGACTGTCAGAGCTTTGTCGTTCCATGCGCCAGTCTGCAACACGGATCTGTGCAGTCAGATGCAGCTCACTGCCAGGGACTGAATTGTGCCCCTCCCCCCCATTTATATGTAGAAGTCTGACCTCTATGGCCTTATTTGTAAACAGTTGTTGTAGATGTAATCAAGTCAAGTCAAGAGAAGCCCATCAGGGTGGGCTCTAACCCAACACTGCTGGTTTTCACATAAAAGAAAAAACACGACACAGACGGGTGCACAGAGAGCCAGGTGATGATGAAGATGTTTATTGACAAGTACAGGGGTGAGGCCTGGAACAAACCAAACCTGCTGACACCTGGAATCAGACTCTGGCCTCAAGAATTGGGACAATTTCTGTTGTTCAAATTACAAAGTTTGTGGTACTTGGTGATGGCAGTAAAATCCTTTGAGTTTCTATCTAAATTTCGATTATAGTGGTCAGTGGCTCCTGATGTGAGTCACTCTTCTGAATTCCCTGGCACTTCACATCTGTGGTCCTTCTCTTGGCATTTCTTCTGCAGAATTGCCCAACCTTTGTTTTTTCATCAAAGTTCGAATCAATCTCTGTCTCAATTCAAGAGCCACTTTTTTTGTGTAGCTTTTCTTAATAGTGCTACATCATCCATCCATCCTGAATCTATTTATCTACCCAGCCATCATCCAGCCATCATCCATTCATCCTCTATTCATCCATTCCTTAATTGATCAATCGATTGATCATCCATCTATCCATCCATCCCATCCATCCATCCTCCATCCAACATCCATCCATCCACCATCCATTTATCCGTCATCCATCCATCCATCCATCCATCCATCCATCCATCCATCCATCCATTCATCCATCTACCCAACCATTTGCTGGCTCCCTCATTTGGACCTATTACCTTAATGCGGCACCTACCAGGTGCAGGTTTAGTCCTTCCTTTTTCTAATTGTCAGAGGTCTGTTTAAAAAAAATCTATAATAAAAAATAATATACTAATTAGATCGGACAGCCAAATGACCTTCTGGACGTCATTCCACACAACCTTCTAGATGAAGCCACATTGGTGGGGGCTGAGGCAGAGGTGGTTAGGAGTGATCAGGCAGGCAGGTGAGTGGTTAGGGACAATAAAGCAGGCAGACCAGTGGTTAGGAGTGATCAGGCAGGCAGAAAGAGTGGTTAGGGACAATGAGGCAGGTAGGAAAGTGGTTAGGGGTGATCAGGCAGGCAAGTGGTTAGGGGCAATCAGGAAGGCAGGCAGATGAGTGGTCCTGGATTGTGAGAGGGTGCAGGCCAGGCTGAGGAATTCCCCTCCCTTGTGCACAAATTTCATGCACCACGCCTCTAGTATATATACAGTATATTGATTGATTTCAGAAAGGAAGGGAGAGGGAGAGAGAAAGAAAAACATCAATGATGAGAAAGAATCACTGATTGGCTGCCTCCTGCAAACTCCTAACTGGGGATTGAGCCTACAACCTGGGCATGTACCCTTGACCAGAATTGAACCTGGGGCCCTTCAGTCGCAGGCCAAAACTCTATCCACTGTGCCAACCAGCTAGGGCAGTGGTCTGTTTTGTGAAACTAGGGAGCACTATGAACTGTTTTTCTTATAAGCTATTCTCCATCTCAATGAAGTAGTTAATGTGCACAACAGATGCTGGAATGTTATAGAGGAGCATGATGATGTAAAGAAATGAGGACATTCACTTTCGGGAGAAAATATATCTTTCTTAATTCATCTGTTGTGTGAATTAAGACATTTTCCACTTCATGTGTTGGTTACCTTAAAGCAAGTAAGCAAGCTTCTTAGGGAATTAAGTGCCTGGAGAAGGTAGACTATTTACTATATTTTACCAATACTCCTGACCTCTAACTTTATACCCACAGTCATATCTGAGACCAGTTTTAAGTGCTAAAATACTGTGGATGGGATGGTATTTCCATAATTTAAATGCAAGTTTTACCTGGAGAGATGAGTTGTGGTGAATCAACTGAAAGGATCCCTGGGGCTTATCTTTTTCAAAAAAATGTATTTTTATTGACTTCAGAGCAGAAGGTAGAGAGAGAGATAGCAACATTAATGATGAGAGAGAATCATTGTTTGGCTATCTACTGGGAATCAAACTCACAACCTGGGCATGTGCCCTGACTAGGAATTGAACGGTGACCTCCTGGTTCCTAGGTTGATGCTCAACCATTGAGCTATGCTGGCCAAGCCCTGTATTTTATCTTTTTAACCAGATTCAAGAGAGTTACTTCCTCAGCACAGTCTACGCTGTTATTTTGAATATCACTCCTAAATGCTTAGGTCTGTTTCTTTCCTGGTAACAATGCGATGACTTACTCCCACGTTCAGAACTGATCTCCCTCCTGAATTGGCTGCTGGCTCTGTCAACATATCCCTTACTTCTTGTTTTCTCTTTTTTCTTTTTTTAATTTCAGAGTGTAGGTCACTGCTCTTTCTATTTCAAGGACTATTGCTACCAATGCTGCAAAAAAAGTGGACAGTAAGTTTGTGGACGTGACCCCGACAGTGAATCTGTGCCTGGAATTGTGCTTCTTGGGGCTGTGCTGTCACTGGCTCCTAAGTTCTCCTTGGGGGCTTATCTTTTTTCTCCATTTTTGTGGAGGAAACTTGTGTTTCTCATCTTCTCTTGGGTCATATTTTCATCTTTTTTTTTTCTGTTCTTCCTTCTGACTTGTTCAAATTAATTAAGCCCCAAACATATACTGAATGTGGTGCCAGGCACTCCCCAGGGATTTTATGGAGCCTGGAGAGTATGCTGAGTGAAATAAGCCTGTCAGAGAAAGACAATCGTCACATGTGGAATCTAATAAACAAAATAAACTGATGAATAGAGTGGGTCCAAAGACATGGAAGCATGGAACAGAATGTGGAATCTCTGAGGGAAGTTGGGGGAGGGTGGGTGGGTGGGAAGAGATCAACCAAAGTCCTTCTATGCATATATGCATGGCCCATGGACACAAGGACAGAGTAGTGAGGGCCTGTGGTGGGGGGCAGGGCCAGAGGGAAGGGGTGGGACCAAAGGTGGGCTAGAAATAGTCAATATGCGGGGAGAAGGGAACATATGTAATACTTCCAACAATAAAGACTTAGAACAAACAAGCAAACAAAAAAACAAACAAATGAAAAAAATTCTTATAACTATGATTAAGCCCAAGCAGGAAAAATATACTTACGAATATAACCATCAAAACTAAATGAATGAATGAAAAGTAAATGACATTATATGATGAGTAGAGGCTCGATTCATGAAGATTCATGCAAGAATGGGCCTTCCTTACCCTGGCTGCTGGCACTGCCTTTGCTCTGGCTGGAGCAGCCTTTTCTCTCTGTCTTGGAGCCAACTTTCCACCTCCCCCCTAGAGGCCCAGAACAGCAGGGGTGAAAGAACACCTGCATAGTTGCCATGGTGATAACGCAGGCATCCCATCCTGCCCCTGGCCGCTTGGTGTCTGCATATGCCATCTTTGTTAGGTTAATTTGCATACTCACTCCTGATTGGTGGTGGGCATTGCAAAGGTATGGTCAATTAGCATGTTACCCTTTATTAGTATAGATGTCCTAAAAGTTGTTCATTATTTCCTCCGTGGAAACAGGGGAAGCAAAAAGTGGCAAGAGTTTTCCAGCAATAAAGGAAATAAAATAAGAACGCTGCAATCCACTTATTTTGGCAGTGAAGTTTGGTTTTGAGGGGAGATGGCTAAAGGCTAAATTTGACTTTCCACATCCTGGTGGGGAGGGGACCCCAGAGCAGGTGAAAGCCTTGCTGTGGCTGCTGTCTCCACATGGGGAGGCAGCCTGAGGGCTGAGCCAGGCTGACCTGACAGAAAGCTGGTGGAGGGCACCATCCCCCTGCCTGGCCCATGCTACTGCCTGCCTCCTGAGCTTCCAGAGTGGGGGTGCAGGGCACAGCGCATGTGCAGCGGGGAGATGAGCAGGACAAAGCCTGGACATGCAGGCTGGTAGCTGTGGCTGCAGCCTGCTCAGCTGTGTTTCAAGGGGGCCATGCCCTGGAAAGAGCCCTGCCCAGTCACTCTGTCTGTATCTGGCAACCTCAAGTCTTTGTTGGCAGGGCCTGCACACCCATCTTTCTAGGGAGGCCTGTGTGTGTGTGTGTGTGTGTGTGTGTGTGTGTGTAGGGTGGGGGATGGGGAGGCAGAGCACCCCTGCCTCTCCAGGCTTGGCACAGCTCCTCCTGCAGGAGGGAAGTGAAGAACGGGTGTTAAAAGGGGGCCTGGAGGCGTTTGACTAACCTCAAAGTTGTTCTCTGAAGGTCAAATGAGATAATGTGTGTGGAGCCTTGACATTTTAGAGGAGTAGCCACAGAACTCAAATTTGTTGAGACCACACTGCTGCCAGCCTTGAGTGCTAGTCGCTGATTTGACTTTTCTGACTAGGGCGAGCGCTTGCTGCACACAAAGCAGCCCTGGCGAGAAAAGCAAACTGGTGCAGAGTGCTCTCAGGTTTGGGAGTCCAGCTTCCTATGACATGATTGTAGGATGCGAGCAACATGGTCACGCAAATGTACCAGGTGCAATAAATTCCTGAGAGAGGGACTCAGCTATCTATTAAATCTACATTTCACATATTTATTAATTTCCGGCAGTTTATAGCTTCTTGGTCCTGTAGTAGTTATTCCTCCTGAAAAAGATTTTTATTTGAAACTCTTTCTAAAGCAATGGATGTTTGTGGACTTCTTTCCATCTTTAGTACCAGAAGTTTAGAAAAACCAAAACCAAATCTTCATGGTTGCTGGCTTCTTTGAAAACTAGTTGAAAGAGTTAAGGCAGCCCACACGTGGTTCAGTGGTTCAGTATTGACCTATCAAGCAGGAGGTCACTGTTGGATTCCTGGTTGGGGCACATGCCTGGTTTGCAGCTCGATCCCTAGGAAGGGGCGTGCAGGAGGTAGCCAACCCATATTTCTCTTTCATCAATGTTTCTATCTCTCTATCCCTCTCCCTTCCTCTCTCTCTAAAAAAAATCAATAAACACACACACACACACACACACACACACACACACACACACATAATTTTATTTTATTTCATTTTTTTTTTTTAAAGAAAGAGTAAGGCAAACTGTAGGATATTGAGTCAGGGAAGCACCCATGAAAACCTGCGGGTACCAGGTCAAGAGGGGTCCCTGGAAGACCTGAGAGGCTTCCTTTCACCTTGTCCCAGCCCCTGGGCAGGTCCTGAAGGTCAGGTCCTGAAGGTCAGGTCAGTCAGCAGCCACCAGGAGAAACCCCGCTTTGTAACAATGATTTACAGGCCAGCTCCATTCAAGGGCATGGAGTTACTTTTATTTATAACCTACCAGTTGGCAGATAATAAACGCTCCTGATGTATTTCTGCTATTAGATTGATATTTTTGTTTTTAAATAGGACAGAAAAGAACAAGTTTGTCTAAAAATAGGATTAACTGAGCCATCATATCTCTGCACTTTCCTCTGATATCATCTTGTCGATATTTAGTAGCTTTGTGTCTGTCATCTGGTTTCTCTTTAGTGACACCACTTGGCCAGTAATAAAAGAAAACTCCGCTATAACTTTTTTAAAAAGGTGAACATAATGAAGACTGGTTTTGAGCATAAGGTCAAAAAATGTCAAACACAGACCATCAAATGAAAAGTAACTAAATCAATAGCATTAGGTGGCTAAAAATACTTCTCAACACAGGGAAAGTCATAGGCCTGTGAAGGCATAGATTAAAAAAGTGTTAACGCAAAAAATTCAAAGCATGAATGAGAAAGGAAGGAGGAATAAGAGATAAATCTTGCCTTTACCAGGTAAGGTGGCAGCTAAAGAAACCCCTTAACTTTGTGATGCTGGCCTTTTATCAGTGGAGGTTACCAATGTCCATGGTTTTCCATATTAACATGAGCACACCTACCCCCACACTCCTAAAATTAAGGTGAGAGTCGTCATAGGTCAGTATCCCAAGGTACCTCAGCCTTCGGTCTGACCATAATGCTCCCAGATTTGGGCGGAATTGGCCCCATGCATGTTTTGTGGGGAGTGTCAGCAGTCGCCTGCACTCTTCAAGGGTTCAGAGGCTGTGGGTCGGGTGCCTGGAGGGGCCCAAGGTAACCCTGCTCTCATTCTTTTCTCCTCATCAGTAAAATGGGAGTCGGTGTATTACTTTCCCTGGTTGCTGTTTTTTGTGTTTTTTTTTAATCGAGGTGAAATTCACCTGACATAAAAGTACTCATATTCAAGTGCACGATGCAGTGACAGTTAGTATATTCCCACTGTCTGGTCCCAGGCGTTTTCATCACCCGAAGGAAACACCATATCCACCTGGCAGTGCTGCCTGCTCCCCTCCACCAAGCCCTGTTGCCGCTGGCCTGCTTTCTCTCTGTGGATTTACCTATTTTGCATATTTCATACAAACAGAATTGTACAGCACGTGATCTTCTGCGTCTGGCTTCTTTCACTTACATGTTTTCAAGGTTCAACTCTTGTGGCAGGTGTCAGGGCTCTGTTCCTTTTTCATGGCAAGTAATATTCCACGGTTCGCATCTTGCTTATATATGTGTCAGTTTGTTGCCATTTGGGTCATTCTGACCTCTTGGCTGTTATGAAGCGTGCTGCAGTGAACGTTCATTCACACAGATCTTGTGTGAATCCCTGTTCTACTTGGGAGTGGAATTGCTGAGTCATATGTTAATTCTGTGTTAAGAAAATGCTACATTACTTTCTACAGCAGTTGAACCATTTTGCATTCTCCAACCAACGTATGAGGGTGCCTTCAGAGAATTTTGAACAGAGCTTTGAGCTAGCTGCATCTGTTTTGGGGATTGAAAGGCAGTGAGGCTGGGGGCAGGCATTTGAGGGCGTTCTCCTGGCTAAGGTTGCTTCTTCTAGAGCTGCCACCTGCTGTGGGACAGAAGGAAAGGACATGCTTGGGAAGGTGCTCCCCTCCCCCAGATGACCACGTGGTGACCACAAGACATGTGCCTCACTCACCCTCTGCCCTGCCACGGCTCCAGCCATCTCTGTGAGGAGTGGTCCCCATAGCCCCTGCTGCTGCAGCAAACACATGGAGAGCCCCTCACTGTGCTCTTCTTCATCCCTCCTCAGGACTCGACTCGCACTCCCTGCTTCCCCATCGCAGGGCTCTGGGGAGGGACAACTCAGTGCTAGAACCTGGGTCCTGGCCCAATCCAGGAGCCAGAGGAGCAGGCGCATAGAGAGGTGGGCAGTGCCTTAGGCTCACCACTTCCTACGAAGGGCTGGACGTCAAATGAGACCTGACTCATAGGGTGCCCGACACCCCCTCTGAAAGACACCCCAGCCTCGGGTTATGAAAGGTCACAAATCACCCCTTTCACTTACCTGCCTTCCGTCAGACTCATACTTGGTTAGGGTGGAGAAGACAGTTATGGGTCATGGTTCTAAAGTCCTATGGGTGAGCCCTGGCTGATTTGGCGCAGTGGTTAGAGCATTGGCCTGTGGACTGAAGGGTCCCAGGTTCAATTCCAATCAAGGGTTCACTCCCAGACTGCAGGCTTGATCCCCAGGGAACAGCCAATGCATGATTCTCTCTTATCGATGTTTCTATCTCTCCCTCTCCCTTCCTCTTAGAAATCTATAAAAATATTTCTTAAAAGTCCCATGGGGTGCACTTGCGGGAGAAAAGCACACACTTGGGGATGCTTTCTACAAAGGGCTGTCAAGTCCCCTCCTCAGCACAGCGTGACGAAGCTGGCAGCTACCCTGAAGGCGACACTGACTGGAAAGACAAAGGTATGAACCAGTGGTTCTCAACCTGTGTGTCGTGACCCCTTTGGGGTCGAACGACACTTTCACAGGGGTGGCCTAAGACCATCGGAAAACACAGGTATTTACATTATAATTCATAACAATAGCAAAATTACAGTTATGAAGTATGGTTGGGGGTTACCACAACATGAGGAACTGTATTAAAGGGTTGTGGCATTAGAAAGGTTGAGAAGCACTGATATGAACAGAAGGTGGTCCTGACGCAAGATCAGCCTCACAGAGGAGTGCGTCAGGTGCCTGCCTGTGTGCAACCCACGTTCCAGGGCAAGCTGAGGGCCTCTATGGCTCCAGTTCATCCAGCCTCTCCTGAGCTGGGCACCAGTCTTTTCTCTTAAAACAATTTTATTTTATTTTTATTTATTTATTTATTTATTTTAAAATTAATTTTTATTAATTTTTTATACATATCTCCCCATTGCCCCCCCCTCCCAGGCGTACCCCGACCCCCCAGTGTCTGTGATCATTGGTTATGTTTATAAGCATGCATACAAGTCCTTTGATTGATCACTTATTTACCTCACCTAACTTTAATCTTTCTGCTATAATTTCACAGTCTGATGCTTTATGATTTTTGTCCTCCTGAGAATTATCAGTCTACTCCCTTTCTGTGCTCCTGATTCTATTATATTCACCAGTTTATTATGTTGATCAGATTTTTAATTCACTTAATTTTTAGATTCACTTGTTGACAGATGTGTATTTGTTGTTCATAATTTTTTGTCTTTTACCTTTTTCTTCTTCCTCTTCTAAAAGGGTACCTTTCAGCATTTCATATAATACTGGTTTGGAGTTGATGAACTCCTTTAGCTTTTTCTTCTCTGTGAAGGTCTTTATCTGCCCTTCAATTCTGAATGATAGCTTTGCTGGATAGATTATTCTTGGTTGTAGGTTCTTGTTGTTCATCCCGTTGAATATTTCTTGCCACTCCCTTCTGGCCTGCATCGTTTCTGTTGAGAAATCAGCTGACAGTCGTATGGGTGCTCCCTTGTAGGTAATAAACTGTTTTTCTCTTGCTGCTTTTAATATTCTCTCTTTGTCTTTTGCTCTTGGCATTTTAATTATGATGTGTCTTGGTGTAGTCCTCTTTGG
>JAAGEH010000327.1:1836316-1851808 GCA_011751065.1 Lasiurus cinereus | reverse complement strand
TGTAGAACTTCCACTCAGCCAGCTTTCCTGTGGTTCTGGATGATGTCCGTTCTGTCTTTTAGTTGTAGTTTTGAAATTGTTGTGCGAGGCAGCAGTGTAGGTGTTTACCTATGCCGCCATCTTGGATTCTCCCCTAAAACAATTTTAAATATTTTTTCATTAACAGGTGACATTAGATATTAGTTTGTATGAGCTTCAAGTGCAAAGACAGTGGTGAGACTGTGTGTTTTACATAGTGATCCCCATATTCTGGCCACCTTTCCCCGCACCACAGTTACCGCACATTGCTGACTGCACTCTTTGTGACTGTCCCCGCGCCTGTCCTCAGTACGTCACTGGAACGTGGGTTGTGCACAGGTGGGCACCTGACGCACTCCTCTGTGAGAGGTGGCATGGAGCTTCACCGGGCAAAGATGGGCTGAGAGAGGGCATCCCACGTGGAACCAACAGGCTGTGGTTGCGCAGCATAAATGTCATGCACATGTTATTAGTGAGTGATACTCACTGAGCACTACTCTGCCAGGCCCTGTTCTTAGTCCTCTCCACGTATTGCCATTGCCCGATGGCACTAGTACTATCATGCAGCCCAGGGTTCAGAGGAAAACTGAGGCATAGACAGAGTAAGGACTCTGAGATCAGCACAAGGACAGGGACACACACTGCCTGTGGCTTCTGACGCCAACTCCTTCTCCAGGCGAGGTGGCCTAGCTGTCCTGGGTGGGGGGAGGACACACTGCCCTGGGCTGCCCGGTTCTGCTCCCAGGACTGCATTTCCCCCGCCGCTGCCTGTGGGGTGTTCTTAGAGGCCTCGTCGCCTGTGGGAACCTGGGAGCCTTCTTCCCACTCTTGGTGATTTGTGGGGCGCAGGCCTGAGATGATAAGGCTCCTCTTTGCACAGGGGGTGTGGAGGACCAGCCACCGTTCAGTTTCCACACCTCACGCCCAAGCATTGGCACGTGTCCCACATCCCTCAAGTTATTTCATACACAAACAAATGCCCCAAGGATGACTTCCTGGGACAACATGTGCAATGGAAACAAAAATGTTGTTAATTGTGGGAGGACATCTGGACCCAAACTTAAATGAAATTTACATGAAAGAAGCAAAGCAGGGAGTTCTGGGAAATATACTTCTGAATTCCCAGATTTATTCCCTCTGTGTCCTCATTTTAGGAGGCCATGCTAATCTCTCAATTTGATGCAAAGCTCCTGTCCATTCTGTCCTGAGTGCTGTGCTGAGCTCTAAGGCCATAAGGCAAAGCCCTGCCCTCCACTCGCGGGAGCTGACGGCCTTGTTAGGACAGAATCCGCACAGGGAGGTAGTAGCCTGCGTGAGGGTTCAGAGAGGCAGAAATGCTCTGATCGGAGGGGGTGCAGCCTCATGGAGGAGCTATTGATTCAGTGTGGAAGGAGGGGAGAGGCTTGGGTGCTGATGATCAGGCACAGATGCCCAGGAGAGGTGACGAGGAGGGAGTGAGACTGAGGATACCTGGGGACAATCCTGGTCCACAATGAACGGGGGCTGCCTCCTACAGTACAGGAAAGGGCTTTTAGGTTCTGAAGATGAATATGAAATATGGCTTGGACATTAGTGGTTTAATGAGAGGCAAGTCTCTAAACACGAGACCAGCATGTTTATGATACTGGTTGCAACTTAGATGTGAGGCCCACTGGCGGGGGACAGAGCGAGGGTTGGAGGGAAAGGAAGCCATAAATACAGGAGACAGTTTAAAGGGGCACATCATAGCCATTGGCTATAGAGAAGGCAAGACATTTAATCAAAACATAATTGTTGATTTCTAGTGTGTAAAGTCCTGTCTTAATTACGTGGAAATATGAAAAATGAATCAGGTTGACCATATCATTGGAGTATGAGTTTATAAAAACCAGTTTCTGAATGTGGCTGATTAAGGGATGATGTGTCGGATGGGGATGGTAAAGGGATTACAGAGGCCACCTGCGGCGGCGGAGCACAGAGCTCGGCAGCTCTAAGTGAGGTACCTGAGAGTGAGGTCTAAGGCTGGAGGATGGGTGACAGTATAAGGACTCAAGGCAGAGATTTAAAAGCCACCTCAGGGAGAAGTTTGTGAAACTGTGAGTGGATAAGCACTTCAATAAAAAATTTATAGGAAGCCAAGCCGAGGATTGAGCCTTGGGACTGTCCCCAACTCTGGGCTGGGAGGAGAAAGAGCAGCAGAAGCAGAAGTATGGAATTATGGGGTGGCCAAAGGCTGGAGGCATCTCAGGAGGAAAGTGACTATTAGGAAGGAGCTGTGACAATGGACCAGCTGTTGTCAATCAGGAGGTGACCCACCACTACCTGCTGCCAGGGCTCAGGAAGGCATGTGGTGACAGAGCTGAAAATGTTCAACAAATACTTAGCGAGTGCCAGCTGTGGTGATAAGTATTAAAATGTAACGGTCATTGATAGAGCAGCCCCTCCGTGAGGGAAATGGAAGGACTTTAACCACATGACATGGCAGATGGTGTGCAGGAAGGGTGAGGGATCAAGGGCAGGTGCTGGTGGGGCTCAGAGGAGGAAAATGGTGTTTCTAGCTTGGGGACCCCATGGTGTAGAGATGGGAAGGAAAGTGAGGGGTCAGAAAGGAACCAGGCAGGAAGTGAGATGAGTTGGGTCTTTTGTTAAAATTTAATAAATCTTTATTGTTCTGATTATTACAATTGTTCCTCGTTTTTCCACCCTAGCTCTCTCTACTAGGCTCCCACCCCTTGCCTCTGCCCTTACCTCCCGGCCATTGTCCTCATCCATAGGTGTATGATTTTTGTCCAGTCTCTCCTTGCACCCCCCTCTCCCCTTTCCCCTGAGACATGTCAGTCCACTCTCTTTCTATGCCCCTGATTCTATTATATTCACCAGCTTATTCTGTTCATCAGATTTTTTTTATTCACTTGATTTTTAGATTCACTAATTGATAGATATGTATTTGTTGTTTATAATTTTTATCTTTACCTTTTTCTTTTTCTACCTCTTCTTAAAGAGTACCTTTCAGCATTTCATATAATACTGGTTTAGTGTTGATGAAGTCCTTTGTTTTTTTCTTATCTGTGAAGCTCTTTACCTGCCCTTCAATTCTGAATGATAGCTTTGCTAGGGAGAGTAATCTTGGTTGTAAGTTCTTGCTATTCATCACTTTGAATATTTTTTGCCACTCCCGTCTGGCCTGCATAGTTTCTGTTGAGAAATCAGCTGACAATCGTAAGGGGGCTCCCTTGTAGGTAATTAACTGTTTTTCTCTTGCATATTTTAATATTCTCTTTGTCTTTTGCTCTTGGTATTTTAATTATGATGTGTCTTGTGTGGTCCTCTTTGGATTCCTTTTGTTTGGGGTTCTGTGTGCTTCCTGGACTTGTAAGTCTATTTCTTTTACCAGGTGGGGGAAGTTTTCAGTCATCATTTCTTCAAATAGATTTTCAGTATCTTGCTCTCTCTCTTCTTCTGGCACCCTATAATTCTGATGTTGGTACGCTTAAAGTTGTCCCAGAGGTTCCTTACACTATCTTCAACTTTTTGGCTTCTTTTTTCTCTTTGCTATTCCAGTAGAGTGTTTTCTGTTTCTTTGTATTTCAAATCTTTGACTTGTTCCTCTAGTCTGCTGTTAGGTCTCTGCATAATATTTTTTATTTCAGTCAGTTTATGTTTAATTTCTAGTTGGTCCTTTTTCATCTCCTCTTGGGTCTCGCTAAATTTATCCATCTTTTCTAGAAAATTCTTGAAAAACCTTATAACCGTAGTTTTGAATTCTATATCTAGTCATTTGTTTTCCTCCATTTCTTTCATTTGTGACCTGTTCCTTTGTTTCTGCATTTTTGCTGCTTCCCTGAGTTGGTAGAGTAGCTTTGTGTGCTAGGTGTTCTATATGACCCAGTAGCTCCACCTCCCCAGTTACCTGAGGTGGACTCACTTGGTGCATACCTTTGTGGACTGTGTGTACAGCCTTGTTGTAATTAAGTCTTGATTGCTGTTGGTATAACTGGGCAGAATTGACCTCCAAGCCAATTGGTTGTAAGGATCAGCTGTGTTTATGCCGGGACAACTTCTGTCCTGGAATAAGTGTTATGATACAAGACTTGCAAAATAGTAAAAGTCTCTGTATTCAGCTTGGATGGGGCAGAGTCTCAGGGCTGAGCAGACAGTCTGGGCTTCCCGTCAGCCCTGGTCTTTGTGGCTCCTGGGTCTCAATGTCCCTCGATAATTTCTGCAGCCCTCTCTGCATGCTCTCCCATGCCTTCAGACCTCTGACTTTCATGGCTCCCCTGAGTTTGTGTGCACTCCAAGGACCCATATGAGTCTGGGTCTCACCTGAAAGTGGAATTCAGTGCGGTTGGAACTGGATTTCAGGGCAGTTGAGAGGTTTTGTTTTCCTCTTGCTAGAGAAAGCCAGCAGCACGATCAGCAGTCAGTCCTCTCTGAGGGCACTGACATGTACTCCTCCACTGAGTTTCCATGCACTCCTCCCTTTTTCTGACAGTCCAGACTCCCCCCATATGAGTTTCGCCCAGAACTGGGGTTCAGTGCAGTCGAAGGTTTCTGATTCCCTCCTGCTAGAGCAGTGGTTCTCAACCTTCCTAATGCCACAACCCTTTAATACAGTTCTTTATGTTGTGGTGATCCCCAACCATAAAATTATTTTTGTCACTACTTCATAACTGTAATTTGCTACTGTTATGGATCTTAATGTAAATATCTGTATTTTCTGATGGTCTTAGGAGACCCTGCTAGCTGTTCGCGACCCACAGGTTGAGAACTACTGTGCTAGAGGAAGCCAGCCAGGCGCTCCACTGCCTGTCCTCTCCACGCACATATCTCTGTACCTCTGCTTTTTGCAGCTCCTCTGAGTCTCTGTGAGCCCCTTTCTTTCCTTCTAGTTGTAGAATTTCCACTCAGCCAGCTTTGCTGTGATTCTGGATGATGTCCATCTTTTCTTTTAGTTATAGTTTTGAAATTGTTGTGTGAGGCAGTAGTTTAGGTGTTCACTTATGCCACCATCTTGGTTTTCTCCAAGTTGGGTCTTGAGAGATCACTAGGATTCAAATGTCTGCAGATGGTATGATAGGATTTTAAGAAACTTGATCAGAAGGGACAAATAATTTGAGTTTGAAAACAATAAGGTGTGTAGGACAGGAGGAGGCATCTGAAAGGTAATAATAGGTAAATGGGCTAAAATAAGCACAGAAAGCTGATTGTGGACAGCCTTGGTGGGCAGCATGGTCATGCCTTTCAAGTAAGCAATGTGGGGTTTACACAAGTGTGCATACACACTATATACCATTGTCTACCTCCACCTCTACTTCCATCTCCACCTCCACCTCCACCTCTACCTCTACTTCTACCTCTATCTCTCTGTCTTTATTGAGAGTATAATTTACCCCACCCTGGCCTATTGCAAACACTGATTGCCACATAGTTCTGTCTTTCCTGGGCTGTCACATAACAGGACCTCACAGCATGCTTAGTCTTTACGTGGCTTCTCTCAGGAGCATCTACATGGCTGTATGTGTTGGTGGTTGAGTCACTTTCAGTTGCTGAGTAATGTATCATGTATTGGATATGATGCATTTTGTTTATCTGTCCACCAGTTGATGGACTTTGTGTCCAATTTTTGGCTGTTATGGATCCTACTATACACATTCACATGAAAGTTTTGGGTGGGCATATTATTACTTCATTTTTCTTGGATAGATGGGCCTGTTGGTAAGTGTATTTACTTTAACATGAAGCTGCTAACCTTTATTTCCATTTTCTACTCCCAGTAGTAATGCATGTATATTATTTCAGTAGAGGCCTGGTCCACAAAATTCGTACATGAGGATGGGGTTTGTATGTGTCCATCAGCCCAGCCTGCACTTTCTCCAATCTGGGACCCCTCAAGGGATGTCCAACTGCCCTTTTAGGCCTGATCCCACCCTGGGCCTAAACTGGCAGTCAGACACCCTTCTCGCAATCCAGAACTGCTAGCTCCCAACCGCTTGCCTGCCTGCCTGCCTGATTGCCCCTAACTGCTTCTGCCTGCCAGCCTGATAACCCCTTAACCACTCCCCTGCCAGCCTGATTGGCCCTAACTACCCTTCCTTGCCAGCCTGATCATCCCCAACTGCCCTCCCCTGCATGGTTGGTCCTTCCCAACTGCCCTCTTCTGCTGGCCTGGTCACCCCTAACTGCCCTCCCTTGCAGAACATCTTGTGGCAGCCATCTTGTGTCCACCTGGGGGCAACCATCTTTGACCACATGGAGGGGGCCATGTTGTGTGTTGGAGTGATGGTCAATTTGCATATCACCTCTTTATTATATAGAATGATGTTAGCTAAATTTTTAAAAATTTTATTGGTATCTTCAAAGATTTTGGTTTCATTGGTTTTTGTCATTTCATAATTTCTATACTATCTTTCCTTCTCACTTTAAATTTAATTTGTTCTTATTTTTATGGCTTCCTAAAGTAGAGTTTTATATAAGTGATTATAGAGTTTCTACTTTAAAAATATTTTTATTGATTCTTTTATTTTAAAGAGAGAGAGAAAGGGAGGACAGAGAAATATTGTTCAGCTACCTTCTGCATGTCCCTTCACCCCCTCATGGGGATTGAGCCCACAAGCTAGGCATGTGCCCTGACCAGGAATTGAACCCACAACCTTTTGGTATACAGGATGACATTCAACCAACTGGGCCTCATGGGCCAGGACTAGAGTTTCTACTTTTCTAATATACTAGTAAGTTTTTAGTGATAAATTTTCTTCTAAGCCCAACTTTAGCTGCATCTCACAAATTTTGATATGTTGTGTTTTCATTTTCATTATGTTAAAGTTATATTTTCCTGATGATTTCTCCTTTGATCTCTTGATTATTTATAAGTGTCTTATATTCTTTCCACATATTTGGGGATTTATCAGATTTTTTTTCTATTACTAATGTAAAATCTAATTCCATTGTGGTCAGAGAACATGGTCTTTATGATCTCAGCCTTTTTAGATTTATTGGGACTTGTATTATGGCTCAGCATGTACTTGTCATGGTGAAAGTTGCATGTGGTTTGAAATAATTTTTGTTGTGATATTCTGAATATTTTGCTATTCTTGGGTATTTTATAGATGTCAATTGTTTGACAGTGTTGCTTAAGTCTTCTATTTCTTTGCTGGTTTTCTGTCTACTTGCTCTATGAGTTATGGAGAGAAGAGAAGTATAATCTCCAGGTATAATTATTTGTCTGTCTCTTCTTCCAGTTCTGTCAGTTGTTGATTCATAGCCTTTGGAGCTCTGTTGTTAAGTTCATATGTGTCTACATTACATATTTCTGCTACCATGAGCATCTCATCATTGTGAATGTACCTCTTTGTCTTCAGGACACTCCTTAGCTTAAAATGCATTTGTTTGATATTAATGTGCAAAGCTCTCTTCTGTGTAAAGTTTGCATATCTTTCACTTTTATGTTCTTTGCATCTGGTTGGATTTTGCTCTTAGACTCAGCCTGACGACCTCTGCCTTTTGAGGGTCGGGTTGGTGTACTGATAGTTAACAGAATGAATGCTGTGGTTGGATCCATATCCGCCGTCTGTTTGGCTCTATTTTATAGTTTCCTTTTTTCTTGTTCCCTCTCTGGTCCCTGGTGCTTAGCGTGTTTTCCTTCAGCTCTTTGAACCTATTTTCCTTCCAATCTTTGAACATATTTGTAATAGCTTTAGAAATCTATTGCTAAACTCAACTTTTGGACAACATGGAATCACTTTCTAGTGACTGCTTTCCCCCATGAATGAGTACTGCACTTTATAACTTGCACCTTGGGTTTGTATTTGGACACCTTGCAGTGACTGGGCTCTGGTTTGCTCTGAGTGAAGTCAGTGGCTGCTGGACCTCGCCACCCCGGACTGTGGTGCCCTGCTCAGCTGGTTGTGGTGTTTGGTTTTGCTGCCTCCCTGAGGGCTGCCTAGGCTGGGGCAGCTCCCACACTCAGGACAGGCCAGGATCCCTCTGCGCTGGGCCCTGTGTGGGATGAGGTATACATTCGAGGACACAGCCATTTCACAACGTCCCCTTCACTTTTAGCTGCTTTGCCACCCACTCTGAGTCAGCTTACCACTTTGGCCATTCAGCTGAGACCTCTGCCCTTGACTGGGAGAAGGAAGGGCGTGGCCACTAGGCAGCGAGCTGCATACCAGCTGCTGTACTCGCTGCAGGCCACGTGCTCCAACAGTCCTTGGGGCCTGTGCGTGGTGCTTTCTGATGCCCCAAGTGGCTGTTTTAAATATTTTTTTCCAGCTCCATGCTTGTTCTCCGTGGCAGAAAATTGTCTAATATTGTCATGATGACATTACTGGAAACATTTTACTTTAGAAATGAAGCAGGTTTGTTTTTAGGGAGACCAGTGGAGGCAAAGATGTGAACTGGGTGGGCAATGGTAAGATCCTGGAGGTGGGCGCATTCAGAGCTGGGGCAGTGAGCGAGGAGTGGCAGGAGGAGGCACAGAGTGATGAATCCATGGTTAGCTTTCAGGACAATTGTTAGAACTCAAACTCCAAACTGAGTTGTTGGAAATTAAAAAGACGAATCTTGGTTGAGTGTTGTCCTGTGAACTAAAAGGTTGCTGATTCAATTCCCAGTCAAGGCACAGGGTGCATTGGGGAGGCAGCCAATTGATGTTTCTCTCTTACACCGATCTCTCTCTCTCTGCCTTCTAGTCCTCTTGCTCTAAAAACATCAATAAAAAGATGAATACAAGAGATGAATAACAGAAGCTAGACAGGGAGCCAGGGCAATTAGTGTGTGGCTTCAGGTGGAGTGCCCTGCAGGCAGTAAGGAGGCCGAGGGGAGGTCCAAGCGACAGGCGATCCACATATGGAAATATAGTCTTGAGTCATGGTCACTATCTGGATGATATATCTGAGGTGTAGCAACATCTGTCCCAGTTTCCACAGTGACCACAGAGGAGCTTCCTCCAAATGCTGCCTGGACCGTGCCTTGCTCCTCGAGTGGGGAGCTGCTTTCTCACAGTCTGGAAATGACAGTGTCGACACTCCCAGTGCCCACGAAGCCTGTGGTGTAAGTCTGTAACAAATTCTATTAAAATATGTAAAAAGTGGGACAAGGGAGGATGTGGATAGCCCAATCAGAGAGGCTGATCTGGACCAGTAAACAGTATGTTGCCTTAGCGAAGTAGAGAATGAATTATTATGTGGTGTTGGTGATGACACGTGACCTTGATGTTGGGAATGGGCTTGTGAGCTGGTGTGGGTCTTGAAATGGGGGGCCAGGAACTATGAGGCCTGGTCATTTTCTTTGTGGTCCTGAAGTAGGTGCGATTGGAAGGTATCTAGGCCTGCCAGCAGACAATCTTTACCAGAATCCTGCTGTCTCGCTGGGAATGTTTATTATAACAAACTTATAGGTCCTTACACTCAGAGTGTCTTTGATGTGTGTGCAAAGGAAAGGCTGTCTCATAATAAATTGTTGAGGTTGTGGCATAATCATGAGATAGTTTTGTTACATGTGTGATCAGAGCTACAGACTGCCTTCCACACGTGGGCAGTGCTTCGCCTCCTCACTTCCCTGGTCAGTCACAGCCATACTGCCTGGGGAGGCAGGCCACAGTCCCAGGGAAAGCTTGAATAACAGCACTTGAAGGGCTCACATACTCACAATTGTCTTCCGTAGCCATGTGCTCAGTGCCCAGAATTCTACCCTTCGAAGCTGCTTCTGCAGGGCAAGGTGGTGAAGTTTCAGGATTCTTTTTTCCAGGCTTTATTTACTTTTTAATCCTCAGTGAGAACATAGTTGGGAGGTGGGGAGGAGAAACATCCATGTGAGAGAGAAACCCAAAGCCCAGCTATGTGCCCTGACCAGGAATTGATCCAGCGACAGTTTGGCTCAACCCACTGGGCCACCCCAGCCTTCTCCAGGATGCATTTCTAAAAACCCTCACACTTGACAGCTCCACACCTGCCACTGTGATGGGGTTAGTTTATTTCAGACACACTGTCGCATAGTGGCTTCGCATTAGCGGCATGTAGGGGAAGGACATGGTTTCCCCGAGTTATGTGGAGTGTAGTACAACCTGGTCGAGCTGCTTTGGTTAAAGGGGAAGAGCATGTATTTTCAGGATCCGGAGAGCTCACAGAAGCCAAGCAGGAAATGAGGACATGGCATGGTAAGGCAGCTGAGGTAGGAGGAAATGCTCAGGCATTAGCAGCTGTCACCGTGCCTGGCCCCCTCCACTCATGGGGGTGTGGGGAGATTGCCCACTGCTCAGTGTGTTGAGTGCAAGCTCCGTGCCCTGGGCTCACTGCTGGGAAAAGGTGCAGATCAAGCTGTTGAGGGGTCTTCATGTTAAATGTTAAGAATAAATAAATACTGGATTATTGGAGATGAAAGAATCTGGTGAACAGTCTGGAAAGAGGCAAAGTGTGTCACTGGTCATAGGACCATCCTGGAGGCCAGAAAGTAAGAGGGTGAAGAAGTAGGGGGTTTAGGAGAGTTGCAGGTGTGGACCTATGGTTACCTGGCTTCGTCGAAGGCTGTACTGTGTGAAGCCTGCAATGAGGCTAGGGGCGAGCCCATGCGGTGACAGGTGGGGAGGATGGACCAATCACGCTGACCCTGTGATGAGTTTGGAGATGTAGACATGCCCGCATCCCACCTAGCTGCTCCTGAAGCGCAGGCCTCTGGTTCAAGTCAGGCTGCCAGAGAAAACCCAAGGAGGCCACTTAAGATAACACCCGTGGACACCTACCAAGAGGGGCTCCTTATGGTTAGCTGGGCTCAAGTTTAAAACAGCCTAGCATCTGTGTCTACACAGGTGCCTCTCCTGCAAACTGTGCTTCAGGCTGCCCTCTGCCCCAGGCTGCCCTCCGCTCTCCACCCTGGATGCCTGCCTCTGCCTTGGATGCCCGCCAGCACTGTGATCCTGCATTGAGCAGCCCCTAGTGAAGAGTTCCTGGAATCTCATTTCAAACAAAAGGACTGAGATGCACCCTATACAATCAGAGCCAACAGCTATATCCCCATCAGCATCTTCACCAACCAATCAAAGAAGCTCCATTCTGGCCAATCATGGCAATGCTTTTTGGACCAATTAAACTGTGAGGACTTGGAGTCCTCATTTGCATGAGGATGGCCCAATCAGAGACCAGTGTCAGGGACTTTTCTCTATATAAGTCAGCTCCCTTATGGCTTGAGAAGCACACGTTCTCTTTCCACTGAAGACTGTGTTTCCCCAGCTGGAGCTGAACCAATGAAGACGTTTCAGCAGAGCAGAGCAAAGGGCCTTGCAGCCATGCTAGCCGCCCCTCAATGTGGCTCCATCGAGCAGTCCGCAGGCTGTTGGATCATGATTAAGCTGTTTGCACTACACCCAAAAGGGGATTCTGTTGGTGCTGAATGGATGCCAATGACCACTGGTTGACACAACAAATAACTTCTTAGGTCTAAGTGTGTGTATAAGCTGTCCTGTGGTAGCTGAATGGATACAAAAACATGACTCAACTATATGCTGTCTACAAGAGATCCACCTCAGCACAAAAGACACACACAGAATGAAAGTGAAGGGATGGAAAAAGAATTTGGAATACACTTATACTAACACATTATTTGTGTTGGTTTGGAATTCCAGCCTACCTGGTATTGTGTATTTATTTGTTTGCTCAGTCTCACAGCCCCAGCTAGTGTGTGGCTCTCATGAACGTGGGTAGCTACCTTTTCTCTTTCACAGACCCGACCTTTGCTGTCAGGCCGCTGAGGACCAGTTGTGGGAGGTTGCAGGCTCCAGCCCTGCAGGGCAAAACAGTCTCTGTGGAGAGGGCTGCCAGGTCAGAATGACTGTGGTGGTGGCAGAAGCCAAAGGATGATTAGAGACACATGGGTTTTGGGACCCCAGTTTTCACCATGCTGCTTTCCACTTCAATTCCACGTATGGCTGACCCAGGTGGCTGTGCTCAGAAGGTAGAAAGTTCTGGATCTGACATAGACCCTGTTGAGAATTGTAGAAGAATGAGAACCCTGGTTCAAACCCCGCCCCTCTCCCCAATCCAAGCTGTCAGTGCTGAGCCCTTTTCTCTGTGGAGCGGTGGGGGCTGGGAAGTCTCAGTGACTGAGCCATGGGGAAGGGCTGTTGCTATGAGTCCTGCCAGGTTCTGGAGTTGAGAGCTGCATTTGTAAATGGAGCTGCAGCACAAGAGAAAAGAAAATTGTTACCTACAAAGGAGTTCCCATAAGGTTGACACCCAATTTCTCATCAGAAACTCTACAGGCCAGAGGGAATGGCATGAAGTGCTCATGGTAATGGAAAGCAAGGGTCTGAGTCCAAGATTACTATATCCAGTAAGGCTATCATTAAAAATAGAAGGTCAAAGAGCTTCTCAGACAAAAAATGGCTAAAGGGTACATCTCCCACCAAACCTGCATTATAAGAAATGCTAAAGGGATTGCTGTAAGGGATTGCTGAGAAGAAGAAACAGAGAGAGAAACCTAGCCATACAGAATTAAAATGGTTATAAATGAGCACCTCTCAATAATAACCCTAAATGTAAATGGATTAAAGGCTCCAATCAAAAGGTGTAGGGTAGCTGAATGGATACAAAGACATGACCCAACTATATGCTATCTGCAAGAGACCCACCTCAGAACAAAAGACACACACAGGATGAAAGTGAAGGGATGGAAAAAGAATTTCCATGCAAATGGAAAAGGAAAAAAATGCTGGAGTAGCAATACTCATATTTGACAAAATAGACTAAACACATCATGCTAAGCGAAATAACCCAGTTGGAGAAAGATAAATATTATATAATCTGACTCATTTGTGGAATATAATGAACAACATAAACAGATGAACAAAAATAGAGCCAGAGAGGGGGAAATATTCTAGAATATAGTAGAAATAATCCTATTACTTGCAGATTTGTAATATTTCCTACAACTTTTGTGATATCATACCATGTTAGTACAGTTTTAGTAATATTATACTTAAAATCCTTTTATTCTTGAAATATTGTTTATTGCATGTAATATTATTACAGTGTATATGTAAGATAAATTTTCCTGAATAATTGGTGTTTATTACATGTAACATTATTATATTTAAAATCATTTTTCTTGAAATTAAAAAGGAATTGAAAAAAAATGGACCTGCAGCAAAAAAGATCACTGTGTCCTCAAGGAACAAGGCAGCATGAGCAAGAGGAAGTCAGGGAACCTGTGAGTATAATTGACTTTGAAGAAAGGATTTGTTAATACGAAGTGCTGACTGCTTTCAACAATAGAGGGCAGAAGCAATGAGCTACCTGGAAGTTCTAAGTTGACCCAAAGTGACAGAATGAATTGGGTCCTGACCTTCTTACTTCCCAGAATCCTAACAGGATGTGGACCACCTGTAAGATTTATGTGTTTTATAAAGTTTCCAGGGGGCCTATGAACGGATGCTGGGCCCAGCTCTGCGTCTGAGTCTAGCTGCCTCTGTGGGGCCTTCTGCTGATGGGAAACACATCTCTCTCCAAAGTGGCTGCTATGTGTTCCCAGGCTTGAGCAGTTTTGCTGAATTCTATTCATGTGCAACTTATTCATTACTGGCAAGTCAAGTGACCGCATACCTGGGGAGAAAACCATCAGTTCCCTGCTGTCTGCCTTAGGCCCACGGAATCTGAGCTGGCGCATTCTCCACGTTCCTTTTTGGTGGGAGGTGAGTGTCCACTTCCCACCTGCAGGAAGCCAGCCTGGGACCCACTCCAGGAGGTTTTACCAGGAAAACCCAGTTCTTCACTTTAATGTTCTTTTCTGGTTTTAAAGCTGTAGTTAAGTGTGGGGGAGCAATGGGAAGCTGTTTGCTGGGCAGAAGGCTTGTGGCGAGCACCGTGGTGTTTGTTGGAGACAGACAGCAAACTGAAGGTTGTGCTATTGTGGTCCTGTTGGATTTGCTTGTTTTAAGAAAAAGATGCATCTTGTCCAATGTGCTGCTTTTTGTATGTCCATTTACTTGCCCAATCAGCCAGGTTCTTGGGGACCATTTGTTTGGATGGCTCACCGTTCAGCATGAGCAGGGAATCCACCGGACCTGACCTGCAGATGCGGATCAGCCAGAGACCCCATCTATTCCACACAGGGGCCAGGAAGGGCTATACCCCGGGCAGACGGAGGGGCGAGTAGGACCTGGGCCTCGAGAATCTTGTAGATGATGCCGAGTAAGGAGTGTAAAGCGGAGGCCAGAAATGGCTGAAATGCAAAATGTGCCTGGTGGGTTGCATGGGAGACACAGGAAATGTGCCAGGTGATAGGTTTTGACTCTGATATTGGGAGTAGCCATGATTCTTTGTTCTCTTTATTGATTGTGAGATTTAAAAATAATTATTACCTTGGAAAAGATACTTTCCAGATGCCAAACCCAGCCATTCCCTTGGTTGGCTAATGTATTGTGGCCATTAACTTGCAAGGGACAGGAGCAGGCTTGCATTGATCCTGCCATTGATTTGCAAGAAAGAGGCTGCCAGATGCACCTGGAATTTTAGAAGCTTCTGAGTGATTCTGACACAAGGAAGGAACATGCTCTTTCCATATTGTCCCAACTGATCTTCAGAAAACACCCACGAGTTTTAGCTTAAATCACAGGAGAAGCCAGCAACTCTGCATTGACACCTTTTGATTCCAAGTTTACTGGAAGGTTTAACGAGAATGTCTTATTGGCAACACAAATGTGAAAACTGCATTAGTGAGTGTCAGCTCCCTTTTTACAGTAAACTTTAAAACCAGTCAACAGGTGGTGAAAACATACATCCCTTTACACTTGTGAGGTGACCCAAAGTGCTGCTCAGGGAGGGGTGATGGGAGTGGGTCCTGCGTGCACAGGGGGACACAGTTTATCGACAGGGTGACGCCAGGCACCATCCAACTTCTACAAGAAGCCGAAAATGACAAAATAGTGTCATAACTTTGTGCTGCAATGTCTTTTTATTAAAATCACCTTGCTCTTTTAGAATGAAGTGATTTCTAGGACATGGGTTAGGTCTGGAAATTTTGGGTAGACACTCCTTACCTTTTTGAAAAGATCATAATAATTGTACTTACTGGGATGTTGGTGGAAGAGAAAGTGACATTATTTCTTGATGTGGCAGGATTTTGGGTTTGATGCTTTGTATATGTTGTGAAATGACCTACCGTAGTTACACTTGTTTTTTTCCGTGTGATGAGGATTTCTAAGATCTATGCTCTTAGCAACTTTCAAATATACAACACACTGTCATCACCTGTTGTCTCAAAGAACTTTCTATTTAAATGGAACGATTAGCCTCATGCAAATGTTTGTTTGGGACAGTGTTTCCAAAAGGAAGGCAAACAGTGAAAGGACATGGAAAGAGCTATAGATGAGGTGCATGCTGTGAGTGTGTGTGTGTATGTGTGTGAGTATATGTGTGAGTGTGAGTATATGTGTGTGTGAGTATGTGTGTGAATGAGTGTGTGAGTGTATGTGTGTGTGAGTGTGTGTGAATGAGTGTGTGAGAG
>JAAGEH010000327.1:1780664-1836306 GCA_011751065.1 Lasiurus cinereus | reverse complement strand
GAGTGTGTGTATGTGAGTGTGTGTGTGAGAGTGTCTCCATGGAGCCTTTGCTTTCTGTGCAGGAAATCCCTGGAGTGCTCGTTCCTGGAAGAGGCGTCAGCAACACTGCAGCAAGCTCAGCAAGCATCCACCTGCTCTAGCGACAGCTTTGTAAAGGGAGTGCCTTTACCTCTCCTCCTCTTAGTTTTCCTTTGCTTAATTGCAGGTGATGATTCAAAAAAAGCCTTCACCTGTTTCCCAGGCTTTCATCTTTTGCAGACAAAGCAGGCTGAGGCCTGGCCTTGATCTGTGCGTGTTTTGGGCTGAGTATGAAAGGACTGGGTCACCCCCAGGCTTTTAAGGGTTTTGAGGTTAAATTGGTTAGCAATGTATAATAAATTGAGGCTTTGTTGTTTGGCAGGTTTTTTTTTTTTTTGTATTCGTTATTCTTTTATCAGTTGAGAGACTGGAGGGAATGCAACAACCCTCATCCTGTCTCAGATTTGCCCACAGATGTAATTGACTGAGAGGGGCTTTGATATTACAAATATTTTTGTGTGTTTGTTTCTTAAGTAATTGCCCCCAATCCAACAACCTGAGTGTCTATGAATCTAGTGCTGAAGTCCCAGCAGTGTAGGTGCTGGGCCCCATGCCCTGTGGCCTTCCAGGTCTCTGCAGAGTGGTCAGACCCTAGTGGAGGTCCTGAGCACCCTCTTGCCATGTGGGGTGCCTGGAGAGCCTCCTCTGCTGGATAAGGTGCTTTCCCTCAGTCCTGTCTATAATTTAGTTAGTTAGCTTGTTTAGAATTTTGTTTTGTTCAGAGCAGATGTGAATGAGCCCTATGAGAATGCCATTAGGCCTGCTTGCCCAAGAACTGCTGTGATCAGAAAGCAGAGCAGACACTGCGCCTGAGCTGTGAAGTCTGTGAGTGATCCTCATCACACAAGCTGGTTGGGCTGTGAGCATGTGGCCCACACTGGGTGCTCCTGTCCTTGACATGCCAGTGAAAGGCTACAGTACATGAAATCTCTGCTTCTGACCTGGCAGAGTGCAAACAATGTGCACGTGTGTGTGTGTACAGATATATGCACGTGCCTGTATGCACATGTGTGCACCTGTAGGCACATGTGTGTGCATGCACGAGCGAGTACACACACATGTGCCCACATATGCATGTACACATATGTGTGAGTTTGTTTGCATGTGTGCATCTATGCATGAGTGTGTATGTGCTTGTGTGCCCATGTGTGCAAAAATGTGCATGTACTGCGGTGTTTATTTGGGGTAGAGGAGTGGACATTTTCAAGCACTTCCTTTTCCCTTTGTTGCAGTGGGCACTGTGCTCAGCAGCATGTGGAAGCTGCAGAGCACACAGGGCGTGCGGTGACTTCATATTTGTTCCCTGGTTTCCTCGGGTAGAGGTGATGGGACTCTGCCTGAACTTGCTCAAATACTCTGCTCCCTCTGCCGTTCTTTGTGAATAACACAACTCCCTCTCCCTTGCACTGTGGCTCATTTCTCGTTTCATTCATGCTGCGATCCAGTCTAATCGTATCTCAGGGGAATAATATGGGAAGGTGAGGTCGTTTCACACCATCAGATTTAATAAGTTTGGATGCTTTCCAATTACCAAGCATTAATCACACTTAAACTTGGCTGGGTGGTTCATCTATCGCAGTAGTGCGTCACAGACAGAAAGTGACCAGCCTAATGCCATATTCTCTCCCACAGGCCCTCGCCTGGTGTGAAGAAACTTGCTTTGTGTTGAGGGGTCAGGTGAGGATTGGGGAGGGGTTGGGAGTTTTATATCCTGGGAAGTGTTTCATGGATGAATTTTCCTCTCCTGTTTGAAAGCTTTGCAGAATTATATGAGGAAGGGATGAGTGGGGCTCAGAACAAGGAGGGATTGACCCCGTGTGGCAGCGGTTAGGGTTCTGTGAGCATTGAGGAGATGGAGAGAAGCATGGCGGTCCTCTCCTTTATGGCGGTCTTCTCTCCGGGAGACAGTGACCTTGGACAGTGATGTGTGCCTTCTCCAGGGGGTGGGTAAGGTGCTCCCTGGCTGAACTGCTTGCTCAGTAGAAGGTGGGGCTGCAGGGACCCAGACAGAAATGACGACAAAGAACCACTTCTTTTGTCGCCAAAGATGCTGGTTCGATCCTCAGACTGGTTTTGTTGGGTCCTTCCTAATGGCTGCTTTGCTGCCGCCCTGTGCCCAGAGGCTCCCTGAAACAATTCCCTGTGTGTGTTTCGACAGGGATGTCTGCATGTTGTTGCAGAGTTTTGCAACACTGAACCAGAGTGGTGGCAGTGGCACCTGCTAGTGTTGTGATGATTTGATCATGTCCTCAGCAGAGACCGGCTCTGATGAACAAGGCCATGGGGGAACAGAAAGTCTGCCAGTGGGCGGCATTCACCCTCGCTGGCGCTGTTGCCTGTCGCTTTGATTTGATGTCTGCAGAGCATGTGCCCTGTGGACCCTCCTGGGCTGTGAGGCAGGAACACCGCCAGCCAGCACAACGCCTGTGCCGTGCTCTTGGGATTAATTGCTGTAGGAAACACATGAGAAAGCCTAAGGTTCCACAGTCTCACAGGCACCTCTGTGCCCCCTGCTGGAGTCAACCCGGTGCGGAGAGCCTTCAACATCACTCACACCAGCCGTGGGGCTGGCTGGAGAGGTGTATGCAGATGATGAAACAAATGCTCCGGAAGGATGGCAGGCCCAGAGATGCTGTGGGAAGCAAGGACGGAAGCCTGCCTCAGCCTGAGTCTGGTGGCCCTGTCTCTTCTCCCTGCTCGCAGTCCCTGACTCTCCACAGCCGCACACAGTCCTCAGCTGGCCACTGCAGCTCCATTGCTAGAGGACCTTTCTCAGAAGCACACATGTGCCTGTTTTATTTCGTTGCAAGAAGATGCTCTGAGGGTATAATAAAGTACCCAGAGAACAAGTAAACAAACAAACATGCAGCCAACTGAAAATCCTAATATGGGGGCAGGTCAAGATCTTACAGCAGCCACAGTGTCAGGCAAACTACTCATCCCAGGATCACTCTCACTTCTCAAAAAAAATATTTTATTGATTTCAGAGAGGAAGAGAGAGGGAGACAGATGCTTCAATGACAAGAGAGGATCATTGATCGGCTGCCTCCTGCACTGGGGATTGAGGTGGCAACCGAGCATGTGCCCTGACTGGAATTGAACCATGGCCTCCTGGTTCATAGATCAATGCTCAATCCCTGAGCCTGTGGCCAGGCAGCCTCCCTGTTGGATGTATTGTGCTTAGAAGGGGTCTATCCTGAGAGAGTATGGCTCAGAATAGGCGGCTCTCTGCTTCAAGTTATGTGAGTATCTAAAATTTCCTCTGGCCTCAGCACTGATGCTCAGGATTTAGAATATGTTTAGCTGGTCATAGATGAACACATGTCATGCTCGCACACACAGGTCCAGCGCTTGTGTGGGCCCATCGCATGGTAGATACTATGGCGCTGCTCCCAGGGCTGACCGATGGCAGGCTGCCCCTTAGGAAGGGACAATTTGTGCAATGGTTGCAATCTTTCTTAGAAAACATCTTAATGAGCATGATCTCATCCTGTGAAGTAAGCTGCATGGACTCCCTCTCTCAGCATACAGAGTATTTATGGAATAATCCAGGCTCAATGAGGGGGGTGGTTGGAGCTGGGAGCTGCATTCTCTTGGGAGGAGCTGAGGCAGCCACTCGGGTCAGCACAGGGTTGAGTGTAGGGTGATGAGGTAAGGAGCAGGATGAAGGCTGACACTCGGATGTGGCCAGAGAAATCCCTGCTGAGACAGGGCATGTGTAGAGACCTGAATGCAATGACCAAGCGAAACTTGGAAGCACCTGAGGGAAAGAACATTCTAGAAGGAAGAGCAAACATGAAGACTTGAAAAGTGTGCTGATGTGTTCAGAAAACACACACTGTTCTCTGACAGCTATATTGTTTGTATGAATAGATTTTCAACTTAACCAAGATTTTTAAGTATAAATACATTGCACCCATCCTATCTACATGTGCGAGGGCTAGACCAGTGTAACTGTGTCTGGGCTTTAACAATGTTTAGCCTAATGGTGAATCACAACAAGTGCTTGCCAAATACACGCTCCCATTAATGGCTCCAGTGATTAAAATATATATATATATATATATATATATATATATATATATATTTGTAATATGAAGGGTATGTAGTGGATATAGAACAGTTTCCAAGAAAAACAAAAAAATTCGGTCGTCTCAACCTTTTGTGTTCAGTTGCCTTTCCATTAAGATTTTAGGTAGGCCCTGGTTGGGTTGCTCATTGGTTAGAGCGCCATCCCCATACACTAAGTTTGTAGGTTCGAACCCTGGTCAATAAGAATTGACAAAAAAAGATTTTATGTAGTCTCAGGCACAAATTAATGACTGCGCACTATCAGAAATGGCCCAAGGCTGGACGTTGGGTGGGACATTTTCTTACTCTATCTGCCAATGGGCATGAAGCACACAGTAAGTATTTGGAAGTTGGTTTTGAGTTCACTGACAATTTTATTAAAGGCACATTAGCTTTACAGAGGGGCGTGCTCTGAAAACAAGTGTAGGATGGTTAAAATGTGTGAAAAGCACTCATGTGCATCTAGGTAGTTGGGGTTTAGAGGAAACCTAAGCAGAGACTCCTCCTGTGGACCCACCAATCCTGCTGCGCAGAAACAGCCCAGGGCCTGCAGCGCCCCTTGGTTCTGTGATGATGGGAGAGAGCCTTGCAGAAGGCAGGGTACACAGCCTGGGCAGAGGTTCTTTTTTAAAAAAATTTCTTTATTGATTAAAGTATTACATATTTGTCCTCATCCCCCTATTACCTTCTCAACCCTCCCCCCATGCATGCCTCCATCCCTCTGTTGTCTGTGACCATTGGTTAGGCTCATATGCATGCATACAAGTCCCTTGGTTGATCTCTCCCCACAACCCTCACTCTCCCCTACCTTTCCTCTGGGGTTTGACAGTCTGATCGATGTTTCTCTATCTCCAGATCTGTTTTTGTTCATCAGTTTATGTTGTTCATTATTTCCCATAGATGTGTGAGATCATGTGGTATTTATTTCTCTGACTGGCTTATTTCACTTAGCATAATATTCCCCAGTTCCATCCATGTTGTTGCAAATGGTAAGAATTTCTTCCTTTTTACCTCAGCGTAGTATTCCATTGTGTAGATGTACCATAGTTTTTTAATCCACTCATCTGCTGATGGGCACTTAGGCTGCTTCCAGATTTTAGCTATGGTAAATTGTGCTGCTATGAACACAGAGGTGCATATATCCATTTTTATTTGTGTTTCTAGTTTCTTGGGATATATTTCTAGAAGTGGGATCACTGGGTCAAATGGGAGTTCCATTTTTAGTTTTTTGAGGAAACTCCATACTGTTGTCCACAGTGGCTGCACCAGTCTGCAATCCCACCAGCAATGCACTGGGGTTCCTTTTTCTCCACATCCTGGCCAGCATTTGTTGTTTGTTGATTTGTTGATGATAGCCATTCTGACAGGTGTGAGATGGTACCACATTGTTTTAATTTGCATCTCTCAGATAATTAATGACTTTGAGCATATTTTCATATGTATCTTGGCCTTCCTTCTGTCTTCTTTAGAAGAATTTCTATTTAGGTCTGTTGCCCATTTTTTGATTGGGTTGTTTATCTTCCTTTGGTTAAGCTGCATGAGTTCCTTTTAAATGCTGGAGATTAAAGACTTATCGGTGATAACATTGGCAAATATGTTCTCCCATGTAGTGAGCTTTCTTTTTTTTTTATGATTTCTTTTGCTGTGCAAAAACTTTTTATTTTGATGTAGTCCTATTTGTTTATTTTCCATTGCCTTAAGAGCAGTATCAGTGAAGAAGTTCCTTTGGCATATGTCTAAGATTTTGCTGCCTGTGGATTCCTCTAGTATTTTTATGGTTTCCCGTCTTATGTTTAAGTCTCTTATTTATTTTGAGTTTATTTTTGTGTATGGTGTAAGTTGGTGGTCTAGTTTCATTTTTTCCATGTATCTGTCCAATTTTCCCAACGCCATTTATTGAAGAGACAGTCTTGACTCCATTGTATGTTCATGCCTCCTTTGTCGAATATTAATTGGGCATAGTGGTTTGGGTTGATTTCTGGGTTCTCTATTCTATTCCATTGGTCTATATGTCTATTCTTGTGTCTGTACCAAGTTGTTTTGAGAATAGTGGCTTTGTAATACAGCTTGATATCTGGTATTGAGATCCTACCTACTTTGTTCTTCTTTCTCAGAATTGCTGTGGCTACTTGAGGTATTTTTTTGTTCCAGATGAATTTTTGGAGAGTTCGTTCTAGTTTGTGAAATATGCCATTGGTATTTTAATGGGGAGTGCATTAAACCTATAGATTGCTTTGGGTAGTATGGACATTTGAGGAACATGGTATGTTCTTCTATATGTTTATGTCTTCCTTTATCTCTTTTTTCAGTGTCCTGTAGTTTTTTGTGTATAGACCTTTTACCTCCTTAGTTAAGTTTATTCCTAGGTATCTTAAATTTTTTGGTGGAATGGTAAATGGGATTGCTTTTTTAGTCTCTCTTTGTGTAAGTTCACTATTGGTGTATAGAAATGCAATAGAATTATTGGCATTCATTTTGTATACTGCTACCTTACCAAATTTATTTATTAAGTCTAATAATTTTTTGGTGGAGTCTTTAGGGTTTTCTATGTATAGTATCATGTCATCTGCAAATAAGGACAGTTTACTTCTTCTTTTCCGATTTGGATGCCTTTTATTTTTTCTTCTTGTCTAATTGCAATGGCTAGTACTTCTTGTACTATGTTGAACAGGAGTGGTGAAGTGGGCATCCTTGTCTTGTTCCTGTTCTTAGGGGAAATAGTTTTAGTTTTATTATGTTGAGGTATGATTCTTCTATTCCCACCTTGCCAAGAGTTTTTATTAAGAAAGGGTGTTGGATTTTGTCAAATGCTTTTTCTGCATCAATTGATATGACTATATGATTTTTCCCCTTCAATTTGTTTATGTGATATATCATGTTTATTGATTTGTGAATATTGTACAATCCTTGCATCCCTGGGATAAATCCTACTTGGTCATGGTGTGTGATCTTTCTGATGTACTGTTGGATCCGATTAGCTAGAATTTTGTTGAGGATTTTGGCATCTATGTTCTTGAGGGATATTGACCTGTAATTCTCTATCATTGTGTTGTCCTTTTTTTTTGTGACAAGTTTAAAACATGTATTTAAAATACAATTTATAAAATGCTTAATCTCATAGACAATTTCCTGGCTTCACAGTTACAAGACTGTGCTGTGGACTAGTTGCTGATTCAACTGGCAGCTGACCCTTCCTTCTAAGGGGAAAATGTAGTGGGCCATGGCTTGCTGAGCCTGGCCTACTTTTTCACAGGGCAAAGCCAAGAGCCAGGTGAACAAAGGTAAAGTGAGACTCCAAAACCTAGCTTTCCATCTTGGCCACCACAAGCTGCCCTAATCACAAAAACATCACACCCAGTGGGAGGCTGTCTGGTGAGCTGAGGGATAAGATGAGTGCAACTGAAGAGACCAGAGAAAGCCTGAGGGGGCCAGACTGTACACACACAGAGCTGCTCTGGGCAGCTGTCTTCTTAGTCTCTTCCACCTCAAGGAGTCAAAGTAAATCCCTAGGCTCCAGGGACAGAGGGGAAACTGCCTTCATTCCAGGGCCTTACTCTGGAAAAAGGGTGAAGGGTAGCCTGGAACTATGGGGAACCAGTCTGTCATCACCAATCTGCAATGCACAGCTTGTCTTTTCCCATATGTATTCAGAATGGTCTGCTCCCATGGTAGTGATTTCACAAAGGAAATGTAACAGCTATAGTTACCGAGCTGATGCCATCACTGGAGATGGCACTCCACAGAAACCTTCTGACTACACGAGGCAGGAGGCTGAGCCCTGAAGCCAGACTCTCCTGGCTTTCCTTGTGCTGACAGCAAAATACAGAGCAAGCCTCACATCATTTACTTCTAAGCTCAAGAGTGCAGTCTCACTCCCTGCTCTCTTCTAGAAGTAGCAAGCCTGGCTGGTTGGCACCCTCCCCAGGCTCTCTGGGCCTCTAGAACAAGCCCAGTCTCCAGGTAGGGCTATGATGCCCTAGGATTTAGTTGGGGGGAAGGAGGTATAGGATGGGGTGCTCATCTGTCCTGGCGGCTACAGAGCCCTGCCCCTTTTCTGGGCTGCAGTAGGAATACAGAATCTAAGCTCACAAAAAACCTATTGGTTAATGTTTCTAGTAAATTTCCCAGAAACATTCTTAAGTAGACTAGCAAACTACCCTTTCTTAATTAAAAATTCATTAAACTGCTAAAACCTTTACCATGCACTTTTTCTTGCAAATCAGATATTTGTATAAACAAACAAAAATAGGAAGGAAAAAAAAAGGATAATTTTCAAATGGAACTTGCTTTTAAGTGACGAAGACATGCACTTGGAGGTGGGTGGATGGGAGGTCTCATTTGTTTTGAAATCCCAAATTAATGAGCATGTTAAACTGTTATTGCTGGCACTGGCTTTACCCCAAGTGGCTAAGTGGCACTGTCTGCCTCTCTATTCTTAAGTCCCCTAACCCCCATCCTTTCTCTTTCTATTGACTTGAGACAGCCCTTGTAGACATGTCAATCACAGTAGGAAGGGGGGAAAAGGAGAGGTCACAGTGCATGGGGTTCAAGGTCACATTGAGAGCAGTGAAGGGAAACACAGTGCAAGTTAATCAGGTCCTTCCCTCTGCTCCAGTCCATTTGTCTGCCACAGAATGCAACCCATGGCAGATGACCCAGGAGGTGGTGATGGCGGCAGCATTCTTTCTTGCCCACATTTATTTGCGCTGTTTGAAGCCTTGTGACCCATCAGAACCCAAAGGCTGTCTGATTACATTATTGGGCTCCCTGCTGTTTTTGGATTGGGAGATCTTGGTTGGCCTGTCGAGGATAGATCTCTTGTTCCTCCTTGGGGCTGGTGCTGCCCAGGATCCGCTTCTGCGTTTCTGCGTACTCTGCCTCTGGCTGTGCTAGGGACTTGACAGGTAGGGCTAGCCTACTGGTGGAGTTGGGGCTGCTGACCAGACTGTTGCTGATGGGCCTCTTGAGGATGCGGATCTGTGTGTGTGTGTGTGTGTGTGTGTGTGTGTGGCTGGGGGGGGAGGGGCGGGGTGGGAAGGCTATGGTCCTGAATCACAATGGGCATTTTGGGAGGTGATTTGGATTTCCTGCCCGTTGTCTGCCTCCTCCTCCCAGCTCTCAGTGACTCTCATCTTTCATCTTACTCACCGCTCCCCCTCTCCTCTCACTGTATTGTCTTTATCTGGTTTTGGTATTAGAGTGATGCTGGCTTCATAGAATGAGCTTGGAAATGTTCCTTCCTCTTGAATTTTTTGGAATAGTCTGAGGAGGATAGGTTTTAATTCTTCCTTGAATGTTTGGTATAACTTTCCTGTAAAGTCATTTGGCCCCAGGCTTTTGTTTGCTGGAAGCTTTTTGATGACTGATTCAATTTCCTCCATAGTTATTGGCTTATTGAGATTTTTAGATTCTTCCTGATTGAGTTTTGGAAGGTTGTATTTTTCTAGGAATATGTCCATTTCCTCCAGGTTATCTAGTTTGTTGAAATAGAGTTGTTCACAGTATTTTTAAACAATCCTTTGTATTTCTGTGGAGTTTGTTGTTATTTCACCTCTGTCATTTCTGATTTTGTTTATTTGGGTTCTCTCTCTTTTCTTCTTGGTGAGCCTGGCTAGAAGTTCATCAATCTTGTTTATCCTTTCAAAGAACCAGCTCTTGGTTTCATTGATCTTTTGTATTTTTTTTGTCTCTATGTAATTTATTTCTGCTCTAATCTATATTATCTCCTTCCTTCTGCTCACACAGGGCTTTTCTTGTTGCTCTCTTTCTAATTCTTTGAGTTGTAGAGTTAGATGATTTATTACCATTTCTTCTTCTTCTTCTTCTTCTTCTTCTTCTTCTTCTTTTTTTAATAGGCCTGTAGAGCTATAAACTTCCCTCTCATGACTGCTTTTATTGTGTCCTATAGGTTTTAGATTGTTGTGTTTTTATTGTCATTAGTTTTCAGGATGTTTTTAATTTCTTCTTTGATCTCATTGGTAACCCAATCAATATTTAATAACATGCTATTCAGCTTCCAAGTGTTTGAGTGTTTTGGATAATTTTTATTGTAGTTTATTTCTAATATTATGCTATTGTGGTCTGAGAAGATAACTTGGTATGATTTAAATCTTCTTGAATTTGGGGAGACTTTGGTTGTGAACCAATATGTGGTCTATTTTTGAAAATGTCCCATGTGCACTTGAGAAATATATTCGTGGCTTTGGGGTGAAATGTTCTGAAGATGTCGATTAAGTCCATCTGATCTAGTGAGTCATTTAGGATTGCTGTTTCTTTGCTGATTTTTTTGTCTAGAAAATTTATCTAGTGAAGTCAGTGGTGTATTAAAGTTACCTACTATGATTGTATTGTTGCAAATCTCTCCCTTGATATCTTCCAGGAGATTTGTTTTAATGTATTTGGTTGTTTCTGCATTGGGTGCACATATGTTTACCAGGGTTATATCCTCTTGTATCGATCCCTTGAGTATTATGAAGTAGCCTTCTTTATCTCTTGTTATGGCCTTCACTTTGAGGTCTATTTTGTCTGATATAAGTATTGCTATCCCAGCTTTTTTTTTTCCATTTCCATTTGCCTAGAAAATATTTTTCCATCCCTTCTCTTTAAGTCTGTGTGAGTCCCTTGTTTTGAGGTGGGTCTTTTGTAGACAGAATATGTATGGGTCATGTTTTTTTATTCATTCAGCCACTTGATGTCTTTTGATTGGAGCATTTAGTCCATTTATTTTTAAAGTTATTATTGAAAGGTACTTGTTTGTAGCCATTTTTATTTTTTTGTGCCTGCGTTCCTTCTTACCTTTTTATTTCTTCTTGTTATAGTATTCCCTTTAGCATTTCTTGTATTGCTGGCCTTTTTTTTATTTTTGTCTACAAAGCTCCTTCTTTCCCCTTCAGTTTTGATTAATTGTCTTGCTAGATAGAGTATTCTTGAATTCAGACTCTTGTTTTGCATCACTTTGTATATTTCTTTCCATTCCCTGCTAGCTTGATGTGTTTCTGTTGAGAAATTATTTGAAAATCTGATGGGAGATCCTTTGTAGGTAACTCTGTCTCTCTCTTGCAACCTTTAAGATTCTCTCTTAGTTGTTAACATTTGCCATTGTAATTATGGTATGTCTTGGTGTGGGTCTTTTGAGATTCATCTTGCTTGGGACTCTCTGTACTTGTGTCATTCTTTTCTTCCCCATATCAGGGAAGTTTTCTGTCATTATTTCTTCAAATAAATTTTCTAAATCCTTGCTGCTCATCTTGTCCTTCTGGCAGTCCTATTATACATATGCTATTTCATTTTGCATTGTCCCAAGGCTCCCTTAGGCTCTCTTCCTGCTTTTTAATTTTTTTTCTTTAGTTGCTGTTCAGATTGGGCTTGTTTTTGTACTTTATCTTCTGATTCACTAATTTGATCTTCTGCTTCTTCCAGTCTACTGTTGAAGCCTTCCATGGTGTTTTTGATTGTAGCTATATCATTTTTCATTTCTTCTTGGTTGTTGATTTTCTTGTCCATCCAGTGTATGAACTGTATGACCATTACTCTGAATTCTTTTTTTTTGTCATGTTGCTTGCTTCCATTTCACTTATTTCCTTTCTTGGCGATTTCTCCTTTTCTTTCCTCTGGGGATTGTTTTGTTGTCTCCCCATTCTATCACCAGAGGGTTCCAATGTCTAATTGTGGGGCCTGGGCCATGTGCAGTGGGAGTTTTGCACCCCACAAGTGTCACTGAAGAGCTCTGACACCATGAAGTATGGCTGCTATGGGATGGTGGGAGCCACACTTGCCCTGGATCAGAGTCACAGGTGCTTAGTGTGGCCCTGTGTGTGCACCTAGAATCTGGGGCCCTGCCTGCATCACGTTGAAACAGAGAACCTGCTGAGGTGTGCCAAAAATCAAAGTCCCCTATTGTGTGTCAGGAGTCAGATGCTCCCTGTGTCTGTGCCAAGAATTGAGTAGCAGAGTCTCTGTTGCTTGCTGCCACCTTCCACCAAGAATCAGGGTGCCTGTGTGTGCATGTGCCAAGAATTGGAGTCGCTGGCTCTTAGTGTGAATGTACTGGGAATCAGTGATCCCAGGTGCATGCAGTGAGAAACAGAGTCTAGTCACTGGTGTTCATTGCTGCCTCTTGCATGGAGATTCAGGGTCCCCGATCTGCCCAGGAGACAGAGTTGTATAGTCGCACTGTGTTGGCAGGAAGTCCAACTTCCTCTAGTTAGCAAGTCCAGGCTCAAATTCAGTGCTGTTTCCCTGCCCTGCATGGGCATGGGATCTGGTCAAACAATCTCCCCAAAGATGCACACTTAGGGTCAAATTGAGCAGTCTTCCTGCCTTGGTGTAGAGCCTGTTTGTGGGAAACAAACTTCCCAGGTCCAACACAATCAGGTAGAGCTGCCACTGCTGTGTGTGTGCAGAAAGCCCTATTGTGCTGCTGAGGTCTGGCAGTTCTTATCCACCGCTGACGGGGTTGTGGGGGAGGGGGATTGGCTTTGTGACTCACAGAAATCTACAGCAGGGGTGTCTGGAGTCTTGGTGTCTGCAGTTGTGGTGACAGGTCTTCTACCAGAGCAGCTGTAGGGTCCCGGTTTGCTACTGAGACCAGACTGGGTGGTAGCAAGGCTAGGATCCTAGTCTCCAGCAGTTCTGGTTTTCAAGATGTTGTGGACTCTGTGCTGCCCATGTTCTCCTAGGAGTGTTTGCGACATCAGTGGGGTTTCACCATCTAAGACTGCCTGGACTGGCAGCCCTTTGGAGGACCTGCAAGGTCTAACTGTCCCTATTTCACTCACACACTCACTAAGGTCCACACACTGCTCTATCTCTCCCTCACTCTCTCACACACTCTTCCTCCTTATCTTCCTGCCGGTCGCCATCTTTTGAGTTTCCAGAGGTTCTTGCAATAATCTTGAGCACCAGCAGACCTGCTGTATGTTCCTGCAGCTGTGGGCACAGATCAATAGTCCCTGAAGCCAGACTTTGAGCAATGGGGCTCCTACTGAGTTCTGGAACATGGGTGGCGTTGAGGTATGTGAGATGGTATTTGTGGGACTGAAGGTAGTTTGGGTGTGAATCAGAGAGGAGCGGGCAGGGAAAGGCTTCTGCTCTCATAATTTGAGTTTCACTCCGTGCAGCCTGAAGATCAAGACGCAGATGTGGATTTGAAGAGATCCTCATTTACCTCATGGAGGGGGAGTCCCTCATCTGCCTCATGAGGGGAGACCCTCATCTGCCGCGTGGGGGAAGAGACCCTCATCTACCTCATGAGGGGAGACCTTCATCTGCCACATGGTGGGGGAGAGACCCTCACCTACCTCATGAGGAGAGACCCTCATCTGCCTCATGAGGAGAGACCCTCATCTGCCTCATGAGGAGAGAACCTCATCTGTCTCATGAGGAGAGACCCTCATCTGCCTCATGAGGAGAGAGCCTCATCTACCTCATGGGGGGGACCCTCATCTACCTCATGAGGAGAGACCCTCATCTGCCTCATGAGGAGAGACCCTCATCTACCTCATGGGGAGGGAGATCCTCATCTACCTCATGAGAGGAGATCCTCATCTACTTCATGGGTTGGAGACTCTCATGTACTTCATGAGGGGAGACCCTCATATACCTCAATAAGGGGAAACCCTCGTCTGCCTCATGGCGATGAGGAGACCCCCATGTACCTCATCGGGGTTACACCCTGAGCTGGGCAAGCTCCATACTCTGTAGAGCAAAATGTATTGCAGAATCCCTTGTTCAAGAATGATTAAAGTTCAGAACAGCCAGGCCCAGTGTGGAGCCCAGCCTGGGCCCATCTAGGTGAGGCCTGTGTGAACCTGCACTGCAGACGGCAAGCCTGTGGCTCAGCTGCCCCACCATGAGCCGAGCCCCTGAGCAGTTGTCTGCTGCTGGAACTCTGTGGACTAGCAGGTGGCCCCTTGAGAAGGGTGTTTCTTCCCAGCCACCCCCTCCCCGGGGGAGGTTGTCTTGGGACCTCTGCTGCCTGTTATCCACCTGCTCTGAGTGCAGTGGCCGGCACACCCCAGGGCTGAGGAATGCCGCAGTGTGGTGGCTCCAGGGAGGGCTGTGGAGTGCGCTTGGGCCACGAGCCTCCCAGAGCCACTTCCTGCAGAAAGGGCAGAGCCCCTGCTTGTACCGCCTTCAGGCCCAGAGCGAGTGCAGATGGCAGTGCAGGCAGAGTGGGTTCTGCTAAGGGCCAGTGGGGATCTTCCCTTAGATTCTAGAACCTGATGGCCATAGAGAGTGTGTCACAGTGGCTAGAGGTTCCCAGGCATCCCTGCAGGGAGAAATGGGGTCACTGAGAAAAGCCTTCACTTGGAAACTGCATGGATAGAACAAGGTGCATGGTAAGGAGTAAGTGGACTAGGAGGCCATCACTCTCTTGTTCAGCTCTCTGGGGGATAGTAAACATGCCCTCAGCCTGGCCTGTGGCTCACGAGTTGAGCGTCAATGTATGAACCAGGAGGTCACAGTTTGAATCCCATCAGGGCATATGCCCGGGGTTGCGGGCTCAAGCCCCAGAGTGCCGTGTGCAGGAGGAGGCCGATCCATGATTCTCATCATTGATGTTTCTATCTTTCCCCCTTGCATCCCCTCTGAAATCAATAAACATATATTAAAAATGCCCCCAAATTTCACTGAACATGACACCATCCAGTACCAGCCCTCGTCCCAGGCTCCCAGCAGGACAATATTTCCAAGTTTCCCCAACTATCAGGCTGAAGGACAGACAGCACAGCTCCTCCTGAGGCGCAAGACACTGGGAGCTAGTGTATGCCGTGCGTTCTCTCCCTCCCATGCTCTGCAATCCTTCCAATAAATTCCTATACTATCCAGGCCATTGGATACTTAATATCCAAACACTCCGCATCTCTTTATTAGCACCAGCAATCCTTACACACCCGCATCCATCCCACCAGTGCCGAGTCCCAGCAGGACCAGACGTTGTGCTACGCAGCGGGTTCTGCATAAACAAGACACATGCCAGCCCAGGCGCAACAGGTAGTGAGCTAAGGACCACAAAGTGATCAGTGAGCAGGCTGTGCTGGGAGAAGAGGATGTGTTGGAGAGACAGGGCGAGCTCTGCTTAGCCCGGAGCAGTGGAGACAACCTTTGGACTTTGGTCTGAGTGGTAAGAAGGAGTGAGCCAGGCAGAGGGTGGGGGCAGCGTAGTTAAGGTGCAGGTGGAAATAGCGTTTGCCAGTTTGATGATGTGTCTCCTATGTGGAGCAAAAGAAAGGAATACGGGCGAGCTGGGGTTCGTGTGTGTGCCCTGGGTGTGAGTGGCGCTAATGCCAGGTGGAGAATATTGAGGGAGAATGCTGAAAGCCAAGGGGCTGGGTGGCTTCACCCAGGCAGAAAGTGGAGACAGAGATGGAGAAATGGGGTCTCTGATGGAATTCCCACCCAGACTAATTGGTTTTGTAGTGTAATAGGTATATTTAGGACTGTCATCAATGTTTAGCCAACTGTGTGCTTGAAGCACAGTTATGAAGAAATAGGACATTTGCTTTGGGAAGGCAGTTTCAGGCTGTCTTAGGCTCCAGTTCTCAAGAGTCACCACCAGGTCTCCTGGCTCTAAAGGTTTAGGAAGAGCCTCCTGCTCCTGGAGACAAGTGTGTGTTGGTGCGTTTGTGTGATTGATGGAAAAGTTACACATGAAAAGCTGTTACTCTAAAGATAGCCCATAACTATCATGTAGGAAGGCACGTTGCATCCCTTTCTTGGGAAGTTACAACTTTTTGTTGTTGTTTTTAATCCTCACCCAAGGATATTTTCCTCCTCAACGCACCCTCCCTCCCCCCACCACATTGAATTTTAGGGAGAGTGGAAGGGAGGGAGAGAGAAAGAGAAACATTGATGTGAGAGAGACACATTGATTGGTTGCCTCTGGCACACAGCCCAGATCAAACCTGCAACCAAAGTACGTACCCTTGACCAAAATCGAACCTGAGACCCTTCAGTCTACAGGCTGCTGCTCTAACCACTGAGCAACTGGCTAGGGCAGAACTTACAACTTTTTACTGTACTTCATAAAGTGGCATGTTTTTCTAAATAATTCTGCAGATGAAAATATATTATAGTCTGAGCACGAAACCCGCTTCTTATTATTCTGGGCCAGAGTCAGATTTTCCCAGTCAGCTGCTTAGATTGGTAAGGATGTTCAAACAGGACCAAGAAAAATAATGAGACCATGTGTGACTGCAGTGAGGTTCTGGCCTCACAGGCGGGACTGGGGTGAGTGTGTGAAAACTCTGACACCCTCTCTCACCACACAGTGCAGACTCTGGTGGAGTGGCTTGGCCAGCAGGCTCCCCACCACTTGTGCCTGGTCGCAGAGCCCCTTGGAGAACTTTACCTGGCCCTGCAGGAGTCCCGATAGGGCCTGGGCCCCAGTCTTGGGGGACACCTAGGCTTGCCTGTTCTTAAATCCTCCGAGGTCATTGCTCTCTCCAGTAACGTTCCTTTCCAAGTCCTGCTTCTACTTGCAAAGCACAACTGATAGGAAAAACCTATCAGGAGTCTTCCAGGGCATTCACAGAATTTATGTTTCCACCATTGCCTTCTGACTCAAGACAGAAATGGTTTGTTGGGAAATTTGAATGATCTTAATATTGATTTAAGCCTCTAAATGGTTTTTTGGATGTTTTACCCTAATGCCATGGTGAGAATCAGAAGGGCAGAGATAATTTTCTAATTTATGAAATTCCCATACTAAATAGTATAAGCCAACGTGGAGACCTAGTTCCTTTTATATTTAACTTGTGCTTTAACATTTGTGCATGTTTTTAAAAAGACAAATTGGGTGCTCATTCTGTGGCAGATGCCGGGCTGCATTCATGCTTCTGGGGTGGAATCAAGAAATCCTTGACCTAGCAAGTGACGGCCAGGAATGTCATCTAACTTGCGATTTTGTGCAAACTAAAAATAATCACTTCTGGTGGCTTTCCTTTGGCTCCTAGGTGGGCGATGCTGACTCCTCTGTTGAAGTCAGTGAGTGCACTGAGCAGAGCACTCAGTTCCTCTGGGTCATTGCAGGAGAAGACGTGGGAGTCCTGGGAGGAAGAGCTGGAAGTTGGTAACTTCCAGACGAAGACACCACATCCCGGCTCGTTTGGTGTAGAACTTTATGGCTTCAGGAAACGCACACACTCACAAACACCAACCTGCCTTGGACTCCTTCTGCTCCTCCCTCCCACCATGGCCAGTACACGAGGTAGGTCCTTTGCCTTTTTAACAGAGCAATCCTCACCATCCATGTGGCTAACAGTCTCTCAGCCTCAGTAGCTTCCCTCTGGTGCTTGTGGAAGGCTGGACTGAAATGGCTGGTCTTTAGTGTGCTGGGCCAGTGCTGATTGGCCACCTTCCCTAGCATTATGTCCATTTGCAAGAGATAAGACTCTGTTACCTGAGTCATATAGCTGGACCCTCAGAGAAGTAAATGTGCATAATTCTGCCCAAACATTATGTCCATCAGGCCAGTAAAGACACAGCCACATGCACCTTGGATTTGCAACTCTGGGGAAACTTCTGTTGATAGAATCACAATGCTCAGGGCCTACCTTCCTATGAGCTGGTGTATTTAACTCAAATAAGGAGGCTATAACTGAACTCTGGGTGTACTGCAGGAAGTCTGTCTGTTTATCTATCCATCATCATCATCCATGGTGGCTCATTGTTTAGAGCATTGGCCTGAGCACTGAAGTGTCTCAGCTTTGATTCTTGGCCAAGGTCATGTACCAGGTGTCACCTGTCTTTCTCCCTTCCCTTCTTTCTCCCCTCCTCCCTTGTTATTGCATTCACTGGTTGTTCCCTTCCTTCTTTCCTTGCTCTCTAAAATCCAACAGAGAAAACATCCTCGGGGGGATTAGCAACCACAAGCCCGTGGCTGTGAGCTGTTACTATGTAGAACTGTGCTCTTGCTCGTGCTACTGTGTGATTAGCAAAGGATTGGCAGACACATCATTCATTTTATTCAAATAATATTTGAGTCCCTGCAAACAAAACAGAGGCAACTCTTACCCTCATAAACCTGCAGTCAAGTCACCAAGATCGAGTGTCATTATGGGGAAGTAAAGAATGCTCATCTCAGGGATGGGGCCTTGAGCAAGCCGAACCTTGGGAGACGGAGGCTGTGTAGTGAGGGTGGTGAGGGTGTACTCAGAGGGTGTGCCAGGCCTCTCCCAGCAGTCCTGCTGGTGTGGATCCAACCCCATCCCGTGTCCTGTGGAGCCTGTGCTGACCTCTGAGGCCGCATGGTCCCAGTTCATACTTGCTGGTGCTTTTCTTAGTAGTATTGTTAGCATTTTCTCTTCAAGCACAGAGGTATCTTCTTGCACCAAAGAAAAGGCCCCTAAAATGTTTCATAAATACTTATTGCAAAACACTTTTTTTTTTAGACCTGGTATTTTATTTATTTTTTATTTTTATTTTTTTAATCTTTTTTTAAAATTATTTTTTTATACATATCTCCCCATTGCCCCCTCCCTCCCCGGCATACCCCAACCCCCCAGTGTCAATGTTCATTGGTTATGCTTATATGCATGCATACAAGTCCTTTGATTGATCTCTTATCTACCTCACCTAACTTTAATCTTCCTGCTGTAATTTCACAGTCTGATGCTTTACTACCTCTGTATCTATCCTTTTGTTCATCAGTTTATAATGTTCTTTATTACCCACAAATGAGTGAGATTATGTGATGCTTCTCCTTCATTGACTGGCTTATTTCACTAAGCATAAGGTTCTCCAGTTCCAACCAGGTTGCTGCAAATGGTAAGAATTCCTTCTTTTTAACGGCAGCGTAGAATTCCATTGTGTAGATGTACCACAGTTTTCTGATCCATTCATCTGCTGACGGGCACCTAGGCTGTTTCCAAATTGTGGCTATTGTAAATTGTGCTGCTATGAACATAGGGGTGCATAAATCCTTTCTGATTGGTGTTTGTAATTTCTTAGGATAAATTCCTAAGAGTGGGATTACAGGGTCAAATGGGAGATCCATTTTTAGTTTTTTAAGAAAACTCCATACTGTTCTCCACAGTGGCTGCACCAGTCTGCATTCCCACCAACAGTGCACAAGGGTTCCTTTTTCTCCGCATCCTCGCCAACACTTGTTGTTTGTTGATTTGTTGATGATTGCCATTCTGACCAGTGTAAGATGGTATCGCATTGTCATTTTGATTTGCATCTCTCAGATGATTAGTGACTTTGAACATGTTTTCATGTGTCTCTTGGCCTTCCTTCTGTCGTCTTTCGAAAAGGTTCTATTTAGGTCCGTTGCCCGTTTTTTTATTGGATTGTTTATCTTCCTTTTATTAAGTTGTATAAGTTGGCTGTAGATTTTGGAGATTAAACCTTTATCAGTGATATCATTTGCAAATATGTTCTCCCATACAGTGATCTTTCTTGTTGTTTTGTTGATGGTTTCTTTTGCTGTGCAAAAGCTTTTTATTTTGATGTAGTCCCATTTGTTTATTTTTTCTTTAGCTTCCATTGCCTTTGGAGCAGTATCAGTGATGAAGTTCTTTCGGCATATATCTGAGATTGTGCTGCCTGTGGATTCCTCTAGTATTTTTATGGTTTCCCTTCTAATGTTTAAGTCCTGTATCCATTTTGAGTTTATTTTTGTATTTGGTGTAAGTTGGTGGTCCAGTTTCATTTTTTTGCATGTATCTGTCCAGTTTTCCCAACACCATTTATTGAAGAGGCTATCTTGGCTCCATTGAATGTTCATGCCTCCTTTGTCAAATATTAGTTGAGCATAGTGGTTTGGGTGGATATCTGGGTTCTCTATCCTATTCCATTGGTCTATATGTCTGTTCTTGTGCCAGTACCAGGCTGTTTTGAGAACAGTTGCTTTGTAGTATAGCTTGAAATCTGGTATTGAGATCCCACCTACTTTATTCTTCTTTCTCAGAATTGCTGTAGCTATTCGTGGTCTTTTTTGTTCCAGATGAATCTATGAAGAATTCTTTCTAGGTCTGTGAAATATGTCGTTGGTATTTTAGTGGGTAGTGCATTGAATCTATAGATTGCTTTGGGTAGTATGGACATTTTAATGATGTTGATTCTCCCAATCCATGAGCATGGTATGCTCTTCCATCTGTTAACATCTTCCTCTCTCTTTTTTCAGTGTCCTGTAGTTTTCTACATATAGGTCTTTTACCTCTTTAGTTAGGTTTATTCCTAGGTATCTTAATTTTTTTGGGCAAAGCATTTCTTATTATTTGAAAAATATAGTACTTAAACAGCACATATTTTTGGTAGAAGATACAGAGAAGCAAATAAGAGTAAATAAGTCACCCATAACTGCACTAGCAAGAGAAACTTCTTTAACATCAAGGTGCAATAAAAAACTAGCTGACCTTCCAAGCTTTTATCTTTCATGGAACTAGAACATATGTATACAGACATACATATACATATATATGTGTACTTACATGCATAGATGTACATGTTCACATATAGCCACACAAAACACCTATTTATAAACTACAAATTACTATTTTGTAAATTTTGCTTAATATATTATTAGCATTTTTCTATGTTAATATGTTTTTCTACAGCATTTTAGAGTTTGTTTCTCTTCATTGTAAACATGTTTGAAGATATTTCAGAAGATGCAGAAGTTTTAAGAAGGAAATCAAGAGCATTCATAATTTGATCATTCAGACATGGTTTTTAATGTTGAAATAGTACCTATTTCACTTTATGACTAGATCATAATGTAGCTGAACAGTGGCCATTGTTGGTCGCCAACATGGTTTTTATTTTTTTCTGTTAAGGTTAATGCTGGAATAAGAGCCAATTGGCCGAGTCTTTGCACCCGCCCTATATTCTTTCCTGAAGATGGGCCCTTAGAGTGAAAGGGCACTCAGCGAATGTGTGCCATTTAAATGCTTATTTTGAAAAATTTAAAATTTCCTCCAACGAATGGTTCACCATTTACATGCTCATCAATATTTTATGAGTGTCCTTACATTAAGTCATTGGGATTGTCTTTTAAAAGTGTGTTTCTATTTTTTCCTGATACAAGAACAATACACAGGGAGGGGGAAGGAAGCGCCCACTATTCCTGCAGACAGTGACACAGCAATTGAAACACAAGAATCAGCTCTGCTTCGCTCACTCACTACTGTGAACCTACTCCCCTCCACCCCCCATTTATTTTGCCCTTTTTTTTTGTTGTTAATTCTCACCCGAGGATGTTTTTTCATTGATTTTTAGAGAGAGTGGAAGGGAGGGGGAGAGACAGAGAGAAGAAACACCGATGTGAGAGAAACACATTGATTGACTGCCTCCTGCACTAGCTCTGATAGGGCCTGGGCTGAGGAGGAGCCTGCCACCAAGGTACATGCCCTTGTCCGGAATTGAACTTGGGCCCTCTTTCCACTGATCCAAACCGGCTAGGGCACTCCCTCTTTGTTTTTAAGAACTTGTTCACTCCCCCAATAACATCTTGGAGGTCCCAGCGCAGGTGCTTGTTCTGTAGAAGGGCTTATTTCGCAATGAGCTTGACCCAGAGAAAAATGGCAAAAATGAGTGGCACAAAAATGAGTTTTCTATTTTTTATGGATCAAAAGCTAATTTTAGATTTTGGTGGGGATCTAACAGGCTATTTCTAGCTCATTCTTATTGCTTCCTTTTCTTGGTTCTAATTTTAAACTTGAGCTTGGAGAAGAAATTTGGTAAGTTGGAACTTTTCGGCTTGAAAGAGGAGACTTGAATGAGACAATCCACAAGCAGAGCCTTAGCTGCCTGGGGGAACTCAGGGTGCAGGAGCGCACTTGCAGGTTATATCCACGTAAAAGCAACTCTTCCTTTCTGCCCGCCTCTTAGGCTGGAGCACCGGCTCCTGGGTGTGCTTTCCCACAGCCCTAGCTGACACTTACCCAGTGTGCACTGCTTCTAGGCCCTGCCCGCTGCAGCGACCTCTTCTTTCCAGATCTTCCTGCTCCCCGTGCTCCACAGGTGCTCCACAGCTCCGGTGCTGTGTTTAACCACAAATACAAGCCTGCCTCAGGGCCTTTGTACTGTCTCCATTCTATGTGAATTTTCATCTCAGTCCATACCTGGTTTCCCCTATGGCCCTTGTCTCTCACTTTCCTTTCAGTGTCGACCAAACTCTCTACCCAAATGACACTGCTTTTTACGCCTACTCTCTCCATGTCTGCTTCTAGAGCAGCCTCACCCAAACAACGGAGCCCCACACCTAGGATTCGTCCTCAGCACTTCCTATCACTAATGTGTCACCACAGGCCTCTTCATCTCACTCCCAGGCCCGGGGAACCTGTCCGCCTTTGGCCACGACTTTGCCCTAAATTCATAGTATCTCTTGCTTAAGCCATGCCAGTCGTCTGCTAGTGTTGCCCGCCGATACACCCTTGCAGACCTTGACTAACAAGATTTAGTCGTGACTGCCGGTATCTGATGGCTGTTCATGTTCGTAGCCACATGCACTTCCTTTGTGTGAACACGTCAGGATGAATTTCTTCATTCATTCAGCACATGAGGCAATGGAGTTGTTTTCAGTCTTTTGCGATTATTGTCAACTATTCTGCTATTACCATTGTGGCGTATTTTCCCTCAGGCACATGCCAGGGTTTCTCTGGGATAGAAGCACCCTGGAGTGGACTTGCTGGATCTAAATGCTCAACTTCACAAAGTAACAGCAAGTGACTCTCCCCAGCAGTGTGCCCTGTCCACCTGTGGCCCGCCTCTGTTCTTGGACTTTGGCATGTTCCAAGTCTGACTATGCGGATCCAGTGTGCACAGAATGCGACCTCATGTATTCCTCGTTGAAGAGCTGATTGCTAGTGAGGCCGGAATTTTCAGATGCTATTGTGTTTCCTATATGTGCCTTCTGCAGGCATAGGAAACAGTTTGTTTCTTTCTCTCCAGCCCTCGCCGTGTTACTGTTCCATTTTCCTGAACGCGCTGGCTCAGGTCTGGGCTCCGTGAGAGGGAAGTCAGCAAGGGCGGCTGTCCTTGCCCTCCAGGCAGGAGTGTGGTTCCCAGGCTTCCTCCTGGAGGACTATGCGGGGTGGAGGCTTTACACACAGTCTTCACTACATCAAAGATAGTCCTCCCATTCCTAGCTTGATAATGTTTTATTACATCAAGTGTTTTTTTAAATTTATTATAGAGATGGCCATATGATATTATTGTTTTTTTTTTAGAATATTCTTAATCTGATGAAATTGTGAATGAAGTTTATGGATTTTCCAACATTGAAACCCTCTTATATTTCTCAAATAAATCAAGCGTGGCCACCATATGTTATATTTTCCTATTGACTGTGTATCTGGCTAGCTAATGTTTTATTTGGGATTAGGATTATACTCACGAGTGAGGTGAGTATTGTCTGCATTCAGCACCCCAGTGTTCTGCCTTCTGGGCTGACAGGGCCCTCCTGCCCACCTGGAAGAGCAGAGGGACCTGCTTCCAGAAGACCTACGGGCACACTGTAGCCCCTCCCTGGCGCTTGCTTTCTGGGAAAACCCTTGATTGCTGCTTCGGTTTCTTGAATAGTATAGAATCTTCAGGGTTCTGTTTATGCTTGAGTCCCTATAAATGAGGAAGACCATATCCTTGCCCATGTCTGCAGTAATTACTTCTGACACATGTCCCTCAATACATGGCTCTTATTACTTAGTTGTATTTTTCTTTTATCAGTTTCTCCAAAATTGTGTCTATTATTGCTCTTCCCAAAGAACCAACGTGTAGCTTTGTTGATGGTCTCCAGGTTTCTGGAGACCGAGGAGAGGCTGTGCGTGTGGGGGCAGAGCTCCCCAGCGATTAGAAAATGTCTGGCAGTGTCATCCACATTGGGCGTGTGCACTCTCTTCCCCTTTCCCTTCTCTCTTTCTAAAATTAATGAAAACATAACAAAAACACAATGAAAACGTATGGAGCATGCTGGACCTTCATCTGGGGGCCAAGTGAGCATCTGTGCTGAACAAATTTAAAGGGACAGTTTTTCTGACTCCAGTGGGTGCCCTGCCTGTCTGATGAATGGGGTGTGTGTACTGCTCACAAAATAACCACATCATGAGGTTTGCTCAGAAAGAAGCAATACTGGGAACAGTGAACTTTGGATGTCTTAACTTCAAGCTGTGCTTAGTCTGGAAGCAGGAGCAGCTGATTTACAATGCTCAGGGGCCAGTGCCCAGGAGATGTGCTCATAGTACCAGGGTGCTGGGCAGCATAGAGCTCACCTTTGGAGGCCAAGGCTGGGTCAACAATCCGTCTTTCTTGTAACATATCCTACATTTTTAATGTTGACACAATGGCAGGTGTCCCCCACCCTTTCCCCTCCCCCCTCCCCCAGCCTTCACCACATTGTGTTCCCCACCCTTTCCCCTTCCCCTTCCCCCAGCCTTCACCACATTGTGTTCCATACCATGGGGGATGCATATATGTCCTTTAGCTAATCCTTCACCTTTTTTATCCAGCTCCTGCATCGGGCATTGGCCAGTCCTTGAAGACAAATCGGACTTCAATGGGCCATATGTGTGCTCAACAGGGCATTTTATCTGATGTTTCCCATCAATTAAGTTGAATTCACTAAGTATCTCCATGCATCGTCCCATTTTATTCCTTAACTAGAGGCCCGGTGCATGAAATTTGTGCATGGGGAGGGGAGGTGTCCTTCAGCTCAGCCTACTCCCTCTCAAATCTAAGACCCCTTGAGGGATGTCCAACTGCCCTACTTGGATTGGGCCTAAATGGGCAGTTGGACATCCCTCTTACAATCCAGGACTGCTGGCTCCCAACTGCTCACCTGCCTGCCTTCCTGATTGCCCCTAACCGCTTCTGCCTGCCAGCCTGATCACCCCCTAACCACTCCCCTGCCAGCCTGATAGATGCCTAACTGCTCCCCTGCCAGTCTGTTTGTCCCTAAGTGCCCTACCTTATGGGCCTGGTCACCCCTAACTGCCCTCCTCTGACGACTTGGTCACCTCTAACTGCCCTTCCCTGCAGGCTTGATCACCCCCAACTGCCCTCCCTTGCAGGCCTGGTCCCTGCCAACTGCCATACCCTGCTGGCCATCTTGTGGTGGCCATCTTGTGTGTTGGAGTGGTGGTCAATCTGCATATTACTCTTTTATTAGCTAGGATAAAGGCCTGGTACATGGGTGGAGGCCAGCTGGTTTGCCCTGAAGGGTGTCCTGGATCAGGGTGGGTGTTCCTTTGGGGAGTGGGGTGGCCTGGGCGAGGGGCCTGTGGTGGTTTTCAGGCCAGCCACACTCCCTGGCGACCCAAGGGGAGGCCCTGGTATCTGGGATTTATTTATCTTCTACAATTGAAACTTTGTAGCCTGTAGCAGAGCCAAGCCTTTTGCTGGCACAGCCATTGAAACTTTGTTGCTTTAAGTGGAGGCCTGCTGGCCAGGGTGTGTGGAAAGTGTGGCTTCCTCCATTGCTAGGGCAACCCAAGCCTCCCTCCTGATCTCTCTGTGGCCTTAGCCATCTTGGTTGCATTGATTTGCATACTCGCTCTGATTGGCTGGTGGGTGTGGCTGGTGGGCATGGCTTATTGGTGTAGGGGGGTACGGTCAATTTGCATATTACTCTTTTATTAGATGAGATGGCACTATGGTGTCAGCATTGAAGATGTAATGAGTCCCAGTGGTCAGGGCTTATGTGAGAACATGTAGCTTACATGCTACACAGAACCCAATTTCATTTAAAAAGTCTCCTAGTGTCATTCAATTCTCTAAGTGAGGAAAGTTTGGATCTTCCAAATACATGAAAGGGAGAGATTTTTAAAAATATATATATTTTATTGATTTTTTACAGAGAGGAAGGGAGAGGGATAAAGAGTCAGAAACATCGATGAGAGAGACATCGATCAGCTGCCTCCTGCACGCTCCACACTGGAGATGTGCCCACAACCAAGGTACATGCCCTTGACTGGAATCGAACCTGGGACCCTTCAGTCCACAGGCCAACACTATCCACCGAGCCAAACTGGTTTTGGCTGGGGAGAGATTTTGAATGAAGGATCTCAAGGAGAGGGTCTTTATCCTCTGAGAACGTCTTGGGAGATGCTGTTTGTCTCTTAATCCCTTCTACCCCAGGGCTGGTCCCCGATGACTCAGAACAACCACATCCCCTTGGGGAAACCCATGTGTCCCCAAACAGGTCATGTTACTTTGGTTTGAGGATTCTGTTCTGAGCAATTTTTGTGCCTAGAAAGTTTCAGAATACCATCCCCTACACCAAGCATGTCAAACTCACAGGCTAACATGGGCCCAATAAACAAGGTTTAAGTTTGTGTGGGCTACAAAAAACAAAACAAAAACAAAAGCTTCCATTTCATAGAAATGTAGGTTTATTTCCATAAAGACATGCTGAATACAAGTAGCTGAAATAAATGAGTAACCATTAACATAAAATAATAGAATATTTTAATAAACATTAATATTTTTTCTTGAACATTAACTTACCAGATACTGAATAACTGTACAAATTAATAAGCATAACATAAATAAACCTATTTTTCTTGTTCTCTGAAAGCGAAGTATTTCCAGTTGCGTACACTAAACAAGTCAGTTCAAGACTAATGACGTGGCCATCGGCTGCTAAAGTATTCGCTGCCGGTGTTAGTGGAGAGAAATGGTGTGCCTGCCCATAAGGCACGTAAGGGAAATGAATGCAGCACGAGTATAGTAATCAGACATTAGCGAAGGTTGTACTAGTTCCTTATTAATAATTATGTATACCAGGATATTGTAAAAATTAAGTTACAAAATTTTTATTAAAATATTTCTTACATACCGTTATATTGACTGAGCTGCAAAAATATTCATTGTGGGTCACATGCGGCCTGAGGGCTGCAAGTTTGACAAGCTTGTCCTACACACACACACACACACACACACACACACACACATTCACACATACTCACATACATGCACATGGTCCCACACATGCTCATAAACACATATACACTCATTCACCTTTACACACATGTACATACACACACTCATTATTGCAACATTGAAAATGCTCCATGTTTGACTGCGTACTTGGTAACACTCTTTGTCTGTCTTCCTTCCTCCCTCCCGTCCTTCCTCTGTCTTTTCCTCCTTCTTCCCCCTCCTGTCTCCCTCTCTCTTTTTATTCTCTACATAACCAGACATTATGCCCACACTTGCCCAAGACTGTCTTGTTTAAAATACTCTCAGTAGCATTATTACTCAGTCTTGGGGCCATTACTCTGTCTTTGCTTCAAGGAAAATGTTAACTGATGGTATAATGCTAATGAAACAGGCCTGCCTCTCTTGAAAATCATTACAGATCAATAGTTTATGGGATGAATTATAACGTAATTTACTAGAGTGTTCTTTTAAATATTGACATGATAGTTTATTTATTCCATAAGACTGGTTATTTTTCCATTTTCATAACAATTGAGTAAAGCCACATAACATCATGATGGTCAGCAGTGTGCCCTTAGGTGGGCACCTCTGTCCCTCGTGTGGGTCTCTGCTCAGTGCCCCTGCCCTCCACTCAGGGGAATTGGCTGGAGGCTCAGCTGACTGACCCCTTGGTGAGCTGTGAACATAGAGAAGCTCAGGCTGTGGAGTGGAACAGACAAGCTGGTGGTCAGCGTGACATGCTCAGGACAGCGTGTGACAGCCCTAGGACAACATGTAATATCCCCAGGACAGCATGTGGCATGCCAGAATAGCATGTGAGATTCCCAGGACAGCATGTGACATCCCTGGGACAGCATGTGACACCCCCGGGACAGCATGTGACATGCTTGGAACAACATGTGACATGTTTGGGACAGTGTGTGACATTCCCAGAACAGCATGTGACATACCCGGTTCAGCGTGTGACATCCCTGGGACAGCATGTGACATACACAGGACAGCATGTGACATTCCCAAGTCAGCGTGTGACATGCCCAGGACAGTGTGTGACATTCCCAGGACAGCATGTGAGATCCCCAGGACAGCATGTGACATTCCCGAGACAGCATGTGACATGCTCGGGACAACATGTGACATATTTGGGACAGTGTGTGACATTCCCAGAACAGCATGTGACATGCCAGGTTTAGCATGTGACATCCCCGGGACAGCATGTGACATAAACAGGACAGTGTGTGACATGCCCGGTCAGAACCTCGCCCTGAGCGGTCCAGGCCAGGACTAGGGCACAGCCTTTGTATTCAGAACCCACTGCATCACCTGTGGAAAGAGACCCAATGATCCCATCAGAGTGGAGAGACAGCCTTTCTCAGTGGAGTTTGGTGCACTGGATCCCCTGGTCCTGGGACCGAGACGAGGTGGACCTCATTATCCAGCGGGCCTCATTATCCTGCTGGGTCGATGGTTGGCCAACCTCAGGCTGAAGCAGCGTATCTCAGATGGCAGCAGGTGCAGCCAGTCCACTGTTTCGCCATTTGGAACCCTCTCTCACCTCAGAGCATGCCTCGGTGCCAGGACAATGATAGGCTGGCATTGGGGTCTCATGCTCGGAGCTGCTGCAAGGTGCCTGCCCTCCAAGGGCTCTCTCGACCTCCTGGCCCTTGGCCAGGAGACCTGCAGGTGGGCTTTTCTGGCACGTAACTCAGGCTGGTTTTTTTTTGTTTATTTTTTTTATTTAAAAAATGTGTTTTTATTGATTTTAGAGAGGGAGAGATAGAAACATCAATGATGAGAGAGAATCATTGATTGTCTGGCATGTCACACACTGTCCTGGGCATGTCACACACTGACTTGGGAATGTCACACGCTGTCCTCTCCTGTTTCTCACCCCCCCCCACCCCGGGGACTGAGCCCCAAACCTGGGCATGTGCCCTGACTGGGAATCAAACCTGAAACCTCTGGGTGCTGGAGACCAAGCTCCGGGCTGGGCTGTTTCTGTGCTGTGCGGGCTGTAGAAGAACCCAGTGTGACTCTGCTACCTCACAGAGTGAAGATTGGGGGCTGCTGACATTACATGGGAGCAGGGTGGCTCCTCCACCCGACCCTAAGGAATTCCACAGACTGATCTATGGTGGAGACGCTTACTGTGATGAGAGTAATTCTGAAACAAAAATTGTAAGAAAAAGTGTGAATTGAGTTTAGCCCTAGTAAATATCAATTTAAATAGAATGATCACTTACTTTTCTTTATTGAGGTGAAATGTGTGCCTTGCAAAAATGTGTCCATTTTAAAGTGAATAACCTTGTGACATTTGATACATTTCCATATTGTACAACCATAGCATCTACTTGGTTCCAAAACGTGGTCCCCCGAATGGCTCTTGTGCCATGAGCAGCTCCCCCAGACCCGGGACCCGATGTCCTGTCTTCACTTCTGCCCTCTCTGCACATTTCATGTGTGTGGACTCAAGTAGTGGGACCTTGGTGGCTGCCTCCTGCACTGGCCATCATGTCTTCAAGGCTCACCTGCTTTGTAGTGTTGGTGCTGCATTGAAAAAAAAAATCTTGATTGGTTTTCAGAGAAAGAGACATGGGTTTGCTGTTCTGCTCACTTACACGCTTCCACGGGTCGCGCTCTCCACGGGCCCTGGCTCACACTGCACTCCGGTCAAGCCTGCGGCCTGTTTGCTAAGTCATGCTCCACATGGTCCCCAGTGAGGACGGCCACATTAAGTGTTGTCTGGGGGACACGGCTGCTTCTGCCCTGGGTTCTGTGAACCGCAGCCATGAGTACACCTCAAGCATGTTTGCCAAAGCAAAGCAGACACAGTGTTCATCGGAGGACACTCCTGTCCGGCCTGTGGATACTGCGTTTAGAGGGGATGGTTTGGAACTTCTGAGAGTTATTTGAGACTTCTACATCTCATTTGTCCAACAGTAAGGAACACACAGGCCGGGTTCTCAGCGTGGAGGTGGCGAGGCCAGGCTGCTCCACTCAGGGCAGCGATGGGACCTGGGACCTGTCATCCTGCACCTCCTCCTTCCCTTCCCTTCTTCTGTCTCTGTCCCTTCCCAATTCCCCTGTCTCTGTGTCTCCCATTCCACTCACTCACTCATTCACTTGCTTACTCGCTCACTCATTCATTCACGCACTCATTCATTCGCTCACTCACTCACTATCCAGGTGGAGAATGCACTGCTCTGGGGTCAGGATGAGTGTGACCTTGCCCAGCCCAATAAGAGGACAGTGTCCTGCAAAGATGGAGGCTACATAAAGTCATGGGGAAGAGAAAGAGCAGGTTGCATCCTAGGATATCAAGATCATTTTCCATAGGGCTATGGCTTGGAAAGGGCAGGCAGTGATGGGCCTGGCCTGCCCTGTGCCCACTCACATCATGGTGAGCCCTGCCCTGTGCCCACTCACAGCATGGTGAGGCCTGCCCTGTGCCTACTCACAGCATGGTGAGGCCTGCCCTGTGCCCACTTACAGCATGGTGAGGTCTGCCCTGTGCCTACTCACAGCATGGTGAGGCCTGCCCTGTGCCTACTCACAGCATGGTGAGGCCTGCCCTGTGCCCACTTACAGCATGGTGAGGCCTGCCCTGTGTCCACTTACAGCATGGTGAGGTCTGCCCTGTGCCCACTCACTGCATGGTGAGGCTGGGCCCAGCCTGCAGATGGACAGAGGCCACCCTTTGTCGGGTACAGACCTTACTTAAAAAAAATATTTTTAGAGAGAAATATCGATGTGACAGTGGCACATTGATCTGTTGCCTCCTGCTAGAAACCCTACTGGGGATGGAGCCCAAACCCAGGCATGTGCTCTGACTGGGAATTGAATGAGCAACCTCTCAGGCTCAGGATGACACTCAACCCACCAAGCACCCAGCAAAGGCTGCCTCCTTCTATTTCTTATTCAAGTTTCTTCTTATAGGCCTGGTAGGTATTTCTTCCAATCCTCATGCCAAACCTGCAAACGAATTCTTTTGACTCCCTGCAGGAGTAGAGCCGGGTCTGGAGACTGAAGGCGCGGCCTGCGGGCAGGTATGTGAACTGTTATGGTGGCCACAGCTAAAGTTGAACAGACTTCAAACGTGGTGGTTCTTCCTAGTGTGCTGCCGCCTGCCTGTACGTGTGGACATGCGTGCTGTGGCGTGCACACAGCGTGGCCTGGGCAGGAGACCCACGGGACCTGCCTGCTACCACACTTCCAGTGAGACACGGGGTTACTGTCGGTCCTCATCATTTCTTGTGTGCACTGAGTCCGTCTTCAGGAGCCCTTTTTCTGTTTCCTTATTTAATCCTTATATGAGGATATGTTCACAGAGAGAGAGAGGAAGAGGGAGAGAGAGAACGTTGATCAGCTCCCTCCCAGGCCAACCCCACCTGGGTCTACCCACAGCCTCTCCTCCAGGGCTCGAATGGCCTCCACCCGCTGAGCTGCCTGTCTGTCAGGTGATATGGAAGGTGCAGGCCGAACGGCAGCAACCCCTGGGTTTGAATTCCAGCTTCTTGTGTTCTAGCTGTGTGCCTACCTTTATTCCTCCATGTCCACCCTATGGACTCCTAGATACCCAGACACATTGATTAGGTCGCAAATAGCAGTCACATCCCTGCCACAGACCCAGCACATTTGGGATGTGAGTGGACTGAGGAGCTCCTGGCTGCAGAGCCCTGCCCCTTGGGAAATGACCTGCTATGAAACCAAAGAGCAGGGAAATGTCAGCTCCCTGACTTTCCCCAGTGAGTGAGGTGCCCTACAGAGTCCGGAGAGGGGGGAAGGGGCACCTGACTGGGAGCATAAGCTCTGAGGGGGGACCATTCACTCTGAGAAGGACTGTTTGCTCTGAGAGAGTGGGGGAGCATTGGATCTGAGAGAGGGGGACATTGGCTCTGAGGGGCAACCTGGAGAAGGATGACTGTGAGGTGTATGGCGCTGCCTGGGGGCCTGTCAGGCACAGTTCTGGGCTTGTGTGGAGACGTCGGGAATGATGGCAGCACTGGAGTGAGCAGGTGGTGAATGTGACCCGGAGCAAAGGGATGGGGAGGGTGGATGTGACGGGTGTTGCGTGGCATTGGTGGCAGGAAGATGTTAGTAATGAGGGTGGAGCAAGAGAGCCCTCACTGTGTGTCCAGTGGGACTGTGACTGCACACTCCCTGCAGCGAGTGGCTGGCCTGCGGGTGCCAGGGCCTGGCAGGCATCTCCGGGCAGAGGGGTAGATGGGCGTTGCAGCCCGCTTGCTTCCATGGAGATACGCATCTCGGGGAGTCAGGCAGCCGCACTCTGAGATTCAACCATTTTAAATTCCAAATCAGTTTGTCCATGCGTCTCGATGACCAAGGAGCTCAGCCTCTCCCCGTCCCCATGTAAACACCTGGAGGGAGAGCTGGTGGGTGCTACTGGCTGAGGCCTCTGTGCTGAAATGAGTAGGACTAGCGCATTCCCTCTCAACACCAGGTCACTGTTGGCTCACCTGCAAAGTTTCCAGGTTTATTCTCAGGATTTAATGCGTAGATGGTATTCTCATCTTCATCCCTCAGGGTGCAGGCCTGAGGACTCCACCTCCGACTAAACTGCCTTTCTTTGTGCGGGCACCAGATGGCGCCATGCCGCAGGCTCTTAAAACATCATTAATTTATTATTTTAAAAACGAATTTGGGAATGATGGCTGCTGGCATTCTAGGTTCACTAGCTTTTGCTTCGTGTCTCAAGCTGTGAGTAAGAGATTTAAAGACTGTATCTGACATGTCCTTTCCATTCTCCATTCTCCTCAGTTGTCACAGTAGACTTCCTCCTCAAATCTTGATTTTCAAAGGAAGTGGGGAAGAGGGTGGGGACAGCTTTACAAATGGACTGTCCTGGGCAAAATGCTGCGGCCTTTGCCCCCTGCCTTATTATTATTATTTTTGTTCTGTTCTTTCTTTTCATCTATAGAAAAGTGATTTAGTGAGAATACTTATACTAAAATGATAGTGACTTATTTCACTGAGAAATCAGTACAAAAAATAATGTTTGGTCCAAAGGATTGGCTGTCATGGATTTTAGGCTCACAGGCCTACGATTTGCGTTTATTTCTACCTCTCACTCTATCAGTGTTCTTTGCATCTGGATAGATAATAAAAACACACGTTATTTTGTGTGACAAGTGCATTTTGCTGAAGGCACAGTTGGTGTCCTTTGTTTCCACCAGAATATGAGCACAGAGCATCGCAGGCTCACAGTGCACAGCGCCGCTTGGGCGCTTGGTGTGGAGTGAGAGAGACTGTGTGAGAAAGGGTGCAGGAAGAGGCTCGCAACACCTAGGAACGCGGTAATTGATGTGTTCGGATCTGAAAACACTGTTTATCATCGTAGCTAATGCTGAATAATATCTACCGCTCGTGCTTCAAACGGGAAGGCAAATTCCACATCAAAATTACAGCGTCTAGGGTGCATTCTTTTGGGTTATCCTTTATTTTCATAAAAATATCCCTCCTGCTGAACATATATTTTGAGATTAGGAAGTGCCTTCCTTTCCCCTGAGAAGGGTATTTCTCATACCTCAGCTCTGAACACAGAAGGTGCTGCAGGAAGGGGTCTGCATCCTTGCGCAGGATGGGGGATGAGGAGAAGCAGTCAGAACCAGAGGGGCTCCTCACTCAGCTAATCACTCAGGGAACACCCTCCCCTAAGCACCTGCTGTGTGCCAGGCCGGGGCAGAAAGAGGAGAGAATCTGCTCACTTGATGCCAGGGCAGGCTCCCGAGGGTGGGCGCCGGCGGGCCGGGCTCAGGGGGTGCTGGAAGAGCAGTGGACAGACATAACTGTCTTTTAGAAACAGAGGCAGGGACAGGATGAGCACGGGCGTCCCCACAGGCTTCCCTCTTCCCTACCACTCACCCTCAGAAGATTGGCGGGGGTATGTGAGCGAAGACTTCTGCGAGCTCTTCTGGTTTTCTTTTTTTTTATTTTAATATATTTTATTGATTTTTTACAGAGAGGAAGGAAGAGGGATAGAGAGTTAGAAACATCGATAAGAAAGAGACATCGATCAGCCGCCTCCTACACGCCCCCTACTGGGGATGTGCCCACAACCAAGGTACATGCCCTTGACCGGAATTGAACCCAGGATCCTTCAGTCTGCAGGCCGACGCTCTATCCACTGAGCCAAACTGGTTTTCGGCTCTTCTGGTTTTCTTAATGTTTTCCCATCTCAAGTCGGCATCTCTGGACCCGATCATGGCTCCAGGACACCCGCCTCACCTCCTCGTCCCATGGTTACTAGGAATGGTCTCTAGAACTGCAGGCTGCCACTGGAGGCCAGCTACGAAAGCAACCTCAGGGGCGATGGCGGCATGCTGGTAGGCGGGATGCATGGGGATGCACCATGTGTTAGTCCCCTTCACAGGGGCCTCATCTTTGACACAAGAGCCTCTCGTTCATTACTCAGCTTTAGCGGTGCCCTTTCCCCTTCGCAGTGGAGTAAGGCCTGCACGCTTCCAGCACAGGAGAGGAGAAGTTCCTGGTCCCAGTGTTTGACCTCTATTGACTCGGCCACTCATCCCACCGGACTGAGGACGTGCAGTTGGCTCCAGGCTAGTTCTTCTCCCGGCAACGCCTGGGCCGTCTCTAGGGACCCCGGCATTCTCACGCCCTGCACTGTCATCAGCGATGACCAGGGGCACGAGGACCTACGTGGATGTTGTTCCCTCCCTCATGAGCAGATCCCAGGCTAGTGGTGGCCTAAGAGAAAGAGGCCTGGTCCCTGCCCTCAGATTGAGGCAGCTCTGGAAGGGGACCCCAAGTTAGGTTCAGGCTTCTCTTCAGCTTGATCCTTTTTCTCCGGCCTCTGAGGACATGGGCTGGTGTAAAGCTCAGACAGTGAGGCTGGTGGCCCTGAACCGGCTCCGCTGCTTATGGAGGCAGATCGGAGGAGGGGCGGGCCGTGCACAGAGGAAGACTCTGTCCTGTCCTGGGGTTCAGAGTGTGCTCGGTCCCTGACTCTTTACGTTTGCAGATGGACAGAAGCCCCTGCTGCTCTCTCAGCCTTCCCCCTAACCCATCTGCTGCCTCACTACCCTGCTCACTGGACTGGAGCTTCAAGAATGAACCTTGGAGAAATGGGTGGCAGGACTGATTTCTAGTTCACACACCTGCGACTCTTAGGATGCTACAGACTGTGGCTTGTGGTGCAGGTGTCACAGGTTCAGGTCCCCTGGACCATTTGGGGCACAGAGTAACCAGGACTTGGAGATTTCTACCTGGTCCCTCCTTCCCACTAGGTCCTCTCTCCCCACCAGGGAACCCCTTCTTCCTACCAGGAAACCCCTCCTTCTCACCAGGTTCCTTCTCACCGAGGCCCTGCAGCACCCATGGTTGGGTCCCTCACACCCTCTCCTGGGAGCTCCTCCTACACAGCTCTTCTGGTCTTCCTGGGGAGGAGGAAAGGTGTCCAGAGGCCCTGGGATGGCCGAGGGCAGGGGGAGGCTTGGCCCTGGGGCGGGTTGGGAGGCCCGTTCACTGGCCTGGAATGAGGGACATGCCGGTGGCCTTTCCTCAGGTATCAAGCTGTGAGCCGGATTCTGCAGGGTTTTTGTGTCCGGTCACCTCTGAGTGTTGTGTGGAGGCACTTGCACAGAGAGAGCCTGGAGAGCGGCCTTGCTGTGGCTGTTCCCGAGGAGGGTACCGAGGGCAGGGCAGGGTGGGGCGGGGGATGAGAGTGGTCGGGCCAAACCCTGCGGGACGTCTCTACCCCGTGTGGAGCAGCTGTGCTCAGCATGCCTTTCCGGATCCCGATCCCCATCATGGGGGCTCACTTGCGGGGTCCTTGCAGGGCAAGGCTTACCACTGCGGGCACCCTATCTCAGTAAACACTCTGTCCCATGATCCGCATCAAAAAGGTTCGTCCTCATCAGTGAATGGCTCAGACTCAAGACCACCTCTTCGTCTCGGTCCCTTTGTGGGCCGGACCCTCTGCTGCTGCGTGTTGTGATTCTTCTGGTGCTGGTGCTCCCAATGGGAGTCTCAGGAATTCTAAGCATTCCAGGAGAGAACCCACTTCAACTCTTAAACTGTGAACCATAGACACACAGAGGCCTCCTGGGATGGAGAGCAGGCTATTTGCATGGCCCTCCTTTTCCCCTCTGGGCACCACATAGGCTGTTTAATCGCTTGTCTCTGGAAGGGATGAGGGACCCTCTGTGTTGCCTCTTTCTTGGGGACCAGACAACCAGTGTAGTTGTCATAACAGAATTCCATCACAGAGAGCCTTTGGAAGTTTGTTTTGTTTATCTGGGGATTTAGTCCATAGAATGAGCCTCATTATGAATGGCCTGCTTAACATCACAGTGTAGCTTTTGTCTTAGAGATTGTAGGGATCATAAAGTAGGCACCACTAAATTATGCCGTGGACTGAAGTAGAGTTTTACCATTAATTGGATCTAGGCCCTCTGACCTTTTCACAGGAAGCAAACGGAAGTGTAATAATTTTTATAAAGATGAGCTTTCTGTGTGCCCAGTCATGTTTTTAAACACTGAAATGATTGCTGGACAACCAGAGAGCTCTAGCTTCATCGCTCTTGAGATAAACAGGGCGTCATGCTCTCTGTCCCTCCTGATCACTCCCCACCCTGCCCAGCTATAGGGACCGGTCAATAAACTCAAAAATAACTTGTATTCAGGGACAAAACTCTAATGGAATCACATTGATATTTCTACTGAGTTATTTCTTTAGTGAGTAAATACTTTCTTTAATTTATAAAACTCTGAGACCGGAACATTAAAGCAGGCTCAAAAGGCAGGAGCTGCCAGCGACTTTCGAGGGAACACAGACAGATGCAGCAGGAAGTTGCCCCTGGGTCTAAGTTGGCTTATCTCAGAAACCAGGTCACTTTTGTTGTTTTGAGTTTTGTCTATTTTGCATGGACTTCTCTCTGTACATTGTTTGAGCCACTAATGTTCTTACTGCTCCGTCCAATACTGTGCTTGATTCAAGAATTGTTTTTAGCCTCGTCTAAATGGAGTCTGCACATTGCCTGAGAGAACTGAATGCATACGGTGGGTTCACACCTGCCCTTAATGTGATGCAAAGACAGCTAACTTTTCCAGGTTTAAAAATATAATGAATTGCTCTGGCTGGTGTGGATAAATGGTTAGAGAGTCAGGCCTCACATTAGAGAGTCCTGGGTTAGATTCCCCATCAAGGGTGTCTGTACCTGGGTTGTAGGTTCCATCCCTGGCCCTGTTAGGGTGTGTGTGGGAGGCAACCAATCGATGTGTCTCTCTCACATCAATGTGTCTGTCTGTCTCCCCCACCCCCTCTCCATTCCACTCTTTCTAAAAGAAAATCAGTGGAAAAATTGTTTTTAGCCTCGTCTAAATGGAATCTATCCTTGGGTGAGATTAACAACAATATTTATATACTAGAGGCTCGATGCATGAAGATTCATGCAAGAATGGTCCTTCCTTCCTCTGGCTGCTGGCACTGACTTTGCTCCGGCCTGGAGCCACCTTTCTGCCTTCCTACATTGCCCAGAGGCCTGGAGCGGCTAAGGCAGGGTAGAATGCCTTCATCATCACCATGGCAACAATACAGGCATTCTGCCCTGCCCCTGGCTGCTTATGTATGCACCCATTATCTTTGTTGAGCTAATTTGCATACTCACTCCTGATTGGTTGGTGGGTGTTGCGAAGGTACAGTCAATTTGCATCTTACTCTTTTATTAGTGTAGATGAAATGAACTGCTCAAATGCTGGTATATGAGTGCTTAGGAAATCCTGGTGGTGGATACAGACCATGTGAGAGGAGTATGTGTTGTTGCCATTCTTCTGTCTGACGCTCCTAGGCCTCTTGCCACCTCAAGAACTTCAGCCATTCCAGGTCCCATACCTCATTCTCCCCTGGGGAGTGGGCACAGCCCAACTCATTGACCAGGCAATTGCTCATTCTCTTTTAGTAGCTTTGCATTTAAGTGAGATAACCAAGCCCTTTGAGCTGTACCTGCAAAATCCTTGCCTTGAGATAATAGTATGGAATCTTACTGAGGGCAGCTGTGTGGATGAAGAGCCAATCACTTTGCTGGGCAGTAACATAGGAGAAGTATGTATCTCTGTGCATGCATTTCTACACACGCATTTTTATGAAATAATTTGCAAAACACAGATGCATCTCTTTATCTGCCTGACTTGTAGAGCCATGGCAAGATAATGAACAACTTGTATAAAGTATGTTGTGAGTAAAGACACGCAAGTAGCAGTTATTCTGCCAAACCTTCAAAGTTGCAAGGTCAATAAGATACAGACCGCAGGCCAAATGCTTTATTTGAAGTAAAGACATGTGATCTTTAAAGGAAGTTATTAATGATGTGACAGAAATCTCAAAAAGCCACTCACTCATTTCAGTGGGAAACTCTAGCCAAAGTTTTGTGCTCACAGGTTAGTTGCCACAGTACAGTTTGGTGCTCTCACATTAGAGTATTGCTTCCACAGTAAATAGGAAGGAAAAACAGCTACTTTGTTCATGTTTGGAGCCTTTTGGCTGGAACCTGATCAGGGAACATGTTACACAGCGAGAGATGTCCTGCTTAGGCTGCAGCTTCCTCTTCCTGGTGCTGGTGAATTACCCAGTTTCACTGCAGCCCGGCCAGTGCAATTCTGTGGCTGAGTATCCACCTAGGAACCCAGAGGTCAAGTTCGAATTCCCAGTCAGGGCTCATGCCTGGGTGCAGGCTCATCCCCAGTGTGGGGCATGTAGGAGGCAGCCTATCAATGATTCTCTCTCCTTCTCCCTTCCTCTCTGAAATCAATAAAAATATATTTAAAAAAGAATAACCGAATTCTAAAGGTTAGAACATAAACATTGTGAAAAAAGAGATGAGTCTCATTGGATGTTAGCCCTCATTCCCGCCACTCCCCTCCTGGGGGAGGGAGTGGAGACTCAGGGTTGGTGTGAGCCCAGCTGCAAGAACTGGCACAGGCCAGGCTCTAACCACGTTCACAGAGGACAAGGAAGCACCAGGGCCATGTTTATTCTAGAAACCCCAGTACTCTTGAATATTCTGGCTTCCATGTCTCCTCAAATAAATAAACTTAGGGATGAGTACAAATAGGGAACCATCCCTTTGAACAAAGGGAAAGCCTCCCAGTGGTGCAGAGACTTAGTCAGCCAAGTCGTGGGTGCATGGCGGGGGAGAAGGTCAGGGAGGCTGTGTAGGGAGGGGTCTGCCCGGCCTGGGGTGACCCCAGGGGGAAGCGTCCATCGTCTTTCCTCAGTGTCCACGGCCCTGGAGCTGGGTGGGTAGCCGGGCACTGACTGGAGCCACTGCCCACTGCCGGGCCTGCACATAATCAGTCATGTGGGTACTAGGAGCTTTGGGGGTGAGGCGGGGGTGTTCTTCCTGGAGGCCTGAGAAGGCTGGTCTCCAGTTCCCTCCCATTCTGGGCAGAAGCTGTTGAAGAGCCCGATGTCCACTCAGGTGGGAGCCGTCAGATGGGGCTGCCTCAGTTTCTGTCTCTAAGTTACTCTGATTCCCAGACACTCACCTGTGCTCCTCAGAGCTCCCAGACAGGTGCATTAGTCAAACAGAATACAGCCGGCCGCGTCCTCTTGCTTCTTGGAACATAAATATCCAGAAATGCTTCGTTCTGGGCAGGAAAAGCCCTGCTTTCTGTGTTTTGCTGCTCTCTGCTCCCTGGAGCCAGGCCGCTTTCCCTGCAGTCTGCCATGTGTGTCTGTCGCGATGATTGTTTCCATCCAGATCTCTCTGTGGAAGAAGCATCCTTCCCGGCCACCTGACGGCTGTGTGCTGCTGCTCTTGGCAACGTGGGAAACACAGCAGCTTTGCATCCAAGAGGATCATCCGAGCTCTTCCATGACAAGGAAACAAGCATTTTGAGTGGCTAAGGGGCGAGGGAATCTGGTCAAGGCAGTGCTGACAGTGAGGTTTAGAGGGAGCACTGCGGAGCGAGATGCTGTTCTCCCCCCAGCACTTCCTAGAGGGTTCCAAAGGGTGCCAAGCTTCAGCTTTGAAGCTTCTAACTCCGTGGCAGCGGAGCTGGGGGCTTTATTGTGGAAAGGGACCATGAGGCCCTGCCACAAGGCCGAGAGAAGTGCGGGCTCAGTGCTGAGGATGAGGAGCCTCCAGGACACACACGGTTGCCTTTGTGCTGAGTCACCGTGATTCAGAGGTTCATAGTCTGCAGTCTCAGGGGTGCAGGACTGAGTGAGCACACCGTCCTTCCCACCGCTCACATGCTTGTCTGTGTTTTCCTCACACACAGACCACGAGGACTCCTGCTTAACAACATCTTCCCATAAGGCAACAGGCTGGCTGCACAGAGTCAGAGTCATAGGAAAGGCTGTTTTAAAGAAAATATTCCTTCTCTTTTCACACAATCAAGCTTAACATATTCTTTCACTCGCTCACTCACTCCATATGTAGAGGTAGTTACTGACCACCTACTATGTGCCAGGCCCTTTGCTAGGTGTTTAGGATCAGAGAGAAGCAACCATGTTCTCATTCAAGGGACAGGCTGCAAACAAGCTAATACATAGAATGCTGGCATGTCAGGTGGTGGTCAATGCTGTGGAGGAAGTGATGCAGGGTATACCAGGGGTGGGTGGGCCTTGAAGCAGAGGTCAGGCTTGCAGGCAGGATGCCCAGGGGCCTGAGGCAGAGTGCCCAGGGGCAGGGCTCAGAGCCAGCACAGGACCCAGCAGGGAGACCATAAGGGCAGGTCAGGGAGTTATTTGGAGACAAAATTTTAGGAGGAGTCGGGAACCATTGAGGGTCTCACATGAGGAGTAGCCCTAGCTCGATCTCTTTTTTACTAAGGTAAAATACACATGATATAAAATTTACCTTTTTAATCATCTTTAATGAGCAGATCAGTGGCATGAAGTACATTCTCATCAATGTGCAGCCGTCACCACCATCTCCAACTTTCAATTTTCCCAAACTGAAACTCTATCCCCATTAAACATGCCCTCCCTGTCTCCTGTACCCCACACCCAGTTTCTGGCTTCGCCATACTTTCTCTCTATGACCTTGCTGTGTCCAGGGGCCTCATGGACATGGGCTCATACAATCCTGTGTGATTGGCTTGCTCACTAAGCGTAGTGACCTCAAGGCTCCTCGTGTAGCCCTTGGGGTCTCTGTCCTGATCAGGGCTGAGAAGGGTCATTGTGTGGATGGACCGCAAATGTTTGTTGACAAACATTTGCCCTGTGGGCTGTGGAGAATTTGCTGCTTAAATGTGATTGCAGATACCTGAGCCTGGGCGTCCATTCCTTCGCACAGGTAGGTGTGTGGAAGGGGATGCTGGGCCACGTGATAGCCCTGTTTGCTTCTGAGAGACTGTCTTCTAGCTGCTGCCCATCGACATTCCCCCCGCAGAGTGCCAGGGTGCCAGCACCTCTGCAGCCTCACCTACATTCCTACTTTCTTGTTTCTTTCTGTGTCTTCATAATGTGGCTTCTCTGAAGCAGGATCGTGGGCCCACCTATTCCAAGAGCAGTGAAGGGGCTGGGCTAGGGTACCCTGGGGCCCACCTGTCCCAGGAGCAGTGAAGGGGCTGGGCTGGAGTGTCCCTGGGGCCCACCTGTCCAGGTAGCAGTGAGGAGGCTAGGCCTGGGAGGTGGCCACCAGGTGCTGCCAGGGTTGCACCAGCTGTGCTGTGAAGCTGTATTTGAGATGGATTAGAGGTTGGGTGTGACAGAGAGAATAGTCCAGGAGGGACCAACATTTCTGGCCTGAACAACCGACAGGAAGGCCTTCCCTTTGTGGAGATGGGTGTGGGCAGTCAGGGCAGACTTTCAGCTATAGACATCATCCGCCATCTCCATTTGCATACAGACTAGGAAGGGCCATGGTATAATTTGTGTATTTCTGATCAGATCCGAAGCTCTCTACTCTCATTGTGACACTGGAAAGTGCGTATGTGATGTAGCGTGGGACGTCGTGCCTTAGAAAGACTCCGGCTTGGAGATATGCCAACAACTGCCCTCTGGGCCTTCAGTCTCCACACCTCCCTCTTACATGTCCTATTCTCCATCCTCTGCAGCAGCACATGGCTCCCCAGGAGCGCCTGCTTTTGTGGGTCTCCCAGAAGCACCGTGTTCTCCAGTTTGCAGGGTTTCCCGCCCATCCCATGGGCTTCTGTCTTATTGCGTTATGTCCAGCCAGTAACCATGTCCACTTGGTCGTTTAAGCTTTCAAGCCAAGGATACAATGAATGTGATATCGTGTGGCTTGTTCATATCTTATTTCATCTAACAGTGTCAGGTGCTGGGGAACAGTGAGGACAGGAAGGGCGCAGTGGCACCTGGCCAGGCAGGACCCTCCATGTGGAGCCTCCTGTAGCCGAGGCCTCAGTGCCCCAGCTCTGCATCCTGGCCTTGGCTCTTCTCCTGTTTCGACTGGATCATAATAAACATGTTTTTCCCACCTGTACCCCCAGCCCTGCCCCCCATGGGAATGGCAGCTTCCCAGGACCTGCATGGTGGTGCAGTCTGTTGTCGTTGCATGTGTTATAAGATGAATTGCCCCATCTCTGAGGCCTCATTGAATTTTTTTCTCAGTTTCAAGATGTTTGGGCACATAACCCTATTTCTTCGTGGAAATGCCTTGTTTCTCACCTGATGGCCAGAGATCTGGGGACAGGAGCCGTGCACAGTAAGCTCCGCCTCTTTCGGTTCCCGCTCAGAGGTGTGTGTGCTCCATGCACTCGGTGGGGGGAGAGGGGGCATGTGCATTCCCCTCTTTCCCATAAACATGGGCGTAGTTGTTAGATAAGCAGCACAAGCTCTCTCCTCGAGTCATCCCATCTGACATCAGCACAGCGTGAGGTCTGAAGACAAATAGCTGTGCCACTTGCTTTGATGAGGACTCGCCACCGGAGTCCATCCCAGAGGACATGGGATGTCTATCAGATGCACCAGCTGCCTCTGAGCTGAGCACTTGTGGCAAGTCCTGGTGGTCCCGATACCAGGCACAAACAGGTGTGGCTCTAGTCGCAGCGGCCACAGCATGCCCAGCCCCTCGAAGGGCTGACCAAGCCCTGTTTCTTCTCCAAGCTTCCCTTGGGGCTTCGGCTTTTCCTAACTGAGCCCATGGCACTCAGTCAGCTGGGGATAAACTGAAAGCTCAAGGCAAGGCTTCGTCACCACCTCCAAGTCTCCAAGGTGCAGAGCATGTGCTGCGCCCACAGGACCCAAGGTAGCTATGTGGGTGCCATCTGTTTCCTAAACAGTAACAGTCTGCTGGTCTTGGACTGCCTTGTGCTTTTAGCTCGGCGCTGTGCAAGTGGGAACGCCTCATGTGGGTGCAGGAGGGAGCTCACAGGGAGTGTCTTTCCGATGCCTCTGCCCCTGGAAGTCCTGTGCCTAAAGTCACACAGGGGTGGGATTGTGGTCATCTCGCAGGATGATGCAATGCTCAAACTTTCATCTAGTAACCGCCCTCACCCTGAGCCATCGCTCCCCTAAGTGAGAAGCAAACCAACCGCAACCCCAACTGCCTGCTAACCCTAAGCAGACTGCAGCCACTGTAGCTGCAGGTGCCCAGCCCTGCCTTGAGCAAACTGAGAGCGGGCAGGCACATTTTTTATGCGCTCTGCCCAGCAGCTCCACCCACGCCAGGACCCATGCCCCTCACAGTCGTCTTGGTGCACCTCAAAGCAGGGCTCCCACTGAGGGCTCAGCCCTGCCCAGACCCTGAGGAGGCAGAGGCTCCCTCAGCCCATGGCAGCTGAGTGACTTGGATGTAGGTGTTTCAGCTTTCTGAACCTCAGTGCCCGGGCCCCTGCACTGCCCACACAGATACTTGTCAGGGGCTTCCGGAGTCCAGGCCCACCCTTGCCTGGACCACAGCTGCCTCACCTGCTGGGGCCGCCCCCAAGTCCCTCCTGTCCTAGTCCCAGACCCCACAAACCTCGGGTCTGGGATGCAGCTGGAACTCCTGACAGTCCTCACTACCATCAAGACCAAGTTTAGGGCAGGAGCAAAAAGCAGGGATGGGGTGAGGCCAGCGCCCCCTTCAGACTGACTTGGGGCTCAGGGCCTCCTCACTAACTCACTGAAAGGGAACTCAACCCCTTCCTCTCAGAGCCCAAGTCCTTCCCTTGCTCCCCTTCTCCCTGATTGCCTCTCCCTGACAAATAAATCAGTGCCTACTGGCTACCAGTGCCAGCCACCCCGTGACTGGGGTGATGTTTCCAACCAGCAGCTGTGTGCCCGGGACCGCTGATGCGCCAGGGCTTCTTGTCACAGATGGTCCAGGACAGAGAGCGACGTGGGTGGCTTCTGCCCTGGTGCAGTACACACTCGAGCTATCTGGCCTTCCTGCGGAGGATCACCTGCAGATCACCTTTATGTCCAGGCAACAATCCTGGGTTGCGACTCTGCAGGCCCAGGTCCTGAGGCCTACCTCCGCCTCTGCAGTCCCAGCACGATATTGCTGCCCAACCAGCAGCTGCAGGCCAAGCCCATCGGGAGCCTTGTTGCTGCCGAGGAGGAGCCCCCGCCTAAAGAGGCATTCCTTCCTGTGCCCAGGGTCCAGCCTTTCCTGTTCATGTTTCTTCCTCGTTTTCTCCTCTGCCCTCGCCACCTGCAGCCCTCTTCCTGCTCCAGAGCTCCGCTTCCAGAGTGCCCCTCCTTCCCTCCTGAATCATTATCCTGAAGGGCCTGCTTAATGTCCCTTTTTGCCTGGAATTAATTTTTGAAGTTCCCCACACAGATGTTGCATTTTCACAGCACACTTTGCTCTCCTTAAACCCTGCAGCCTGGCCACTGCTGCATTTCAGCGTCCTCTCCCGTCCTGTGCAGTCCTTGGTGCAGCGCCCTCGGGAAGGAAGTCATTCAGAGGGCACAGCCTGGCTCATGTGCCTGGGCTGCAGCTAGAACTAGAGTGCTGGCTGCCCTTCCACAGCCCGTCATGACGCCGATGGCATGTGTGCTAAGCCATGGGAAGCTACTGCTGATGCCACCCATTGCCACTGGCTCATCCCATCCACCAGGACTATTGCCCCCACCTCCCGCTCAGTACCTCCCCTATTCAGCACCTTCCCAATTCAGCACCTTCTGTGCTCAGCACCTCCTCCCACTCAGCACCCCCCCAACTCACCACCTCCCCCACTCAGCACCTCCTCTTGCTCAGCTCCTTCTCCCACCCAGTACCTCCTGTACTTAGCAGCTCCTCCTGCTCAGCACCTCCCACACTCAGCAGCTCCTGTGCTCAGTACCTTCTGTGCTCAGTATTTCCTCACACTCAGCACCTCCCCCACTCAGCGCCTTCTGTGTTTAGTACCTCCTCCTGCTCAGCACCTCCCCCTGCTCAGTAGTTCCTGTGCTCAGTACCTTCTGTGCTCAGTACCTTCTGTGCTCAGTACTTCCTCACACTCAGCACTTCCCCCACTCAGCGCCTTCTGTGTTTGGTACCTCTTCCCACTTAGCACTTCCTCCCATTCAGTCCTCTGCTCAGCTCCTCCTCCCGCCCAGTACCTCCTGCCCTCAGCACCTCTTCCCGCTCAGTACTTCCCCCATTCAGCATCTCCTGTGCTCAGTACCTCCTCCCGCTCAGCTCCTCCTCCCACCAGTACCTCCTCTGCTCAGCAACTAGTGGGGTGACTGTCCCTTCCAGGCTTGGCTTCCCAAGGCTCCCACTTTTAACCCTTGCATTGTGCTATTACTGTCATTCCACTCCCGTGGCCCTTCCAAAAGTTATTATGCATATAAATGTCATACACATATCCCACACACATAGCCCACACACATCAAACACCACACATATATACCACACACATCACACACACCACAAATACACATAACACATCACATAGCACACATCACACACCACATACACATCACACACCACACACATCACACACATAACCACACAAATGTGTGCGTGCACACACACACAATACATACATGTGCAATACACACACACAAATACCACACACACACCTGCCCACACTCATGCACACACACAGAGGAAGTCCCACAGCAGCCTGCAGGCTCCAAGGGCCCCTCTGCTTGGCCCAAGGAGCTCACGCAGCCCAGGCTGTGGCTCCTGGTTACTGTCCTTGGTAGATGAGCCTTTCCTCTTGGAGCCCCCTGTCCTCACAGACCAGTCTGCTGCCAGGAGGGCTTGCAGACGAGGCTGCCTCTTTCTGTCGCTTGGCCTAGGGACTGCCTGCACATGAGCAGGGCCCTCAACTTTGCAACATTTCCGGGGACCACAGGAGTGACACCAGTGGTTTGAGGGTCTGGTGACCAGGGCCGTTTGGTAGATGGACTGGCTGGAAGCCCTGAATCTCAGAGATGGGCCGCTCCTCACTGCCTGCGGTGATGGAAAGGGCTCAGGAGGTCGGTCGGCCTGGGTGTGCACGAGCAGGAAGACAGGGAGGCCATGGGAGATGGTGTGGGACCTGAGCAGCCACCCGGGACTTGTGAGAACAGTGAGGTCCTGTGCACACGTGCTCACTGCTGGAGGTGTGGCCGTGGAGATGGGGCCTGAGGCCACGGAGTCCCAGGGCCCATATGCCTTGGAGGAGCAGGCATCCCACTGAGCCAACCCCAGACATGGGTTTGAGGTGCCCTAGCTCTGCCCAGATACACACCAGCCCCTCACTCACCCAAGTCCCTTAGCGACCTGGCATCCATGGATTCTCTCACAATGCTCGGGCCGAGGCTCTGAAGGGTGTTGCCTGGGTTTCTGGGATGATGTTCAGATCCTGGGAGCTTGATGAAATCTGAAGGCAAGTGTGGCTGGTCCCCACAGAGCCTGCCTTGTGGTGAGGGTGGCGCCGGGAAGCCCTGGCCAACCCCCTCACTCACAGGGAGGAAGAGCTTCCATTGGGTGCTGGGTCGCCCACAGGTGGTCAGAAACGAGCCAAACAGAAGCACCAAACAGGAGAGAACACAGCCTGGGAAAGAACTGATGCTTAAAATACAGCATCAGAATAACTGTCTCAGAATAGAATCAGAACTCACTGGACTTCTTTACAGCCACGTTTTTGGAAAAATCAAAAATGTGATTGGATTGAGTATTTGGGGGGAGTATCAGTCTTTTTAGGAGCTCAAGGCCTCCATAGGTCTTTGTTGGCCTTGACTTAATAAAAGCACAGAAGTGAGTGTACGCAGCGCTGTCTCCTGCTCCACAATGTTGAGATGCGGGTCTCTGCTCCTCACAGGGATCTTCAGCATGGGTCCTGACCAGCGAAACAGGACTGGAAAAGGAATGCCAGAATATGTGGTGTAACAATGTGAAGGAGAGAGACACTATCACCTTTCATGTGATATGATTATCTGTACAGAAAACTTAGCAAAATCAGTGGATAAATGATTAAAACCAAGACAGTTAGTAGAGAAGCTGGTTCATAGTCAGCCAGTTCTCCCTTGTGTTTTTCCTCATCAGCAGCAAGCAGCTGGGATATGAAAGGCCCCTTCCACACAGCTCCGCTGGCGAGAAAGCGGACTCCTGTCAGGAAAGCCCCACATCTCTGTGACAGAGCGTAAGTGGCTGACGTATGGAGAGAGTCTGTTTTTATGGGTGAAACAACCATTTAACATTGTCAGTATGTCAGTTTGGTTCCAATTAATAATAATTTCAATGGAATGACAACAAAAAGTCCAGCAAGACTTATTTTGGGAACTCAAGCAATGTGTGTATTTGGCAAAATAAAGGTCCAAGAATAACCTTGGGAATATTTTCAAAGGGAGATGGGAAAGGAGAATTCCTGACCACGTGGGAAGGGCTATGACGGCAGCAGCAAATGCAGAGTCAACCAGACTAGAGAGGAGCCATGGAGGCAAACAGAGCAGTTGAGACGGTCAGCAATGTTGATCAGAGGTAATCATAACCCTGGTGTGAGTGGCAAGAGCAGGGTAGTGCCGGCACACTGTTCACAAAATAGCACGTGGGTGAGGAGCAAAGAGCCTGTGTGAGCAGATGGGATTATTGGCCGAGTCCATGTATTCCAGCTTGCTCCCTGCCCAAATCCTGGCTTATTTAGTGCAAACACAGCCTGCCGCTCCCTAACTGAGGGGCTTCGTCTCTGCAACCATTCTCATTTTCCGAGGCACCCCTCTGTGGAGTGAGCAAAGCCCCGTGTGCTCATTTCAGCTGAACCCGGGCCCAGTCCCCCTTCGTGAGCCACGCCCTCCAACTGCTCTTCCCAGCGGCTCAGCACGTGCTGCCCCGTCCGGAGTCTCATTGCAATAATCCCGTCTGTCCTCAGGGCTTCCGACCTTTCACTGTCTCATGATGTTTATCTTATTTACACTTAGGCTCTGATGATCGAAGTAATAAATGTGCTTAAATTCTTAACCTTTCTGCCTAAATCAATCCTTGAAACCAGCCTCCGATGCTGCTGTTTGTCTGTTCTTCTCTGAACCTCTTCCAAGTTGCCTGCCTGCCTTCCTCATTCGGAGCCTCCTGACCCGAGCATACGGACCTGTGCCATGATGCCATGCGGCCGCAGCTGGCCTCCTCGAACCCAGCTGTCCCCACCTGATTCTAGCTGTTGACACAAGTGTCCACTCTCATTCATCCCATCTCTTCATGCAGGTTTATCGCTCTCTACTTATTCTCCCAACACGAAAGGCTGAGATTCAAGTCGGAGGAGAACGAAGCTCAGGTACAGAGGCACGCTCCCAGCCCCGGGCCTGAGAGGCAGCCTGCTTCCTTCTCCCGACAGGAACTGTTTAACATGAATGTGTCCTTTGTGTTTCCCCATGGGTTTTCCCCAAGTCAGACCTGTAACCTAAGATGGGCCCTGCCTGGGGATGTCCCTGTCCGGAGTGGTGACCCGAGGCCCAGGAGGACCCCAGGGTCTCCTAGCCCTTGCCCAACAGCTGCCCACCCCACAGTGAGGTCTCATTTCCAGTCACAGTCTCACCAGAGCTTGCTTGCTGTGGATTTCCTTCCAAACATCAATCCATTCTCACGCTCCTCCTTTGATGATCTTTACCCGAGACCTGCACGCTCGCATGCAGCTCCCCTAGGATGTGTATGCATGGAAGCTCCCCAAGACTGTACAAGAATGGAATGGAGGCTCCTGAGGCTGTGTGCATGGAGGCTCCAGCGGCTGTGTGTGCACGAAGGTTCCCGTGGATGTGTGTGCACGTAGGCACTCCAGGCTGTGTGTGCATGGAGGCTTCCAAGGCTGTGTATGCACGGAGGCTCAGGAGACTAAGTGTGCATGGAGGCAGATGAGGCTGTGTGTGCATGGAGGCTGTCGAGGCTGTGTGTGCATGGAGGCTCCCAAGGCTGTATATGGGTGGCATGGAGGCTCCCCAAGGCTGTACATGGATGGCATGGAGGGTTCTCCAGGCTACACGTGGCATGGAGACTACCGAGCAGTGGATGCATGGAGGTTCCCGAGGATGTGAGTACATGGAAGCTCCCAAAGCTGTACATGGATGGCATGAGGGTCCTCAAGGCTGCACTTGGAATGGAGGCTACCGAGGCAGAGTGTGCATGGAGGCAGCAGAGGTTGTGTGTGCATGGAATCTCCCGAGGCTGTGTGTGCATATAGTCTCCCGAGGCTGTGTGTGCATGGAGGCTATCAAAGCTATGTGTGCATGGGGCTCCCAAAGGCTGTACATGGGTGGCATGGAGGGTCCTCAAGACTGCACGTGGCATAGAGTCTCCCCAGGCTATGTGTGCATGGACGTTCCCCAAAGCTGTATATGGATGGCTTGAGGGTCCTCAAAGCTGCACTTGGAATGGAGGCTACCGAAGCAGAGTGTGCATGGAGGCAGCGGAGGTTGTGTGGGCATGGAGGCTCCCACAGGCTGTACATGGGTGGCATGGAGGGGCCTCAAGGCTACACGTGGCATGGATGCTGCTGAGGCTGTGTGTGCATGGAGGATCCCGTGGCTCTGTGCATGCAGACTCCCGAGGCTGTATGTGCACGGAGGCTCCCCAGGCACTGTGTGCATAAAGGCACCAGAGGCTGCACGTGGCATGGAGGCTCCCGAGGCTGTGTGTGCATGGAGGCTCGCGAGTCTGTGTGTGTTTGGAAGTTCCCGAGGCTGTGTGCGCATGGGGGCTCCCCAGGCTGTGTCAGCATGGAGGCTCGGGAGGCTGTGTCAGCATGGAGGCTCCTGAGACTGTGTGCGCATGGGGGCTCCCCAGGCTGTGTGTGCATGGGGGCTCCCTAAGGCTGTACATGGATGGCATGAGGGTCCTCAAGCCTGCACTTGGAATGGAGGCTACCGAGGCAGAGTGTGCATGGAGGCTCCGAGGCTGTGTGTGCACGGAGGCTCAGGAGACTGAGTGTGCATGGAGGCAGATGAGGCTGTGTGTGCATGGAGACTCCAGAGGCTGTGTGCGCACGGAGTCTCCCCAGACTGTGTGTGCATAGAGGCTCCTGAGTCTGTGTGTGCATGGAGGCTCCTGAGACTGTGTGTGCATGGAGGGCTTCAGAGGCTGTGTGTGCCTGGAGGCTCCCGAGGCTGTGAGTGCATGGAGGCACCCAAAGGCTGTGTGTACATAGCGGCACCAGAGGCTGCATGTGGCATGGAGGCTCCTGATGTTGTGCGTGCATGGAAGCAGCCGAGGCTGTGTGCGTATGGGAGCTCCCCAGGCTGTGTAAGCATGGAGGCTCGCGAGGTTGTTTGCGCATGGAGTCTCCCGAGGCTGTGTGTGCATGGTGTCTCCAGAGGCTGTGTATGCATGGTGTCTCCCGAGGCTGTGTGTGCATGGTGTCTCCAGAGGCTGTGTGTGCATGGAGGCTCCTGAGGGTGTGTGTGCATGGAGGCTCCCGTGGCTCTGTGCATGGAGGCACCCCAAGGCTGTGAGTGCATGGAGGCACCAGAGGCTGCACGTGGCATGGAGGCTCCAGATATCGTGTGTGCATGGAAGCAGCCGAGGCTGTGTTTGCATGGGGGCTCCCCAGGCTGTGTGAGCATAGAGGCTCCTGAGGCTGTGTGTGCATGCAAGCTCCCAGGCTGTGTGTGCATGGAGTCTCCCGAGGTAGTGGGTGCATGGAGGCTCCTGAGACGGTGTGTGCATGGAGGCACCCCAAGGTTGTGTGTACATAGCAGCACCAGAGGCTGCACGTGGCATGGAGGCTCCTGATGTTGTGCGTGCATGGAAGCAGCCGAGGCTGTGTGCGTATGGGGGCTCCCCAGGCTGTGTGAGCATGCAAGCTCCCAGGCTGTGTGTGCATGGAGTCTCCCGAGGTTGTTTGTGCATGGAGTCTCCCGAGGTTGTGTGTGCACGGAGGCTCCCCAGGCTGTGTGTCCATGCAGGATTCGTAGGCTGTGTGTGCATAGAGGCTGTCCAGGATGTGAGTTTCCAGAGGCTCTCCAGGCTGTGTATGCATGCAAGCATTCGAGGCGGTGTGTGCCCGGAGGCTCCTCAGGCTGTGTGCATAGAGTCTCCTGAGGCTGTGTGTGCATGCAAGCTCGATGCTGTGTGCATGGAGGCTCCCATGGCTCTGTGCATGCAGACACCCGAGGCTGTGTGTGCATTCTGGCAACCCAAGCTGTGTGTGCATAGAGGCACTAGAGGGTGCACGTGGCATGGAGGCTCGCGAGTCTGTGTGTGTTTGAAGGCTCCCGAGGCTGTGTGGGCATGGGGACTCCCCAGGCTGTGTGAGCATGGAGGCTCCCTAGGCTGTGTTTGCGTGGGGGCTCCCCAAGGCTGTACATGGATGGCATGAAGGTCCTCAAGACTACACGTGGCATGGAGGCTCTCGAGGCAGAGTGTGCATGGAGGCTCCCGAGGCAGAGTGTGCATGGAGGCTCCCGAGGCATAGTGTGCATGGAGGCTCCCGAGGCTGTGTATGTATGGAGGTTCCCCAAAGCTGTATATGGATGGCTTGAGGGTCCTCAAAGCTGCACTTGGAATGGAGGCTACCGAGGCAGAGTGTGCATAGAGGCAGCGGAGGTTGTGTGGGCATGGAGGCTCCCACAGGCTGTACATGGGTGGCATGGAGGGGCCTAAAGGCTACACGTGGCATGGATGCTGCCGAGGCTGTGTGTGCATAGAGTCTCCCGAGGCTGTGTGTGCATGCAGACTCCCGAGGCTCTGTGTGCACGGAGGCTCCCCAGGCTGGGTGTGCAAAGTGGCTCCGAGGCTGTGTGTGCATAGAAGCAGCCGAAGCTGTGTGTGCATGGGGGCTCCCCAGGCTGTGTCAGCATGGAGGCTCCCGAGGCTGTGGTGCATGGGGCTCACCAAGGCTGTACATGGATGGCATAAGGGTCCTCAAGGCTTCACGTGGAATGGAGCCTACCGAGGCAGAGTGTGCATGGAGGCTCTCCAAGGCTGTGTGTGCATGGTACCTCCCGAGGCTGTTGTGCATGCAAGCTCCTAAGGCTGTGTGTGCACTGAGGCTCCCCAGGCTGTCTGTGCATAGTGGATCCCGAGGATGTGTGTGCATGGAGGCTCCCAATGCTGTCAGTGGATGGAGGCACCCCAAGACTGTGTGTGCATAAAGGCACCAGAGGCTGCACGCAGCATGGCTGTGTGTGCATGGAGACTCTGGAGACTACGGTGTGCATGCAGTCTCCGGAGGTTGTGTTTGCATTAAAGCTCCGGAGGCTATGTATGCATGGAGAGTCCCGAGGCTATGTGTGCATGGAGGCAACTGAGTCTGTGTGTGCATGGAGCCTCCCGAGGCTGTGTGTGCAGGCAGGCTGCTGAGGCTGTGTGCATGGAGGCTCCTAAGGCTGTGTGTGCATGCAGGCTGCTGAGGCTTTGTGTGCACGGAAGCTCCCCAGGCTGTGTGTGCATAGAGGTTACAGAGGCTGTGTGGGTATGGAGGCTCCTGAGACTGTGTGTGCATGAAGGCTCCGGAGACTGTGTGTGCAAAGTGCCTCTCCAGACTGTGTGTGCATGGAGACTCCCGAGGCTGTGTGTGCATGGAGGCTCCTGAGACTGTGGTGGATGGGGGCTCACCAAAGCTGTATATGGATGGCATGAAGGTCCTCAAAGTTGCACTTGGAATGGAGGCTACCGAGGCAGAGTGTGCATGGAGGCAGCGGAGGTTGTGTGTGCATGGAAGCTCGGGAGGCTGTGTGAGCATGGAGGCTCCCTAGGCTGTGTGTGCAAACAAGCTCCCGAGGCTCTGTGTGCACAGAGGCACCCCAGGCTGGGTGTGCATAGTGGCTCCCGAGGCTGTGTGTGCATGGCGGCTCCCAAGGCTGTGTGTCCATGGAGGCACCCCAAGGCTGTGTGTGCGTGGAGGCTCCTGAGGCTGTGTGTGCATGGAGGCTCCCGTGGCTCTGTGCATGGAGGCACCCCAAGGCTGTGAGTGCATGGAGGCACCAGAGGCTGCACGTGGCATAGAGGCTCCTGATGTCGTGTGTGCATGGAAGCAGCCGAGGCTGTGTTTGCATGGGGGCTCCCCAGGCTGTGTGAGCATAGAGGCTCCCGAGGCTGTGTGTGCATGGAGGCTCTTGTGGCTGTGTGTGCATGGAGGCTCCTGAGGCTTTGTGTGCATGGAGACTCCCGAGTCTCTGTGTGCATGGAGTCTCCCCAGACTGTGTGTGCATAGATGCTGCCAAGTCTGTGTGTGCATGGAGGCTCCTGAGACTGTATATGCATGGAGGGCTTCAGAGGCTGTGTGTGCATGGAAGCTCCCAAGGATGTCAGTGCATGGAGGCACCGGAGGTTGTGAGTGCATGAAGGCACCCCAAGGCTGTGTGTGCATAGCGGCACCAGAGGCTGCACGTGGAATGGAGGCTCCTGATGTTGTGTGTGCATGGAAGCAGCCGAGGCTGTGTGCGTATGGGGGCTCCTCAGGCTGTGTGTGCACGGAGGCTCCCCAGGCTGTGTGTGCATAGAGGCTGCTGAGGCTGTGTTTTTATGGAGGCTCGCGAGGCTGTGTGTGCATGGAGTCTCCCAAAGCTGTGTGTGTATGGAGTCTCCTGAGGCTGTCTGTGCATGGAGGCTCCCGTAGCTCTGTGCATGCACACTCCTGAGGCTGTGTGTGCATGGAGGCTCCTGAGACTGTATGTGCATGGAGGGCTTCAGAGGCTGTGTGTGCATGGAAGCTCCCAAGGATGTCAGTGCATGGAGGCACCGGAGGTTGTGAGTGCATGGAGGCACCCCAAGGCTGTGTGTGCATAGCGGCACCAGAGGCTGCACGTGGCATGGAGGCTCCTGATGTTGTGTGTGCATGGAAGCAGCCGAGGCTGTGTTCGTATGGGGGCTCCCCAGGCTGTGTGTGCATGGAGTCTCCCAAGGCTGTGTGTGTATGGAGTCTCCCGAGGCTGTGTGTGCATGGAGTCAGCCGAGTCCGTGTGTGCACGGAGGCTCCCCAGGCTGTGTGTCCATACAGGATTCGTAGGCTGTGTGTGCATAGAGGCTGTCCAGGATGTGAGTTCCCAGAGGCTCTCCAGGCTGTGTATGCATGCAAGTATCCGAGGCGGTGTGTGCACAGAGGCTCCTCAGGCTGTGTGCATAGAGTCTCCTGAGGCTGTGTGTGCATGCAAGCTCGAGGCTTTGTGTGCATGGAGGCTCCCGTGGCTCTGTGCATGCAGACACCCGAGGCTGTGTGTGCATGCAGGCACCCCAAGCTGTGTGTGCATAGATGCACCAGGGGCTGCACGTGGCATGGAGGCTCCAGAGGTTGTGTGTGCATAGAGGCTCGCGAGTCTGTGTGTGTTTGAACGCTCCCGAGGCTGTGTGCACATGGGGACTCCCCAGGCTGTGTGAGCATGGAGGCTCCCCAAGGCTGTGTTTGCATGGGGGCTCCCCAAGGCTGTACATGGATGGCATGAAGGTCCTCAAGGCTACACGTGGCATGGAGTCTCCCGAGGCAGAGTGTGCATGGAGGCTCCTGAGGCAGAGTGTGCATGGAGGCTCCCCAGGCTGTGTGTGCATGGAGGCTCAAGAGGCAGAGTGTGCATGGAGGCTCCCGAGGCTGTGTGTGCATGGAGGTTCCCCAAAGCTGAATATGGATGGCTTGAGGGTCCTCAAAGCTGCACTTGGAATGGAGGCTACCGAGGCAGAGTGTGCATAGAGGCAGCGGAGGTTGTATGGGCATGGAGGCTCCCACAGGCTGTACATGGGTGGCATGGAGGGGCCTCAAGGCTACACGTGGCATGGATGATGCTGAGCCTGTGTGTGCATGGAGGCTCCCGAGGTTGTGTGTGCATAGAAACAGCCGAAGCTCTGTGTGCATGGACGCTCGCGAGTCTGTGTGTGTTTGGAGGCTCCCGAGGCCGTGTGCGCATCGGGGCTCCCCAGGCTGTGTCAGCACGGAGGCTCCCGAGGCTGTGGTGCATGGGGCTCCCCAAGGCTGTACATGGATGGCATAAGGGTCCTCAAGGCTTCACTTGGAATGGAGGCTACCGAGGCAGAGTGTGCATGGAGGCTCTCCAAGGCTGTGTGTGCATGGTACCTCCCGAGGCTGTTGTGCATGGAAGCTCCTAAGGCTGTGTGTGCACGGAGGCTCCCCAGGCTGTCTGTGCATAGAGGATCCTGAGGATGTGTGTGCATGGAGGCTCCCAATGCTGTCAGTGGATGGAGGCACCCCAAGACTGTGTGTGCATAACGGCACCAGAGGCTGCACGCAGCATGGAGGCTCCCGAGGCTGTGTGTGCATGGAGGCTCGCGAGTCTGTGTGTGTTTGGAGGCTCCCCAGGCTGTGTGTCCATGCAGGATTCGTAGGCTGTGTG